>CM075874.1:1974721-2052221 GCA_038021265.1 Cyprinella venusta | reverse complement strand
TGCAAATGATCTGGAACATGGAATTATTAGAAGTGATGTTTCTAAGGTAAGAGACAAAATAGATCAAATTCAACTGATATATTAACCCTCTGGGGTTCTTCGTTTAACAGTCACACTCGGGGCGCGGGATTCATATTTAAAGGTGCAATGTGTGATATATCTGTGGATCTATTGACAAAAATGCAATATAAAATCCATAACTATGTGTTTTGTGGTGTATAAAGACCTTACTTAATGAACCGTAAAGTTTATATTACGTTAGAATTAGTCATTTATTTCTCCATAGGCGCGGGAATCCCCTTCTATGAAGGTAGCCATGTTGTGACGTCATATTTATACCGTAGCCGACAGTGGACAACAGAGCGCGTTTCGTATATAACCGGAATAGAAAGCAGTAGAAACGCAGCAGAATTTCCGGAAGAAAGATGGACCAAACTTAAGTATCTGAAAACTGGTAAATCTGCTTCAAAGAAGAGAAAGTATGATGAAGCTAGAAAAATAAGGCAGAATGTCAATATTTGCTAAACTTGTGTAATATGGCTTCATATAATCGTTGTTGCCCAGTAAATGACAGGTTAAAATAAGAAAACATTCAACTACTAACTAACGTTACAGTAACAGGGGTATAAGTGCACAGAGCTACTATGTAAATAACGTTATCACTTCGTGCTTGGATGTTATAAAGTGCAGACCGGTCCGTATGCGTTACAATAACTTCATAAATACAAACCTCGGTAACAGCTCTCCGGTTCCTTTGGAGGGCTAACACTCTTTCTTCATCCCCTGAGCCATCGATCCGGCGGGTAGGTCCTCCTCTGCCTCTCCCTTCCCTGACTGCACCTACAACACCTCTGCCTCTCCGTCCTCTCCCTACCTCTCCCTCTTAGTTAACGTTAACGACTCTGAAAACGTGTATAAACAATGCTGTCCGAGTGATGCCTCTGAAATCATAACGTTAACTATTTCCCCTTACGCAGCTGATTTGATGCTCTTATTCTTAGCTCTTATCTTAGCATAGAAACAAGCTATGGTAAAATCAGTGAATTAAAACACTAACACAATAATGATCAAATAACAATCGCAATAACATGTTTATTTACTGAATAATTAAGTAAATAGAATTTAATAAATACAAGATTAAAAAACCTCATTGCTTGTCTTGCTACTCTCTGCAGATTCAGACGACGACAAAGTTTATTCGCTTTGACATTATCCTACGTTGGCCACCGTAGCTTCAAAATAGAGTTTGCAATTGGAGGGAGAGGCCGCGAGTGACTTGCTGTTTGCAATTCGCGAGTCTCACCACTAGATGCCGCCAAAAAGCTACAGACTGCACCTTTAAAAAAGAAAATCATAATTTTTTTTTTTTACTTGTTTTTTATAATATTTTTTGCTTTTCTTTTTTGGTGTTTTGAGAAAATTTCAAAAATAAAAAAATGTATAATTAGTATTAGTATTAATGCAATAATTATGACCAAATTTTCCCCCATGGAATATAATAGAAAAAAATATTTAAAAAAAAAAATATTATTTTTTAATTTTTTTTTAAAGCTGTATTTCATTTTGGAGTCAAGCCTAGGCCTCATAAAAGCAATTTTTGAAATTAGATGGATGCCATTTCGTGGACAAACTGAGCTTTTAAAAAATGCAAAACACATGTATAATCTGAATTTTTTGGTGTGTTTGTGTATAAAAGTGTGTTTGTGTGTGTGTGGATGTGTCTGTTTTGCACTCTTGATGTTTTATAGATTCACCCCTTTGCTTTTTTTCAAGATCGTTGCTGATTTGTAGATTGTACGCACAAAAAAACTCAGTATTTTCACATTTTTGCCAATTTCCCATTCATTTCCTATGCGGGGTCATTTTTGACCCGAAGGTCCTGAGTGTGACTATTTTTTTTACGACCACTTAGACTTTTCAAATCCTGTCCCCAATTTTTTTTGGGTGTTCATATACCAAGTACCAATAAAGTCACCAAGTTTCGGACCATTCCGATGAAGCTACGATTTTTAACATTTTTTTATTTAAACGTTTCGGGTCATTATTGACCCGAAGAACCCCAGAGGGTTAAAGCTGTGAAAAGGTGAATTTATATGATATAATATACATACAACACAATTGTATGTTATATATCACAAGAAAAGTCACCAGAAGTGAAACTCTCAGTATGGATGTACTATTTATTAACACTTTTGTTTTTAACTGTATGTGGAAAACAGAGTCGAGCGCCATTTAGAATTTAATTCAGACATGAAAATAAAAAAAATCCAATTCAATTCTAATTTCAACTAAGGTACCAAACAGGAAATAGAATTGAAATATAAGACACTTCAAGTTCATCATTTTTGTTTAGTGACAAAATCTATGCTGTAATAAATTATACATTTATTATCTATTTGTTCATTCATGTTGAGATTTTATAGGTCTCAGGCATATTTATTGACCAGGGTGGAATATGCCAGAAGTCTTATTGTATTTAGCTGACGCTTTTATCCAAAGCGACTTACAATTGCTATAAATGTCAGAGGTCGCACGCCTCTGGAGAACTAGGGGTTAAGTGTCTTGCTCAGGGACACATTGGTGTCTCACAGTGGATTCGAACCGGGCCTCTCACACCAAAGGCATGTGTCTTATCCACTGCGCCATCATCACCCCTATTAAATGTATATGAATTCAGTATATCCAGTCCCAGTTATTCCAAATGATTTTGACGCCCAGTCCTGAAGCGAAAGCACATAATACTCTTTCCTTCCAGGTAAAATAGATATGAGAAATACTAACCAATAGGAAGGCTGGCGAGCTGTGAGGTCAACACTCCGTCAGGATAGATCTTGATCATGAGATGTACGTCTGAGCCCATTTCAGCACTGGATTGTGCGGGAGGTATTAGTGTCGGATCCACTGGTGTGTAGGGTTTCACGACATCTGAACCTGTTCACCAATACACAACACCAGCCTGCTGAACACTGGCCACCATCCATTCGGTTATTTTAGATTAGAAGAGCATTTGATGTGTAATATAAGGTGAATGATTACCCTGGACAGACGTTTTGAGGTAGACGTGTCTCCCCACAGGCACTTGCATACGTGACCCTGGAGGAAGTTGTAAACGCAAGACCTGCGTGTCATGTGTGACTTCTGTTTTTGAAACCAACACGCATTCCCTGTAGAAGAGCCCTGTGATGAAACACACATTCATTTTAGACCTAGCAGCATATTACAACTAGGGTTGTGTATCGTTTGAATTTGAACGATTCTGATTCCGATTCCGATTCCTTGTTTCGATTCCGGTTCCCAACGATTCTCGATTCTGATTCTTTTAAGAGGCAGGGTCAAAAAAGTTTAGCTAACCTTGCTAACCAACGGTCTTTCTGAAGGAAATACTCCTTTCTAAAGGGAAATACTCCTTTTTTTCACAAATTTTGCATTTTGCCAAGATTTCGTTATTTTTAGAAAAGTGAAGCCACACTTTGGACCGCCGACGTAAGCTACTCATGTTCGACTCGCGCGGTTATGCCAACACTTCCGGAAGACGCTTCTTCATTGGTGTTGTTCAGCGGTTTCTTCTTCCGCTCGGCGGACTGTGAATATCGAAACTAGGAATCGAAATTTTAACTTTTGAACGATTCCGGGAAAAACGAAAAGTTAGTCCCGGTTCCAATCGATACTCGATACCCAACCCTACTTACAACAAAAACTTTTCACATAAAACAGGAAAGAAAGAGGAAGAAATTAGAAAAAATAAATGCAATGAGGATCTGATCACTTGAAAAACGGAATATACTGATGCATTTTCACGGTTAAAACAAAACATTCCTTATGTTTATACTAGGGCTGTGCAAAAATTAATTGCGATTAATCGCATCCAAAAAAGAAGTCTGTGTTTACATAATATATTTGTGTGTGCTGTATATAATTATTTTGTATATATAAATACCTATGCATGTATATATTTAAGAATTATTTACACTTAAATTCTGTATATATACATATATAATCTATATTATACAAATATAAATAATTTATATATGAATAACACATTTTCTTAAATATATACAGTACATGCATGTGTGTGTATTTATATATTCAAAATAATTATATACAGCACGCACAAATATATTATGTAAACACAGACTTTTAATTTGGATGCGATTAATCACAATTAATTTTTGCACAGCCATATTTTATACATGTTTATTTAATGCTATAAATAAACTAAAAGGAAGAGATGATCGGATCACGAGCAGCTTAAACTGATGCTCCACAGCTATCTGTCACGACACATTAAAGAGCCACAAAACAGTATTTATTGTTTAAATTTATTTTTAAAGATGACCAAATTAGAAGCACAGCAGTAAATACATCACCATATGTAAAAATGAGAATTTTCATTAACACGGTGTCATAAATTAATAATATAATATAAAAGACAAATAATAGGGGGCCCAACACCGAGCCTTGTGGTACCCCTTTACAAAACAATGTTATTTCTCAAATGTGTTCCTTTATACCTTTATCTTTACAAACTTAATCTAGATCCTTGTCTGACAACTGAGTTCACAGGTTTGCTACTCACCACGATCTTTACTCTGAGTAAATGTGTCATGGAGTTCCAGTGGTTGCCCCACTTTCGTCCACTTGTCTTTAACAGATTTGCGCAGACACACCTGCACTTTTCCCACAGAGTGGGCCGTCTGGACTATAAGCAGAGAAAAATAAAGAAATACCTATTTAGAATGAAAATTTTGTTTTCATAATTGCTAATTTTCTTTTTCCTTTACTTATTCAGGGCTATTTCTGTATTTTACTAACATAAAAAAGCAACAAAAAGCAACATGGCAATACAATGTTTGTATGATACGTCTCATAGTAACACCACGGTATTCTTTGAAGTACCATGTACAGTAAATATAATAATTCATCACTGTGGTACTGTACATTTCAAAGGTGATTTAAGATAGTGGTACTGCCACATTGGGTTATGTTTTGTACAGATAATTTTCAATATAGTTCTAGATTCAACACAAAAATATAGCTGCGAGCAGCGATCGCGGGCCCAAGCTGGTGGCACCGCAACCCCGGTTCCTTTAGTTACCTAAAGGCACCGGGCTGGCGGTGCCGCAGGCTTTGGCCCTCTCATGATTAAATACTAAAACGGCTTGCCATACTCTATCTGTCGTTTCGACTAGTCACATTTACGTTGCAGATATCTTAAATGATAATACAAACTATCCACAATGCAATTACGACTAGTCAGAAAGACGTTGTTGATATCTACAATGTTAATTCTGGATAGGCAAACTTAGCTTTTAAATGTTAAAGGGGCTTGCCATACAGGGACGTAGACTCAGAGAGAGGCTCACCATATTCAAACCAAAATATCTGACTTCCTCTTGGTCCGAGCTAATGACTATAAATTAGAAAGTTGTCCGGCTTGAGGAGTACAATTTATATACCGATTTTTGTAACTGTAGATAAAACTAACAACCCCACTTTTGTCAAAAAGGTGGCGCTATTTAGTCCCTGCACCACGCAAATATAATGATTCATCACGGTGGTACTGCACATTTCAAAGGACCACAGTGATATTAGATAGTGGTACCACCACACTGGGTTTTTTGTACAGATAATTTTCAATATAGTTCTAGATTCAACACAAAAAAAGCATATCTAATTTAACATACTACTCACCATCAACACGTCCTTGAACTTCACTGGAGAGACCTGAAAGAGAAACAGTGTTATCAACTTAATAACTGTGTAAGCAGATACACAACAGTGTTCATGTCTGGTGAAAGACTCACGCCAGTAGAGAAGGTATGACATCTTCCCCAAGAGCATCTCCACCCGAAGAGTCTCGCCCTGTAGATCCACGACTGCACAGCCGGAGCTGGGAATCTGGTGAGGGGACAACAATAGTGTTTGACTTTACTTTTACATCTGAGCGAAGACCACCACATAACCACTGCACTTTACCAACCTTTCGCTTGGTGTAAACAACAATATTGACAGTGGCATCTGTCTGGAACCAATCATACCTAGAGATGAAAAAAATAAGTGCTATTTAATTGGAATAAAATACTAATAGTTTTAGAGTGCTGTAAGACTGACAGCTCAAACTCTCACTTTGAAGCATCAATCTAGGGCTGCAACAACTAACCGATAAAATCGATTACGAAAATCGTTGTCAACGAATGTTATTATCAATTAGTTGGTCTGAGATGTTTTTAGTTTATATCTTCACATCTGAACAACATGTATGTGTAAATTTGGCTTAACAAAAATTGTGTTAAAACATAATATGTTGGATATCATTTCTGTTTTTCCATGAATCATGGTTGTCAACTTGCCATCAGCAATTATCATTAAAAACAAAATTAGTAAAAGTTTTTAAAGTACTTTAAAGTACACAGAAATACCCTTGTGGCGAGCAGTTCCTCGGCCTTGTCCTGCTCGCCACAACCCTGATTTAGTGTTTTATTTAATTATAATAAACACAAAATCTTATGGTATTTTTATCCGATTAATCGAGAAATAATCGTCCGATTAATCGATTATCAAAATAATCGTTAGTTGCAGCCCTACATCAATCCATTATAAAAGTTATCCATACGGCTTCCATGGGGTTAATAAAGGCCTTCTGAAGCAAAGCAATGCGGTTGTGTAACAAAAATATCCATATTTATGGCTTCATCAACTAAAATAACTACTATAGGGTGAACTATCCCTTTAAGTTTGTGCATGTCCATGGGCACCTTTGAGTAAGTTGAATTTTTTTCTGAACATTTTGTTCAGATATAATATGAATACTTGGGAATGTGGGTGTTGTGCTGCCAGAAGGAATGATGCCATAGCCTATTTCTGTGCTATAATAAAAGTCAAACACACCGAGGGCGATGATCTTTAGCCGGGAGAGGGGCAGATAGCGGCTCCGGCCTTAAGGGTGGAGGAGCAGACAAACCTGGTGTGAAGAGAGCATCAAACACACAATTACTCCTCATGAGTCTCAGCATTTATAACTACCACCATCCACATGGCTTTGCCGTCATACCGTTCACATGAGTGCTCTCAGTCTTCTCCGTCTGAGCTGTAATGACCAAAGAACCATGTCAATAAAACATTAAAAAATCAAAACAAACACATCTGTTCATTAGAACAGAAAATTAGTTCAACCCACAGATTTGTTATCACCACATTTTTTCTTTTGTCAAATCAACTTAAATAATTTATTTAGCAGAGATAACTTATTATTTTGAGTTTCTGATGATTAAATTAATCTCCTTCATTGTATTAACTCACTTTTTCCAGTTCAATCAACTTAAAATTAAGGTTAAACCAACAATACTTTTTTAAGTTAAACCAACAATATTTTTTAAAGTGCAGAAACAACTGATTATTTGATTTGCAGGTCACGAGGCAATATGTTTGTATGAAAATTATGACTGGCTGAAGTCTTGTCTACTGGTACAGAACCTTGCGGAGCAGAGGCGAGCTTCACTGCCATCCGGCCCACCAGACACTCCTTCAGCATGGACTCGTAGTTCACCCAGCGGTGCACCTTTCAGGACAAATACAGCAACACAGCCCTTATAAACCATCTACACACTGTTAGCTTGCATTTGATTCTTAGTTTATAAATCACAGTCTTTACATTGTTGATACAATAGACTGCATAAAAATAGTGAAATCTTCCAGATTCAGTGTCATTTCAGTTATTATTGTTTCTTTAGCTCATTTGTAAAGAGTTAGATAAAGTGTTTTATCCTTTGCCATTCCTAACAGATGTACAGCAGTTTAAACCAATAGTAAAAGTGTTAGTGTAATAGACACTTATTATGTCTATTATACATATACCTTTGTATATTTATAATATTATACTTTTACTCTTACAAGAGTAAAAGTAAATGTGTTAGGAGTAAATACTAAAACTAACCTTTACTGGACGTTAATGGTTCCTAAAATGTGTATTAATTCACTTTTATACATAGGGGCTACACATTTCTTTACATTTCATCACAATTAATTTAGCTTTTTAAAGTCTAAAATAAGGCTGTCCTTATTGTTTATATACATGGATACGTTTGGATACATATGTTTGGATATATATGTTTGGATACATGCCAAAATGTACAATTCAGCAATAGAGATATTAACCCCGTTAAAAATAATGATTATTTATATAAAAATTAATGCAATTTACATTGACAATAGTTTTTAGTTACAATATACTGTAAAAATTGATATTCAAAAAATAAATGTAATTGAGTAACTTAAACAATGTCTGTAATCACAAATTCCATAAAATGCACTGATTAATTAATTCAATGATCATTGATTATTTACAATTTGTAAACATTTGTACATCAGTAAAGCTGTGCATACTGCATACATAAATTATTTATGTTTTGGATGCTGTCGAAACTGCATGTTTTTTGTGTCTATGCAAACTTATTTGCAACTTTAAAGGCCATGAATGGTTCTTAAAATGTTAATAAATACATTAAGCATAAATTCCCTTTATACGTAAACATTTCTTTACATTTGTTATTTATTACTATAAATTGAATACCTTTAAAATGTTTTAATGAACTACTAGCAACTCTGGTTTGGCCGCACTGTTTATACATTTACAGGAACAAAAACAGACTTATGGGTAGGGTTGGGTATCGTTTGAATTTGAACGATTCTGATTCCGATTCCTTGTTTCGATTCCGGTTCCCAACGATTCTCGATTCCGATTCTTTTAAGAGGCAGGGTCAAAAAAGTTTAGCTAACCTTCCTAACCAACGGTCTTTCTGAAGGAAATACTCCTTTTTTGTCACAAATTTTGCATTTTGCCGAGAAAAGTGAAGCCACACTTTGGACCGCCGACGTAAGCTACTCATGTTCGACTCGCGCGGTTATGCCAACACTTCCGGTAGACGCTTCTTCGTTGGTGTTGTTCAGCGGTTTCTTCTTCCGCTCGGCGGACTGTGAATATCGAAACTAGGAATCGAAATTTTAACTTTTGAACGATTCCGGGAAAAACGAAAAGTTAGTCCCGGTTCCAATCGATACTCGATTCTCGATACCCAACCCTACTTATGAGCTAATAAAACAATGATCAGTTGAAAATTAAAATGACAATAAATGAAGAAATAATGTATTAGCAATGTAAGGACTTCAATTTATAAACAATCATCTGACTATAAATAGTGTGCGAGTGACTTTACACTGTACGCATTCGAGATTAAAACAGAGAGTGTTTCCTGAAACCAGCACGCAAGGACTTCACCTGGTCAAACAGGTCAGTGCCATCAATCCCAGCAGCCCTCATTAGCTCCGCCTCCCCACCAGGATGGAAATCCATATACGCACTCACGTTATAGACCATTCCTACAGCAAACACAGGGAGTCATGCGTGCATTTTAAATACAGTGTGGTAAGTTTCTACTCCTCCTCTTCAATTTTGAATCATTATTACTGTCGACACATAGAGTAGATGAATTGCTCGTCAACCGTGTTATCAATATAGTCTTGTGCACTTACTCTAGATATTATATTTACTAAAAAGAAGAGAAAATGTGTAAAAACACGAGTTGATCGAGGTAATGTGGGGACATGTTCAAGGCCCAAACATTGAAGAAATGTCAGCTGTGTTACCCATCACGGATTAAGACGGTTGACAATGTCGGCTGGGTTTCTTGTCATAGTTTATGCCTATATTGAGTATTGTTGACAAAAAAAACATTCATTAGCTAATGTTATACCACAGGAATGACGTGTAATGACAATGACAACAAGTGTAATTACATAGTAATAGTTATTTTTAGGGCTGTGCAAAAATTAATTGCGATTAATCGCATCCAAAATAAAAGTCTGTGTTTACATAATATATTTGTGAGTGCTGTATATAATTATTTTGTATAAATAAATACACACACATGCATGTATATATTTAAGAAAATGTGTTATTCATGTATAAAATATTTTTTTATATAATATAGATTATGTATTTATATATATTTACAGAATTAAAGCACAAATAATTCTTAAATATATACATGCATGCATAGGTATTTATATATACAAAATAATTACATACAGCACACACAAATATATTATGTAAACACAGACTTTTATTTTGGATGCGATTAATCGCAATTAACTTTTGCACAGCCCTAGTTATTTTATAAAAACATGTGATTCACATTATTTGATTATGACATTTACTATTATAACAGCATTTTTTAAAATTGATGTTTGTTTTCTCCTCTGCTTCTAAAGAGGTCATTGATTACTTTTCGCTGACACTGAACAAAATTAAAAAGGTTTTATTTTAATGAAAGTTTTCTCTTTTTCTCCTAATGCATCCTGTCAACCGTGTTACTTTATCTGTGTTACACGTGATTTTGATGTCATCTAGGCTAAAATGTAATACAAATGATAAATAGGACAGATGTGATCTCTTATTATTGGATTGATAAAGCATTAGAAAATTAAATACTCGCAAAACGATATACTGACACAAAACAGTGCCAACAAGAGGAAAAACGCAACACTTGTATTCAAATCAGCATTAAACGATAGTTGCTCTGGTTTTTCTTCTCTGTTTTGCCGTATTTCAGAGTGAAACGCTTCTGGAACAAGAACAAATGTGGGCAGGCTTGATTGTGTCTGTGGGGAATTGATTGGATGGTTGTGCTTTGCTATTGGCTGATCTCATGTGAGTGACAGGTTATAGCCCCGCCCTCATCATCATTATTATTATCAATAATAATAATAATAATAATAATATGAATTAACAATTTATAATCAATACCAATTGATGCTCCAATAGTCTAATAATAATAATAATAGTAATTATACTATTAGAATTAATAGAAATAATAATAAATAGAAATGATAATACTATTCTACTATTATTACTACTAATAGTAATAATAATTCTAGTAATAATAGTCTATTTTTTTAAATTTAGATTTCATGGGGACTTTAATACAATATAAAAATACTATATTTATAAAAGTTGAATACTTCTGTATGGAAGTAAAATTTGCATGTGTGATCATACAAATATGTTATACACAAAGCTGAATGTTCATTATCATTACTCCAGTCTTCTGTGTCACCTGATCCTTCAGAAATCATTTTATTATGCTGATTTGCTGCTCAAAAAAACGTTTTGTACTATTGGCTGATCTCATGTGAGTGACAGGTTATAGCCCTGCCCTCATCATCATTATTATTATCAATAATAATAATAATAATAATATGAATTAACAATTTATAATCAATACCAATTGATGCTCCAATATTCTAATAATAATAATAGTAGTAAATCTACTATTAGAATTAATAGAAATAATAATAAATAGAAATAATACTACTATTCTACTATTATTACTACTAATAGTAATAATAATTCTAGTAATAATTGTCTATTTTTATTTTAAAAATTTTTAGATGTTAGATTTCATGGGGACTTTAATACAAAATAAAAATACTATATTTATAAAAGTTGAATACTTCTGTACGAAAGTAAAATTTGCATGAGTGATCATGCAAATATGTTATACACAAACACACACACACACACAGTGTCTTATGCTCATCAAGGTTGCATTAAAAAAATCAGTAATATTTTTAAATATCAGAAAATATCTATTTTATATTTTAATATGTTATGAAACTAATTTATTCCTGTGATCAAAGCTGAATTTTCATTATCATTACTCCAGTCTTCAGTGTCACATGATCCTTCAGAAATCACTCTAATATGCTGATTTTCTGCTAAAAAAAAACGTTTATGATTATTGTCACAGATGAATGCAGTTGTGCTACTTAAATATAAGAGGTTATACCTCTGATGCAGGTCCAGCAGTCGTTCCTGGTGTTGTGTTTCTTCAGCTCGTCTTCGGTCACATCGATCAGTCTTCCTCTCAGTCCGGTCAGGTCACGGCCACTCTTGGTCAGTCGGATCCAGTCCAGCAGACTGTGTCCGGGCTTCAGTGCCACCTGGATTCATCACACACACACACACACACACGTCTGGTCCGTCCATTATCTTAAAGGGGACTCTCCATAGACGTAATGATTTTTATATTGAACAATCTGTATATTCTATCCCCTTACACTAACCCTACCCATCACAGAAAACTGTCTGCTCTTTTATATTTAAAAAACAAAAACAAAACATAATTTAGTATGTTCATTCTTGGGGACATTTGGTCATCCCAATGTAATAAAACATGATCACACATAAACACAGCATATTTACTACTGCATTCAGACAAAGACGCATTTAAATATCAGTATCGATGACGACAAACCTTATTCCTGGACTGTCCGGCGGGTGAGACTCTCTGCTGGGATCCGGCTGATGGGAAACTCTGCGACGGCACGTTCAACATCTCTGATGCTCTAAAACAACCCCAGCTCCTGACAAAACCTGCCCGAACACACTGGATATCACTAATCAAGAGCTAAACATAGATTAATTAAAACTGACAATAGTGCAACGATGGTCGTGGGAGTTTATTTGTGAGGAGGAAGTGTTATTAGAGTGTTATAATGAGATGCAACTTCCTCATTTTGGCAGGTGGCCTTATTATTATTATTATTTAGACCTATCAAACATGACAACATGGTCCAATTATGATACTCTAAAAATACACAGATATAAGAGAAAAGTAATAAGCAGAAGCGATAACACTACTGTTATAACAGCACCTGGAGCGGCACTATCCTAGCGCTGGAGAGACTGTCGCGGAAATATGACGGCATTGTAGTACTCTGGCGACCATTTCATAATAAAAGTCCGATTTATGACAAATCTAATATATAAAAGCCCCGTCAAAATTAAAAGATGGATTTATCTGGATTTAGTTGATGAACATATTTTATTTGTTTAATCGTATAATATTTTCTTAATTATTACATACTTTTCGTACTGTGTTTGGAAGGATATTATTTATTCTTTTAAACCTGCGCATATTAGTAGTAGTAGTATCTTTATTCAGACTTATGGTCCATCCATACAAATAGAGAGTAAAAATAAATAAATACAAAAATACAAATACACCACAGAGTTACAAATGTTTATTTATATATATATATATATATATATAATTATTATTATTATTTTTATTTATTTATTTATTTATTTTACAGCTCCAAACGTAAACAGAAGCACTGATGTGTGTATCAATGACTCTGTCTGTGTAATATTTGAATTAACATACATAGATACTGTACATACATGTCTTAATTTTGACATCTCTCAGACATTTATATGTTTATATTAACCTTAATATGTTTCCAACTAAACTAAACTCGAAACATTCAGAAACAAATTATGTTACGATAGATGAATAATACCAATGAAGTGGACATGAGTCATTATTCCAGCTGATCTTTAGGCTAATGCAAACAGGTGCAGTGCTTGAAACTAAGCAGCTACTGTCTCCAAATACACACTCTTTCTTAAATTTGGTTATTATGTTTTTAAAAATAAAAACTCACCGGACAAAACACTGGAGATGACAGAAAAGACTGTTGAAATGGTCCCTCTGATTCCAGCTCTATAATAATCTTCCTCCTCCTCTTCCTCAAAGTCCTCTTCATCTTCCTCTACCATTCCAAAGATATAAGTTTTATGATCAGTGGTATTAAAAATATTACACCAAATTATTAGTCGGATCAAACAAGTGCATGGTTTTATATTTTAAATAAATGCGGATCTTGCATGACTTTTATTATTGGCTAATCTGAACTATAGAGATTATCCTGAATGACACACTACTGCAGAGGAGTTAAAACTTCAAAATAAAAGTCTTAGTCCTAAAGAAAGATTAAAATTTGCTTGTGAAACCTCAAAAGTCCTCTTATGTCCTTCCAGTTTTAATCAAACACTCATTTTTGTATGAATAGGATGCAGAAAAAAAATCAAACTCTGAATCCTTGAGGTTTACATTTTTTGCATTGGGCAAAATGTTGCTGTGGGAAATGCCTCTGGTTATTGTTATCTTTTACTTTTTGCAGTCACAAAAATATTTGGTGTTCAATCTGCACAGAATGAGTCACGTGAAAGGTGTTTTTCCAACATGGATACAGCTTAAAGACCTGAAGATAAAGACTGAAACTGGTCATTTTGCATCGTCTTGTCTTGTTTATGTATTTAGCACTGTTAAAACCAACCATAGTTGAAAAGTAGTGCTTTACATTAATTTATGTTATGTTATTACTATGTTATTACTAGTTATTACTATATATTACTATATATTTGGGATTTACATTTATATATTCAGAGTTATAACAGGATTATTACATTTATATATTGAGAAATTTTACTCTATAAATTCGGAATTTACATTTATTGATTTACATTTATATATTCAGAGTTATAACTATATATTCGGGATTTACATTTATATATTCAGATTTACATTTATATATTCAGAGTTATAACTATATATTCAGGATTTACATTTATATTTTCAGATTTACATTTATATATTCAGAGTTATAATTTTATATTAAGGATTATATTTATATATTCAGAGTTTTTACTGTATAAATTTGAAATTTACGTTTATTGATTTACATTTATATATTCAGAGTTATAACTGTATATTCAGGATTTACATTTATATATTCAGAGTTTTGACTATATATTCGGGATTTACATTTATATATTCAGATTTACATTTATATATTCAGAGTTTTGACTATATATTCGGGATTTACATTTATATATTCAGAGTTTTGACTATATATTCGGGATTTACATTTATATATTCAGATTTACATTTATATATTCAGAGTTATAACTATATATTCAGGATTTACATTTATATATTCAGAGTTATAACTATATAATTACATTTCTATATTCAGAGTTATAATTTTATATTAAGGATTACATTTACATATTCAGAGTTGTAACTATGTATTCAGGATTATATTTCTATATTCAGAGTTTAAACTATATATTAGTCCTGTTACTACATATATATATATATATATATATATATATATATATATATATATATAAACTATATGTATGTATGTATGTAATATATATATATATATATATATATATATATATATATATATATATATATTAGGGCTGTCAAAACGATTAATCGCGATTAATCGCATCCAAAATAAAAGTTTGTGTTTACATAATATATGTGGGGGCACTGTGTATAATTATTTTGTATATATAAATACACACACATGCTTGTACATATTTAAGAAATATTTTCATGTATATTCTGTATATAGATTTATATATAATTCATATTATCTATAAATATAAATATTTTATATATAAATAATATTTTTTCTTAAATATACATGCATGTCTGTTTTTATATATATATACAAAATAATTATACACAGTGCACCCATATTATGTAAACACAATCTTTTATTTTGGATGCGATTAATCGTTTTGACAGCCCTAATATATATATATATATATATATATATATATATATATATATATATATATATCCTTTTACATGTTATTGAACTGTTTTTATTATGAATATTATGTGTAATTGAGAGGTGTTTTTACAATCTCAGTCTGGAGAGTAGAAGTGATGCTCTGCTGCCCTCTGGTGTTTACACACACACACATAACTCTTGTGTGTTTGGTTTTCACTCAAACGGTGAAGCTTTAGAGGCAGCACACTTTTCTAAATGCTAAATGGAGTGCATTTATACAGCGCTTTCACAGATCCAATGGCCACCGTTTTATATTGCCTCACAGTCATTCAACCATTCACTCGCTCATTCACTGACGGTGGTGTCAGCCATGCTAGGCGCAATCCAGCTTGTCAGGAGTAGGTAGGGTTAGGTGTCTATCTCTCTCACACACACA
This sequence comes from Cyprinella venusta, assembly GCA_038021265.1. Lineage (NCBI taxonomy): Eukaryota > Metazoa > Chordata > Actinopteri > Cypriniformes > Leuciscidae > Cyprinella > Cyprinella venusta. The sequence continues at coordinate 2,036,353 of CM075874.1, read as the reverse complement.
CAGCTGGTATTTGTCTTGCTCATGGACACCTCGACACTTGGTCAGGTGGAACCGGGGATTTTCCAAATTTCTGGTTTGTAGAAAACCTACATGAACCACTGAGCCAGTTATTACAGTTACAGCCGAACACTCTAATGATATCATCATATCCTGTGACGTGTGTCGTGCTGTTATATTATTGTACATCCTACTAAATTTGTTTCTTCTCCGGGTCAATACGTCAACTTTATCGAGGAGCTTGACATGATCATCTCCTCAAAGACTGACACTATAGTTAAATCCATCAGCATGGACTCTACCTCCTCCCATCTCTCACAGATGTTTACCTTCACAGGCACATGTGTGTGTGTGTTTACTTACTGTGTTATCTTTCAAATTAAAATGGCTTTAGTATAACACAAGAATATAAAACGGTACAGTGAGAGAAAACGATCAAATGAAGTGATGTCTTTTCATTGTTTCATTTTGATGGTGTCAGATTCCTGCCAGATAAATCAGACTATTGATATCAAGGGCTTGTCAGCTTCACAGTGGAAAATATTTCTCATTTTTGTTTTAGTACTGATGCCCATCCACAGAAATCTGGGTCAGAAAATGTGTTATTTTAGTCTCATGTACAGTAGTGGGCTATGTGACATCTATTTTAGTTTTTAAAGATTTTTTTGTTGTTGATGAAAGAAAAATGTTGAATATGAAAATATTTTTTAGGGAAAAATCTATGCACAAATGTAAATTTAGTGGTCTTTATGATATTAATGACTTGTGAAAACTATCCAATGCTCTAAAAATCCTAATTTTTTTTTTTTTGGTGCAAAATCTTTAAAATATGAGGGACAAACAAAACACTAATTTTGGTTAAGGTATTTAGTTAGAAAATTATGTGTCAAAAAAAAGCAAACTAAAGCAACAGGTTTTTGTTTTTTTACAGCACAAAAAAAAAATAAAAAAAAAAATAGAAAGAAAAACAAGACACTGATATTTCACAATTCATATTTCGTTGGTTCTCTATGGAAGCTTGTTTCCGCCACTGAATAAAAAAATAAACTAAATAATTGCGACTTTTTATCTCACAATTCTGATTTTTTTTCTCACAATTGCGAGTTATTAAGTCAGAATTGCGTGATATAAAGTCGCAATTGCGTGTTATTAAGTCAGAATTGCGAGTTATAAAGTCAGAATTGTGAGTTATAAAGTCAGAATTGTGAGATATAAAGTCAGAATTGCGAGTTATAAAGTCAGAATTGTGAGATATAATGTCAGAATTGTGAGATTTAAACTAGTATTTTTTCCACCTTAGAATTGGCCTGATAAGTCGCAATTGCGAGTTTATATCTCACAATTCTGAGAAAAGATGTCAGAATTTCGACATATAAACTCGCAATTATGTGTTAGAAAGTCAGAATTGCGAGATGTAAACTCGCAATTGTGAGAAAAAAAGTCAGAATTGTGAGATAAAAAGTCACACTTTTTTTCTCAGAATTCTGACTTTATATCACGCAATTCTGACTTTATATCTCGCAATTCTGACTTTATATCTCGCAATTCTGACTTTAAATCACGCAATTCTGACTTTATATCACGCAATTCTGAGAAAAAAAGTCAGAATTGTGAGATAAAAAGTCACAATTATTTATTTTATTTTTTTATTCAGTGGCGGAAACAAGCTTCCATAGTTCTCTGTTATTTTGCATGTGATCCTAATTTCTTTGTATGACAGCCTGGCACAAAATAAAAAATAAAATAAAAATAGATGTAAAAATAAAAAAGTAAAAGATTGTTCTTTAGAGGGCATCTACCCCCATCTTATATGTTTAAACTTCTTTTCAAGTCAAGTCACCTTTATTTATATAGCGCTTTTTACAATACAGACTGTATCAAAGCAGATTCACAGTGATAACATGAAAATAATACGAGAAGTTTGTTTCTAGAAGAAAATTGCATCATTGTCCACCTGAAGTAAGGCAGATCAATGATATTGTTGAATATTAAATGTCCCTAACTAAGCAAGCCAAAAGCCAAGGCAACAGTGGAGGAACCAAAACTCCATCAGTGACAGAATGGGAGAAACCAAGCTCGGTCGGGCCCAGTTCTCCTCTGGCCAATGAACGGACAGTGTATAAACAGTGTTTATTATTATTATCAGATTAACAATAATCAAATCTTTCAGGAAAACTGGAAATTACTAACATCACAGCACTGTAATGTGATGCATAAAATAGAATTACCTTAAAGTTGTGAATATTAACTGTTTCAACATTTCAGTCAGAAAGAAAGATCTAATCTGAATCAATCCCTTTTAACCTGGTAATTTGGAATGGCGTCACGTCGTTGACCCCTACATACCATAGATGTGTATATAAAGGCTAGATGTGTTGCGGTTTCTATCGTCATCACCGGTGACCATCTTGTCACAGACAAGCTGATGTAAGATGAGTGATCAGCATGAACACAAATACTCTTATCTCGTTGAAATCTTGACAGATTTACAAACGGTTTGGTTTCTTACAAACGTTATTAATGTGGCTATAATTATCTGGATAATTATTTATTAAAACACTTATTATTCATAAGTATACAGTGTCATAGCTACATCTCTGACGTTTATAACAAACCAAACTGTTTGAAAATCGGTAGAAAATTGAGCAAGTTATGGTCATTTAAATAGTACATGTACCATTACCACAACGTTACGAGTGAGCGAGCTGCCTGTGACAAGATGGCCGCCAGGTGCAGACGACGACCTCCATTGGCCAGCAGCGCTGACGATACATCTATGCTTCATACGAGCCTGTCGCGACCAAGACTACTCTTCCCACAATACATTGCAATGAAAACAGGAAGAAAGACACCATGAGGAAATATTGTCCCAAAATGAATCACAGAGCGATGGAGGGGTATTGTGCGGTGGAATGAGTCGTGGACAGAGCGAACCAGCCGACAGCCGATGGAAGAGATCGAGGCGTTGGCTTTTCAGAGAGAAAGAGAGAGAGAATAAGAGTTCGATGAGCTGATTTCTGTGTTGTTCGTCTCATATGATGGAACGGGCGATGGAGCATTTTAATGTACAGCTGAACCGACTGACGCGTTCCCTGCGTCGCGCGAGGACCGTGGAACTCCCCGAAGGTGAGACGTCACACATTAACGTTACATTCTATTCACGAACGTTCGAATTTCGGAAGACTTCTGGAGTTGTCATAGCGACCCTGGATATATTGTCATCATCTCTGCTTCCGGGAAGGATTCCTGTCTACGGCCATTCACATTCATTCGGGTTTATCCATATATGGTCAATTACTACCAAACACCTAAAGGTGTATTTGGATGATTCTCATGTCAGGATATATTTTACCCCAAAATACAACAACTACGAAATAATCAAATAGCCTATACAGTGAATGGATAGGGGAATAACCATTGTAGTTATTCACAATTTAATAGGCTATGTCTATGTGTTACAGTATTGCTAGAGTATAACATAGTTGACAATTTCTTTTGAGTTATTAGGGCTGTCAAATGATTAATCGTGATTAATCGCATCCAAAATAAAAGTTTGTGTTTACATAATATATGTGAGTGCACTGTGTATAATTATTTTGTATATATAAATACACACACATACTTGTATATTTAAGAAAAAAATATTATATGTAAAATATTTATATTTATAGATAATATAAATTATATACAGTATAATTCTATATACAATATACATAAAAACATATTTCTTAAATATATACAAGCATGTATAAAATAATTATACCCAGTGCACCCACATACATTATGTTAACACAAACTTTTATTTTGGATGTGATTGTAATGAATATTGTAAATCTTAACAACGTTATGAAAATTGGTTTTTGTAGATAAAATCAAGAGAGAGCACTTAAAGTAATGTGTTCAAAATATCCACTACAGTAGAAAATTACATTAGGATGTTCCTATATTAAATCTAATATTCAAACACATAAACACGTACAGAAAAAAACAACTCACTTGCAAAACGGACACTGCAAAAACTAATTTAAGAGACAATTTCAAACAAACAGACGAAATAGGGAGCACTGCACACATTATAAAATGCATTCCCTTAATTGAAAAAGAAAAAAAAAAATGTTTTAAAAATATCTGGCCATCAATGAAATGTGCCCTTAAAGGGATAGTTCACTTAACACTGAAAATTTCTGTCATCATTTACTCGCCCTCAAGTTGTTTCAAACCTGTATGAGTTTCTTTCTTCTGAACACAAAGGACCAAACAGTCCTTCGTTTAACAGTCACACTCAGGGCCGGGCGGGATTCATATTTAAAAAAGAAAATCATATATTTTTTTTACTTGTTTTTTATAATATTTTTTCTTTTCTTTTTTTGGTGTTTTGAGAAAATTTCAAAAATAAAAAAAATATATAATTAGTATTAATGCAATAATTATGACCAAATTTTCCCCCACTGAACATAATAGAAAAAAATATTTAAAACAATATATTTTTTTATTTTTTTTTAAAGCTGTATTTCATTTTAGAGTCAAGCCTAGGCCTCATAAAAGCAATTTTTGAAATTAGATGGATGCCATTTCGTGGACAAACTGAGCTTTTTAAAAATGCAAAACACATGTATAATCTGAATTTTTTTTGGTGTGTTTGTGTATAAAGGTGTGTTTGTGTGTGTGTGGATGTGTCTGTTTTGCACTCTTGATGTTTTATAGATTCACCCCTTTGCTTTTTTTCAAGATCGTTGCTGATTTGTAGATTGTACGCACAAAAAAACTTAGTATTTTCACATTTTTTCCCAATTTCCCATTCATTTCCTATGCGGGGTCATTTTTGACCCGAAGGTCCTGAGTGTGACTATTTTTTTTAAGACCAATTAGACTTTTAAAATCCTGTCCCCAATTTTTTTGGGTGTTCATATACCAAGTACCAATAAAGTCACCAAGTTTCGGACCATTCCGATGAAGCTACGATTTTTAACATTTTTTTTTAAACGTTTCGGGTCATTATTGAGTTAACGGGACCCATTGACTTCCATAGTATTTAAAATCTGTCTTTGTGTTCCTGCAGACAGTGAAACCGCTGTGTACACACTCATGCCTATGGTCATGGCGGACCAGCACAGGTGAGTGCCACTCGTGTTAATCCGATGGGTTTTGTGACCTGGAACATGATTAACCTCCTCAATCTCTTGGCCACACTAATGAATGCTAAATCTGTTTTTGCCATTTTTATTTATGCTTGTAGGTCAGTTTCTGAATTGCTTTTGAACTCAAAGTTCGACGTCAACTACGCCTTTGGACGTGTTAAGAGAAGCCTTCTACACATTGCGGCCAAGTAAGTCATTTCGTTCCTTTCACATTCTCACAAAATGACAGAATTGACACAACATATATAGTCCGGCCGCATGAAATTGGAAAAAAAAAACTTTCATTTGCAATATTTAGTTTTTGACAGGACTTAAAAACACATGCAAATGATACACATCCACTCTATGATGGCCAATCTTTGCTGCAGCTCATTTGCATTTAAAGATACAGGCACCAAAACAGCTTGTGTTTGCTTTTGCTCAAAAATGGGCATTTACGATGATGGGATGAATAAAACTTCACAGACACATGAGACTTGTATTACATCTTATAAAAGGGGCTTCCAGTGGTGTTAGTGTTTTCCAATCACCCAGATCTCCTGAGATGTTGCTCTCGTTTCAGTTGTGGATCAGTCGAGTGTCTCGTCCTGCTGTTGAAGCGTGGAGCGAATCCCAACTATCAGGATATCTCCGGCTGCACACCTCTGCATCTGGCTGCCAGAAACGGGTAAACACAGGGTTAACACACTCCTGCAGTGCTGCCACCTGCTGAAAGCACAGCAATTCACATGCATTATCATTCATTATTATAATGCGTAGTTTTAGCCTGACCATTCGTGTGCATTGCAAACTGATCAGTACTTTTGAATACATTTACGGTGAGACCCATGATTATATTTCCCCGTGTTGTCTTATATTTTCACAGACAGAAGAAGTGTATGGGCAGACTGTTAGAGTTCAACGCCGATGTTAATATCTGCAATAATGAAGGTCTCACTGCTGTGAGTATGATGATCAATCTGCACAGTTCAGGCGGCAATAACAACAATGACAACAAATATTGTTATTATCCTCACTCCTTCACTTTCTGACAATTAATATATTATTGTAATATAGAATTATTGTAATATAGAATTGTAATATGTAATATAGTAATATAGAATATATATCAACGTTTTACAAAAAGGTTCATTAGTTAACAAACTAAGAATGAGCAAAACTTCGGTAACGCTTCCTTTTACAGTCCAGTTACCCATGTAAATACTATGTACTTATTTTAGTAACTACAATTACTGGGTAATAACTAGTACTAACCCTGAACCTACCCCTGTTCTATGTACTTACCCTATCTTAGCAGTACGTTCTAGGTAAGTACACTGTAAGTACTGTACTGTAAAAGGAAGCGGTGCCAACACTTCTACAGCATTTATTAATCATAGTTAATATTAATTTCAACATTTACTAATACATTGTTAATATAAAAGGTTTTATTTGTTAAGATTAGTTATTGCACTGTGAACTAACATGAACAAACAATGAACAGCTGGATTTGTATTAACTAACATTGACAAAGATTAATAAATATTCAATAAATATTGCTTAGTGTTAGTTCATATTAGTTAATTAATACAAATTATATATATATATATATATATATATATAGTACACTAGTTTATTAATTAATTTATTTAATTAATATTTATATAATGTCCATGAATATATATACATACAATGTATACAATGTTTAATATACAATATACATACTATATATACAATGTTTAAGTTTGTGTATTTTCTTTTCTTTTTATATTCTATATTTTATATATATATATATATATATATAGTATATTTAATATCTTTTTATATTCAATAAATATTGCTTAGTGTTAGTTCATGTTAGTTAATTAATAAACTAGTGTACTATATATATATATATATATATATATATATATATATATATTACACTAGTTTATTAATTAATTTATTTAATTAATATTTATATAATGGCAATGAATATATATATATATATATTTACCACACACACACATACACACACAAATGTTTAAGTTTGTGTATTTTATTTTCTTTTTATATTCTATATTATATATATATATATATATATATATTGTATATTTAATATCTTTTTAAATTTTTATATTCTATTTTATTTATATATTATAATATATATATATATATATATATATATATATATATATATATATACTAGTTTATTAATTAACTAACATGAACTAACACAAAGCAATATTTATAGAATATAAAATATAATATAAAAAAATTTAAAAAGATATTAAAAATAGAATATAATATATATATAGAATATATTTTGTATAAAATATACAATATTTAAAATGAACAACACTTTGTGTTAGTTCATGTTAGTTAATTAATAAACTAGTATATATATATATTATATATATATATATTACACTAGTTTATTAATTAAATACTTAATTAATATTTATATAATGTTCATGAATATATATATACACACAAATGTTTAAGTTTGTGTATTTTATTTTATTTTTATATTCTATATTATATATATATATATATATAAATATATATATATATATATATATGTACACACACAAATGTTTAAGTTTGTGTATTTTGTTTTCTGAAGAAAGACAAAATAGTGATGAAAGCCTAAATTCTAATAGAATTAGAATTCAAAATGTTTCTAATAGACCCACCAATATTTGTGTAAAAATTAAATATTGATGCAGATCTCTTTTGACCCTCCTCTACAAAACAGTGGGTTACTCTGTAAATATAAATCCATGACATTTAATATTTTGTCTTTCTTCTTTCACAGGACAAAAAAAAAAAGTCTAAATCTAAATGTTTCGCAGAGTTGACCCGGAATGACCCAATAATATCAATTCCTGTTATGAAGTTGTTCCTCTGGTGTGTTTAGATTCATTGGCTGGCAGTGAATGGCAGGACTGAGCTTCTTCATGACCTGGTCCAGCACGTGTCCAATGTGGACGTGGAGGACGCCATGGGCCAGACAGCCTTACACGTGGCCTGCCAGAACGGACACAAGACTGTACGAAACCTGTCTGTCTGCCACAGTTGCACACTCCACCTGAGAGTCCTTTTACTAATGGTATGAGGTGCTGTTTCCCACAGACAGTGCAGTGTCTTCTGGACAGTGGAGCGGACATCAACAGGCCCAATGTGTCTGGAGCGACTCCTCTCTACTTCGCCTGCAGGTGATCATGTTAGCACAACTTCCAGAATTTACCGCGATTACTATCGGTGTCACATCAAAAACTCACCAAATTTGGCACGCATGTCAGGACTGGTGAAAAATTTCGTATTTTGTGGGTTTCGCGGATGGGCGTGGCAAAATGGCTCGCTAGCGCCACCTAGAAAATTGGAAAAAATTAGCCCCTCGTCCACGTTCAACCTACATCCACGAAACTTGGTGGGGATGTGTATCATTTAAAGACGCACAAAAAAGCCTCAAGAACCCATACCCTAAACTCGACATGAAGTCGGCCATTTTGAATTTGGCGACCGATTTGGGACGATTTACACACTCCGTACTTTAACTAACTCCTCCTAGGGATTTAGTCGATCGACTTCAAATTTCTGCTGTGCCTTCTAAAGGCATTGACGATGTAAAGTTGTGCTATCTGCGCGTTTTCGTCGATGGGCGTGTCCGTGGCATCGAAGATTCGCCATAAAACAGGAAGTTGCAGTAACTTGGCTGTAAATGCCCAGATCTGCACGAAATTTTACACATTTGACAAGAGTCCCGCCCTGAACAAATCTACATGCCGACATCCACCCACAGTCATAGCGCCATCTGCTGGCAACAGGAAGTGACCTTTAACGAAGCAGCCCCCGGCGCACGTTTGTCCTACATGTACAATATCATGTCCAGAAAAAACTCTTGGAGCAAGTATTATTAGATATTCTTGACTACTCTGACTTCATAACTCAACATGGATTCTTAAGGACTAAAACAACGAGCTTCTTCTAGTTCTTGACATCACGGACCCTAAAATTTACATTAACCCCGCCCCTGGGAACACGATTAAAGATTATCAGGGCAGAATATGCTAATCAACTACTAGAAGATCGTTAATTCCACATCAGCGACATATATTCATCAACTAACCATTCAGAAACTTATTGTTTCATTCGAAATGTTGTCCCTTTGTCATCTTTGTCAACTCCGGTTTAAACATAAAAGGCTAAACGTTTTTGAAATTTTCAGAAAGTCTATGTGTGTGTGTGTGTGTGAGTGTGAGAGTGTGTGTGAGGTGAACAGAGCTGCTAACACACACACAAACACACACAAGCTCTTAAAGCTCCGCCCTCTGCGCCGGGAGCAGCAGCTCATTTGCATTTAAAGGGACAGACACCAAAAAAAGTACGTTTTTGCTCAAAAAGACACAATTTTAACATGCTATAATATATATTTTTTTATTTTCCACTAAAACTTCACATACACCCTCTGGGGACATTCGTGACTTATTTTACATTTTGTGAAAAGGGCATTATTGGACCCCTTTAAGAAAATCAACTTCCTTTCAGTGACAGTTTTCTGAACGCACAAGAAACACAATTATGGTAATGAACAGATGTCTTTCCCGTATAACTTTTAACACAGGGCTTTCTTGTGAGTTTAATGAGAATTACAAGAGATTTGATGTTTCTTGTGCTGTAATACGAATCGTCCTGATGAGAAAACGTTGCTTTGGTTGCCGAGCAACCGCACTCATCGCCTCGTCTTGATTACTGACATCAGTCCACTCAAGGCTGATGATGATGTGATCAACACTAACATGCCTCACAACACATAATTAGAAAGAGTAATTAAACGTACGGATGATCGGTTTTAAAACATGAATTCTGGGTCTGCTCCGTGCCTAATTTCATACTCGCTCGCGGCTTTTGTGAATCTCGTGTGTTGTAAATGAACCATACGCATCTGTTTCATCTGAGTGGACTAATCGATGATGACGTCGTTAATAAAAACACTAGAGATGGGAATGCTTTGCAACATGGCACAATTTGAGAAAGTCCACATAGTCGCATAATATGACATTTACCCTCTATAATCCAATAGCTTGATTCTAACTGATTTGCCTCATGTAACTATCCATAAAAAATAAGTTTCCATTTAAATATTTAAAGTCTCCCTTGTAGTCAATAATTGTATCCCTTAAAACTCATCTTTGATCACCAAAATTACATTTTTAAATGTTTCTTTTCCTGCAAATTCTTCATGCTTTAAAATATCTTGAATGTAACTGAACACCATTGCCTCGTTTAGTATGCGTGGTGAATATGGATATGCAAATGAGCCCCGCCTCCACTCTCTCAGCTCATTGATCTGACAAATTGATCTGATTGGTTACAAGCCCGTAACATTCAGAAACGAATGTCATAAATTCTTCATGCCTTAAAATATCTTGAATGTAACTCGACACCCTTGCCTTGTTTGGTATGCGTGGTTTTATGAATATGCAAATGAGCCCCGCCTCCACTCACTCAGCTCAGCGATCCACTGGTTGGCGATCACACATTGATCTGATTGGTTACAAGGTAGTTTTACATGCAAATAACTTTCAGAAACGGTATTTCAATAAATAAATACTGGTACAAAAACATAAGAAATTACATGTGTTTATTAGTACTTTGTACATGTATTTATTTAGTTTATTTATTCACATAGTGTTCTCTCTCTCTTAAGCTGTGTAAGTGTCAGCTTTATCATACATTATATGGCTAAAGATTAGGGCTGTCAAACGATTAATCGTGATTAATGGCATTCAAAATAAAAGTTTGTGTTTACGTAATATACGTGGTCGTAGTGTGTATAATTATTTTGTATATATAAATAGACACACATGTATGTATATATTTAAGAAAAATCTGAAAGTATATACTTTATATATTTATACATAATTAATATTATGTATAAATCTCAATATTTGATGTATTAAGAACACATTTTTCTTAATTATATACATGCATGTGTGTCTATTTATATATACAAAATAATTATACACACTACGACCACGTATATTACGTAAACACAAACTTTTATTTTGGATGTGATTAATCGCGATTAATCGTTTGACAGCCCTACTAAAGATTGAGAGCAGCTTATTTAGGCTTCCGTAAAAATTACGTTTATGTGTTTCAAGTTTAACGGTGCAATGCTAAAGTATTTCAGAGTGTGTTAGTTTTAACTTAATCTTCTGTGTTCATTTTGTACTCGAACTTCTTTGTCATTGTGTTTTAGTCATGGTCAGAGGGACACGGCTCAGATTCTGCTGCTCAGGGGAGCCAAGTATCTGCCCGATAAGAATGGTGTCACGCCGCTGGACCTGTGTGTGCAGGTGAACACACTCCTACTGGAGCTTCATCGCTCTTCATTCATAGCTTACCCTAAAACTTCAAATAACCCCCTTCTCTCTCTCCATATCTTCCAAAGAAGCTGCGGCGTATCGCTAAAATGTAAACAAATACTGCGCTGTCTCTCTTTCGCTATTTCTGGAATGTTTAGTCGCGCCTTTGTAAAGTTCTGAAGGCGTTGCCGATGGCGTGTCCTACCATCATGGCCGACCGGCTCAGACCCCGCCCAAATCAACTCAAGCCCGGCTCAGACCCCAACCCAACTTGGGATGTGACTCCTCCCTCTCAAACGCCTGTCTCAAATACAAGCCGGTGCAGTTTGACGATTTGGGAAAATAAAAGCCTGGGCTATTATTTGAAGTTTTACGGTACATTAGCTTTCAATCTGAGATTTTCAGTTTTGTTTAATTTTATATATATATATATATTAGGGCTGGGTAATAAATATCGATTTCTCGATATTAATCGATTCTCATTTTTACGAACCGATATCGATTCTCAAATCTCGAGAATCGATTAGTAATCCTGTTTCATTTCAGTTTTGTTTAATTTTATATATATATATATATTAGGGCTGGGTTATAAATATCGATTTTTCGATATTAATCGATTCTCATTTTTACGAACCGATATCGATTCTTAAATCTCGAGAATCGATTAGTAATCCTGTTTCTTTTCAGTTTTGTTTAATTTTATATATATATATATTAGGGCTGGGTAATAAATATCGATTTCTCGATATTAATCGATTCTCATTTTTACGAACCGATATCGATTCTTAAATCTCGAGAATCGATTAGTAATCCTGTTTCTTTTCAGTTTTGTTTAATTTTATATATATATATATTAGGGCTGGGTAATAAATATCGATTTCTCGATATTAATCGATTCTCATTTTTACGAACCAATATCGATTCTTAAATCTCGAGAATCGATTAGTAATCCTGTTTCTTTTCAGTTTTGTTTAATTTTATATATATATATATTAGGGCTGGGTAATAAATATCGATTTCTCGATATTAATCGATTCTCATTTTTACGAACCGATATCGATTCTTAAATCTCGAGAATCGATTAGTAATCCTGTTTCTTTTCAGTTTTGTTTAATTTTATATATATATATTAGGGCTGGGTAATAAATATCGATTTCTCGATATTAATCGATTCTCATTTTTACGAACCGATATCGATTCTTAAATCTCGAGAATCGATTAGTAATCCTGTTTCATTTGAATGAATGGATCACTGTATCGCGGCTGCGCACATCCAAAAAATCGCAATAATCTTTGTCCTTTGTCACTATTGATATGAAACAAAGTCTCAAATTTCAAATTACGTCCATTTTCTTTAGAAATTCAAAAACATAAATAATGTTTTGGCGCTGTGGCATGAGATCGCTCTGGCTCAGCTCAAGAGAAGCAGCGCTGATCTCTCTTCCGGCTTAATAATACCAGTCACAGCGCCAAATAAACATGAATGAGCATCTGAAAGTGTGTTAAAGATAGATTATAACTTATCGAAACCCGTATCATGTCACATTGATTCGCTCAATCAGCGTTTCAACCGTGGAAAGACGTCAGTTAAACAGCTTTTAATCAATGTCATGTATCGTCATATTTACCTCAGAAAACCCACATAAACTCGTTAGTCCGCTAGAAAAAATAACTCTAGAGAGGAGCATTTTGCTAAATATATACACCATATTACATATGCATTATAATCTTAATGTTCTTCAATATTTAATGCATATTTGAATAAATCTGGCAAGTTTTTACGACGGCCACCATTTAAATGTTTATATTTCATATAATCTTATTATTATAAAAATAAGTAAAAGTGTAATTTAAGAGATTCATTCATTATTACCTTCATATTAGGCTAATGAAGCCTATAGGCTACAACTAGACTGCCATAGTTTACAGCATTAGTTCAGAGATTTGATTCCCTTGAGAAAATTTGCCATTTATTGTAACTGATATCCAAAATAATCGATATTGAAAAGAATCGAATCGTAATCGAAATCGAATCGAATTGCAAGCTTGTGAATCGAAATCGAATCGAATTGAGAAATTTGTCTCAATACCCAGCCCTAATATATATATATTGCTATTTAAGTTTCATTTTTTGTTTTATTTCAGTTTTGTTTTTATTTCCAGGTAACAGTTTTAGTGTTTCATCTTAAGCTTATTATTTATTGCCAACGCAACATTTCTAATTTTAGTTTTAAGTTTTTCAAAAAATGTTTATCTAATAGTTTATTTTAGCTTAATTTCAGTTTACAGTGTAATAGTATCTTAATGTTTTAACAGTTTTTGTTAGGGTTGTGTGACGATGTACTCATCAACGATTCGATACAAATCATGGGACTGAACTCACAATACGATGTTATTGTGATATTTTAAGGCAAAATTAAGAAAAAAGGTTATGATCATTACTTATATTGTTATAATACGATCATTATTATTATTATTTATCATGACCCACAAATATTATACACTGTTCATTAAGTAGTCTAATGTAGTATTGTCACTGAAACTCACTACAGTCTGCGTGTCGTGAATCTGTTCATCATATGAAGCCGTCGTGTCTCTTCAGAAGACTTGATTTAGATTAAACCACTCAATCGATTATTTTTACGTTGCCTTTATGACATTTTTTTGGGATATTTTAAGTTTTAGAGAAACGGGCTTTAAATAGTGCGACAGAAATCTCTCAGGTTTTATAAACTATATCTTTATGTGTGTTTGGAAGCTGAACGAAAATCGTATAGGTTTGAAACGACATGAGAGTCAGTACGTGATGACAGAATTAAAATTTTGTGGTGATTTATACCTTATAAATACAGTAAGCTGAGTCTTGGAGCAAATCATATTGTTTGCATCCTCGTTACAGCCCTAGTTTTAGTTTTAGCTAGCGATAATAACTCGGGTATTCGCACTCAGGACACTAAAGCTGGTGTGTGTGTGTGTGTGTGTGTGTGTGTGTGTGACTGCAGGGTGGTTATGGGGAGACGTGTGAGATTCTCATCCAGCACCACAGCAGACTCTTTCAGACGCTCATACAGATGACCCAGAACGACGACATTAAAGAAAACATGGTACGCCTCTCTTTCTCCATACGTTTATGTACCTAAATGCCTGTTTACATGTCGTATATTATTTTGGTAACACTTTACAATAAGTTTCATTTGTTAAAATATGAACTAACATGAGCAATTCGTTTGTTACTGTATTTGTAAATCTTTGTTAATGTGATTTAAAACAAATACAGATGTTCATTGTTTGTTCATGTTAGTTAAAGGAGTAGTTCACCTAAAAAAAAATTTAAATTAAATTTTTCTGATAATTTACTCACCCCCATGTAGGGTTGGGTATCGAGAATCGAGTATCGATTGGAACCGGGACTAACTTTTCGTTTTTCCCGGAATCGTTCAAAAGTTCAAATTTCGATTCCTAGTTTTGATATTCACACTCCGCCGACCAGAAGAAGAAACCGCTGAACAACACCAATGAAGAAGCGTCTACCGGAAGTGTTGGCATAACCGCGCGAGTCGAACATGAGTAGCTTACGTCGGCGGTCCAAAGTGTGGCTTCACTTTTCTAAAAAAACAAAATCTCGGCAAAATGCAAAATTTGTGACAAAAAAAGAAGTATTTCCCTTTAGAAAGGAGTATTTCCTTCAGAAAGACCGTTAGTTAGCTAAACTTTTTTGACCCTGCCTCTTAAAAGAATCGGAATCAAGAATCGTTGGGAACCGGAATCGAAACAAGGAATCGGAATCAGAATCGTTCAAATTCAAACGATACACAACCCTTCCCCCGTGTCATCCAAGATGTTCATGTCTTTCTTTCTTTAGTCGAAAAGAAATTAAGGTTTTTGATGAAAACATTCCAGGATTTTTCTCCATATAATGGACTTCAATAGGAACCAAACGGTCTCCAAAAGACAGTTTCAGTGCAAACTGTTCAAAGGGCTTTAAACGATTCCAGACGATGAATAAGGGTCTTATCAAGCGAAACGATCAATCATTTAATAAATAAATAACAAAGTTTAAGTTTTATAAGCTCAAATGCTTACCTTGTTCTGTTCTGTGATGCGCGTTCGTGACTCTCCTGTTCGAACTCGTTCATCAAAATAAACAAATCTTTTTTTGAGTCATTTCGTTCGTTGGATGAACCAAATGACTCATTTTAATGTACAGGAGAGTCACAAAAGTTTTTATCAAAAGTATTATTCAAAGTAGGGTTGGGTATCGAGAATCGAGTATCGATTGGAACCGAGACTAACTTTTCGTTTTTCCCGGAATCGTTCAAAAGTTAAAATTTCGATTCCTAGTTTCGATATTCACAGTCCGCCGACCAGAAGAAGAAACCACTGAACAACACCAATGAAGAAGCATCTACCGGAAGTGTTGGTATAACCGCGCGAGTCGAACATGAGTAGCTTACGTCCGCGGTCCAAAGTGTGGCTTCACTTTTCTAAAAATAACAAAATCTCGGCAAAATGCAAAATTTGTGACAAAAGGATTATTTCCTTCAGAAAGACCATTGGTTAGCAAGGGTAGCTAAACTTTTTTGACCCTGCCTCTTCAAAGAATCGGAATCGAGAATCGTTCGGAATCGGAATCGAAACAAGGAATCGGAATCAGAATCGTTCAAATTCAAACGATACACAACCCTAATTAAAAGTGAACTACTCCTTTAACAAATGTTAAGATGTACGTTTATGAATGCTATTTTGATAATATATTAGCAAATGTTGAAATTAACGTAAACAAAGATGAATAAATGCTGTCGAAGTTATTACATTATTAATTCATGCTAACTAATTAAACCTCATTGTAACGTGCTATCATTATTTCTAAGCTACGGCAGGTTCTAGAATATGTCTCTCAGCAAAACGACTCGAACTACCAAAGTATCCTGACCAGCTTGGCTGACGTGGCCACCACAAACGGACATAAACTGCTGAGGTGCATCCGCGATATCCACAGTTTTCATGAAGTTCCTCCTCTTCTTTAAGCCTTCCTTTACTCAAATCTGTTTCTCTCTGTTTAATTCAGCTTGTCCAGTAACTTCGAGGTCCAAACAAAGAGTTTTCTCCGGATTATCCGGATCTTCTGTCATGTGTTCTGCCTGGGACCGTCCTCGCCAAACAACGGGAGTGACATGTGCTACAACGGGAACAAGACGCCCCGTAGCCAGGTGTTCAAGGTCAGTGTTCAGATGCTTAAAGAAAGTAATGTTTAGTCATTTTGTCATTTTCACTTTCGATTCACAGGAAATGCTACTCTGTGTGTTTGAGTCGCATCTGGGAACGCAACCCGAGCCAATAATGTATATATATATATATGTACATTATTGGCTCATGTTGCGTTCCCATATATATAACATATATATATATATATAGTATATATATATATATATATATATATATATATATATTAGGGCTGTCAAAACGATTAATCGTGATTAATCGCATCCAAAATAAAAGTTTGTGTTTACATAATATATGTGGGTGCATTGTGTATAATTATTTTAGATATATAAACACACACACATGCTTGTATATATTTAAGAAATATTTTCATATATATTCTATATATAGATTTATATATAATTTATATTATATATAAATATAAATATTTTATATATAAATAATATTTTTTTTTCTTAAATATACATGCATGTGTGTTTTTATATATACACAAAATAATTATACACAGTGCCCCCACATATATTATGTGAACACAAACTTTTATTTTGGATGCGATTAATCGCGATTAATCGTTTTGACAGTCCTAATATATATATATATATATATAGATAGATAGATATAGATATATAGATATAGAAATAGATAATATCATAATCACAAAATTTGTACAATATTTATCAAAATGTTGAGTTACAATGTAGCCTATTTTTGTTTACGTTGCTAGGGGTGTTGAGTAGTGATACATAGAAACACAGCTATTGACCAATCAGAATCAAGCACTGGAACTAACCGTTTTATAAATATTGGATACATGACCCGGCCTAGTGTTGAGCGTGATTTCTCTGCTCTTGTGTTCGGGTCTAGCCTCTGGAGCTGTTATGGCACTCTCTTGACGAATGGCTGGTCCTCATCTCCACTGAGCTGGAGAAGGAGAGCACAGACGCATCAACCCCATCCTCAGGAAACGACATCGCCTCACTCTTCCTGAAAAAGCAGGAGGCGGACCCCTCGGGATCCAGCCAAAGTGCCCCGCTGTTACTGGACGCCAGCTCCGTGATGAAGACACCCGAGGGATACGCCGACGGTCAGGACGTCATCTCGATGATAGCCAATCGCCTGAGCGCCGTCATCCAGGCCTTCTACATGTGCTGCTCCTGTCAGATGCCTCATGGGTAAGACTGACCTCAAACTCACACCAGTCCACACAAAACCACTGTGTATTAGTGGCTCCAAGTGTGATTTCACACGGTTCACGGTCCTGTGATATTTCCAGCCCTCTGTGGAACAAATGTATTCTGACACCCTTGAAAAGGGGTTTACACAAAGTCAGGCTAGATTCGGCTTTATTAAAAATGAATCTTAAAGGAGTAGTTCACTTTAAAAAAAACAAACACTTTTGCTGATAATTTACTCACCCCCATGTCATTTTTCTCCATATAATGGACTTCAATGGGAACCAAACGGTTCCAGGTCCAAAAAACAGTTTCAGGGTAAACTGTTCAAAGGGCTTTAAACGATTCCAGACGATGAATAAGGGTCTTATCAAGCGAAATGATCGCTCATTTTCAAAAAAAAAAACTTTATAAATATTAAAGTTAAGTTTTATAGGCTCAAATGCTCGCCTTACTCTGTTCTGTGATGAGAGTTCGTGACTCACCTGTTCGAACTCGTTCATCAAAATGAACGAATCTTTTACAGAGTCAACTTGTTCATTTTGTTTGTTGAATAAACCAAAGGACACGAAAAAAGATTCGTTCATCATCAAAATGAACGAATCCTTTCCAGAGTCAACTTGTTCATTTCGTTTGTTGAATAAACCAAATGACACGAAAAAAGATTCGTTCATCATCAAAATGAACGAATCTTTTCCAGAGTCAACTTGTTCATTTCGTTTGTTGAGTAAACCAAATGACACGAAAAAAGATTCGTTCATCATCAAAATGAACGAATCTTTTCCAGAGTCAACTTGTTCATTTCGTTTGTTGAATGAACCAAATGACACGAAAAAAGATTCGTTCATCGTTAAAATGAACGAATCTTTTCCAAAGTCAACTTGTTCATTTCGTTTGTTGAGTAAACCAAATGACACGAAAAAAGATTCGTTCATCATCAAAATGAACAAGTTCATTTCGTTTGTTGAATAAACCAAATGACACGAAAAAAGATTTGTTCATCATCAAAATGAACGAATCTTTTCCAGAGTCAGCTTGTTCATTTTGTTTGTTGAATAAACCAAATGACACGAAAAAGATTCGTTCATCGTTAAAATGAACGAATCTTTTCCAAAGTCAACTTGTTCATTTCGTTTGTTGAGTAAACCAAATGACACGAAAAAGATTCGTTCATCGTTAAAATGAACGAATCTTTTCCAGAGTCAACTTGTTCATTTCATTTGTTGAGTAAACCAAATGACACGAAAAAAGATTTGTTCATCTTTAAAATGAACGAATCTTTTCCAAAGTCAACTTGTTCATTTCGTTTGTTGAGTAAACCAAATGACACGAAAAAAGATTCGTTCATCATCAGAATGAACGAATCTTTTCCAGAGTCAACTTGTTCATTTCGTTTGTTGAATAAACCAAATGACACGAAAAAAGATTCGTTCATCATCAAAATGAACAAATCTTTTCTAGAGTCAAATTGTTCATTTCGTTTGTTGAGTTAACCAAATGACACGAAAAAAGATTCGTTCATCATCAAAATGAACGAATCTTTTCTAGAGTCAACTTGTTCATTTCGTTTGTTGAGTAAACCAAATGACACGAAAAAAGATTCGTTCATCATCAAGATGAACGAATCTTTTCCAGAGTCAACTTGTTCATTTCGTTTGTTGAGTAAACCAAATGACACGAAAAAAGATTCGTTCATCATCAAAATGAACGAATCTTTTCCAGAGTCAACTTGTTCATTTTGTTTGTTGAATAAACCAAATGACACGAAAAAACATTCGTTCATCATCAAAATGAACGAATCTTTTCCAGAGTCAACTTGTTCATTTTGTTTGTTGAATAAACCAAAGGACACGAAAAAACATTCGTTCATCATCAAAATGAACGAATCTTTTCCAGAGTCAACTTGTTCATTTCGTTTGTTGAGTAAACCAAATGACACGAAAAAAGATTCGTTCATCATCAAAATGAACGAGTTCATTTCGTTTGTTGAATAAACCAAATGACACGAAAAAAGATTTGTTCATCATCAAAATGAACGAATCTTTTCCAGAGTCAGCTTGTTCATTTTGTTTGTTGAATAAACCAAATGACACGAAAAAGATTCGTTCATCGTTAAAATGAACGAATCTTTTCCAAAGTCAACTTGTTCATTTCGTTTGTTGAGTAAACCAAATGACACGAAAAAGATTCGTTCATCGTTAAAATGAACGAATCTTTTCCAGAGTCAACTTGTTCATTTCATTTGTTGAGTAAACCAAATGACACGAAAAAAGATTTGTTCATCGTTAAAATGAACGAATCTTTTCCAAAGTCAACTTGTTCATTTCGTTGGTTGAGTAAACCAAATGACACGAAAAAAGATTAGTTCATCATCAAAATGAACGAATCTTTACCAGAGTCAACTTGTTCATTTCGTTTGTTGAGTAAACCAAATGACACGAAAAAAGATTCGTTCATCATCAAAATGAACGAATCTTTTCCAGAGTCAACTTGTTCGTTTCGTTTGTTGAGTAAACCAAATGACACGAAAAAAGATTCGTTCATCATCAAAATGAACGAATCTTTTCCAGAGTCAACTTGTTCATTTCGTTTGTTGAATAAACCAAATGACACGAAAAAAGATTCGTTCATCAGCAAAATGAACGAATCTTTTCCAGAGTCAACTTGTTCATTTTGTTTGTTGAATAAACCAAATGACACGAAAAAAGATTCGTTCATCATCAAAATGAATGAATCTTTTCCAGAGTCAACTTGTTCATTTTGTTTGTTGAGTAAACCAAATGACACGAAAAAAGATTTGTTCATCATCAAAATGAACGAATCTTTTCCAGAGTCAACTTGTTCATTTCGTTTGTTGAGTAAACCAAATGACACGAAAAAAGATTCGTTCATCATCAGAATGAACGAATCTTTTCCAGACTCAACTTGTTCATTTCGTTTGTTGAGTAAACCAAATGACACGAAAAAAGATTCGTTCATCATCAGAATGAACGAATCTTTTCCAGACTCAACTTGTTCATTTCGTTTGTTGAGTAAACCAAATGACACGAAAAAAGATTTGATTATCATCAAAATGAACGAATCTTTTCCAGAGTCAACTTGTTCATTTTGTTTGTTGAATAAACCAGATGACACGAAAAAAGATTCGTTCATCATCAAAATGAACGAATCTTTTCCAGAGTCAACTTGTTCATTTTGTTTGTTGAATAAACCAAATGACACGAAAAAAGATTCGTTCATCATCAAAATGAACGAATCTTTTCCAGAGTCAACTTGTTCATTTCGTTTGTTGAGTAAACCAAATGACACGAAAAAAGATTCGTTCATCATCAAAATGAACGAATCTTTTCCAGAGTCAACTTGTTCATTTTGTTTGTTGAATAAACCAAATGACACGAAAAAACATTCGTTCATCATCAAAATGAACGAATCTTTTCCAGAGTCAACTTGTTCATTTCGTTTGTTGAATAAACCAAATGACACGAAAAAAGATTCGTTCATCAGCAAAATGAACGAATCTTTTCCAGAGTCAACTTGTTCATTTTGTTTGTTGAATAAACCAAATGACACGAAAAAAGATTCGTTCATCATCAGAATGAACGAATCTTTTCCAGACTCAACTTGTTCATTTTGTTTGTTGAGTAAACCAAATGACACGAAAAAAGATTTGTTCATCATCAAAATGAACGAATCTTTTCCAGAGTCAACTTGTTCATTTCGTTTGTTGAGTAAACCAAATGACACGAAAAAAGATTCGTTCATCATCAGAATGAACGAATCTTTTCCAGACTCAACTTGTTCATTTCGTTTGTTGAGTAAACCAAATGACACGAAAAAAGATTCGTTCATCATCAGAATGAACGAATCTTTTCCAGACTCAACTTGTTCATTTCGTTTGTTGAGTAAACCAAATGACACGAAAAAAGATTTGATTATCATCAAAATGAACGAATCTTTTCCAGAGTCAACTTGTTCATTTTGTTTGTTGAATAAACCAGATGACACGAAAAAAGATTCGTTCATCATCAAAATGAACGAATCTTTTCCAGAGTCAACTTGTTCATTTTGTTTGTTGAATAAACCAAATGACACGAAAAAAGATTCGTTCATCATCAAAATGAACGAATCTTTTCCAGAGTCAACTTGTTCATTTCGTTTGTTGAGTAAACCAAATGACACGAAAAAAGATTCGTTCATCATCAAAATGAACAAATCTTTTCCAGAGTCAACTTGTTCATTTTGTTTGTTGAATAAACCAAATGACACGAAAAAACATTCGTTCATCATCAAAATGAACGAATCTTTTCCAGAGTCAACTTGTTCATTTTGTTTGTTGAATAAACCAAAGGACATGAAAAAACATTCGTTCATCATCAAAATGAACGAATCTTTTCCAGAGTCAACTTGTTCATTTCGTTTCTTGAGTAAACCAAATGACACGAAAAAAGATTCGTTCATCATCAAAATGAACGAATCTTTTCCAGAGTCAACTTGTTCATTTCGTTTGTTGAGTAAACCAAATGACACGAAAAAAGATTCGTTCATCATCAAAATGAACGAATCTTTTCCAGAGTCAACTTGTTCATTTTGTTTGTTGAATAAACCAAATGACACGAAAAAAGATTCGTTCATCATCAAAATGAACGAATCTTTTCCAGAGTCAACTTGTTCATTTTGTTTGTTGAATAAACCAAATGACACGAAAAAAGATTCGTTCATTTTGATGAACGAGTTCGAACAGGAGAGTCACGAACGCGCATCACAGAACAGAGCAAGGCGAGCATTTGAGCTTATAAAACTTAAACTTTATTTTATTTTTTATTTATTAAATGAGCGATCGTTTCGCTTGATAAAACCCTTATTCATCGTCTGGAATCGTTTAAAGCCCTTTGAACAGTTTGCACTGAAACTGTCTTTTGGACCTTGAACCGTTTGGTTCCCATTGAAGTCCATTATAAGGAGAAAAATCCTGGAATGTTTTCATCAAAAACCTTAATTTCTTTTCGACTGAAGAAAGAAAGACATGGACATCTTGGATGACATGGGGGTGAGTAAATTATCAGCAAAAGTTTTTTTTTTTTTAAAGTAAACTACTCCTTTAAGCATATTATAGAGGTTTTTAGTTGTTTATCAACCTGGATTTGGCCATGAAATATAGCGGCACAGCTTCCTTTAATGTGACACAGAGTAAAGGTCATGTCGTCGGGTTAAACAGCCGTGTAGGAACACACACATCATGGCCATATTCCAGGATGACAATGTCAAGATTCATTAGGGTTAAAACTGTGAGAGAATGGTTGTGATGAAACATGACGAATCATGAAACATCACCTCAAGACTCTTCCCACAGTCCACACAGACCATTTGATCGAAATAAACTGCAGAAATCGGCCATGCGTTCGATAGCCAGCAGGAAAACACACATACTGACAGAATATCTTGAATACACTGTAGGCTTTGGATAAAAGAAGCGGCAACAATTTGCATTTGCATGTGAACTTTATAAGTATGCTTTAGTCAAGTTAATGGGGAACACAGGAGAACTGAGTCAATTCATAATGTAATAAACATTGCATTACTAATGTAACAAAATGTTCATTAATAATTTTTAATCAAATCTTGAGCTCAAAATTTAAAAACAAGCTTTTTTAGCTTTTTTAAACAGCGTTATACATGTTGGTAGAGTTTAAACAAGTTTATATGACAACCATTTATATGATTAAATGGCTCAAAAATGATTTAAAAACTTATAATTCCTTTTAAAAAAATGTGTTTCTGGGTTATTATGACTTATAATGATGGAATATGTCATAATTACAAAATTTGTACAATATTTATCAAAATGTTGATTCACAATGTAGCCTATTTTGTGATCAAATGTATTATATTGAAAGACAATTATATTGCTGGTGGGTTCATGATGTTATTAATGTCTCCTACAATACAATACAATACAAATACAATAACCTATTAAATAATGTGAAAGATGAATCTAATTTAAGTTATTAAATTCTGAACTCAAGATTTTATTGTGTTTTGAGAATGTTATTACTTTATGAGAATGTTATCGCATTAATAATGGAATGATTATTACATATTATGTGCAGTTATTATGTTATAAATGGTTTAATAATATGGTTTAATCGTCGCCCGAGACCACAGCCTGCTTCTCTAATGATAATGTTATTAGATCGTTACATCGCTCTTTAATTTATGCATCATTCATTAACTCTGAGACCCCGCGTTCTCTCTCTGTCCTTCTCTGATATCTAGCATGACCTCTCCTCGATTCATCGAGTTCGTCTGCAAGCATGATGAAGTACTCAAGTGTTTTGTGACAAGGTAAGTCAAAAGCGTCTAATACATTTATAAATCTGTTACATTGCTCATTAAGGAATAGTTTAATGAGGAAAAAAATAGAATACTTATACAATGAATGTTCATAGTGACCGCATCTGACACGCTCTAAGGGTCAGGAAGATCATTAGGAAATTATTACTTGTATTCATCAAGGACACTTTCAGTTGATCAGTGTCATTTCAAGACATTTATAACGATACAAAAATAAATGTTATTCCTTTGTTTTTTAATATTCGTTAAAGAATCCTGGATAAAACAAAAGATCAGTTTCCACAAAAATCTGATGCCAGAAAGATTCTGTTTCAAATGAATGTTATTCTTTTTTTTCTAATCATTAAATAATCCTGATAAAAAAAGGTCAGAAAATCTGATGCAGCACGACTGTTTCCAACATCATAAATGTTTCTTGATCATCAGATCATCATATTAGAGTGATTTCTGAAGGATCATGTGACACTGAGGACTGGAGTAATGATGCTGAAAAAACAGCTTTGGTCACAGGAATAAATAACATTTTACTGTATATGCGTGAATAAAAAAACATCTTTTGGAAATTGATCTTAATGCCTTAAAAAAAATGAGGAAAACTCCAACCTTTAAGGACACCAATTTTCTTTGTGAATGAATAATATATTATAAATAAATTAGGTTCTTGTATTGTACCGAAGCCAAAATTGTGGCCATCCCTAATACCTCGGTATCGATACTAAATCGATACCACAGTCGAAAAAAATATCAATTTAAGCGAATTGAAACAATTTTATTACAAAAACACTGCTTAAAACTCTCCACTACCAAATGTGCAAAGAAAAAGTATCAAAAAATAAATAAATTCAGTCAAGGAACATATAGTAGGTAAAATTTGGATTTTGAGGAAAAAAAAAAAACAAAAACCTGAAATTATACAATTAGAATAGGTTCATATCTATAATAATAGATTAACATATAATAATAAAAATAATAACGATAATAATAGAATGTAAACCATTAGCTGTCATGCATCAACAGAGAATTATCAACATTTATAGCATTTATTCATCTTGGTTTGTGTCTGGGTTCATATTATGCATAAAGTGCTAAACATGTATTTTTAGGTCATTTTATTTCTGATTGAACTAGATTAACAAATGCTATAATATTGTTAGGTCAGGTTACATAATGAATATTGACAAAATGTAGCTTAATTGTAATAAGTAATATTACAACTAATGCAATAAGTTGTAATAATAAGCTTTTATGTATGTGCGCTGTTTAGTGTTCAAGAAAAGTCTAAATTAAATCAGTCGATCTCTGAACTCTTTCTCTCTCTATTTATTGATGTTAAAGATGATTTTTTTCCCCTCTTTTTAGTCAACTTTAGCATGGGTGTGTTATGCTAAATACTGTGAACTATACCTATGAACTTTAGTTTATGGCTGGCGGTGTGCATATGTGTACGTATGCATATGTAGCCCTATTTTTTTAAAACGCTTTCTTACAATTGCTCTTTCATTATTCCCAGGAACCCTAAAATTATCTTCAACCACTTCCACTTCCTGCTGGAATGTCCTGAACTCATGTCTCGCTTCATGCATATTATCAAAGGCCAGGTAAGCATGACTCCTGAAGCTCCTGATGTGGGCACTGGACAACTTTAGGACACTTTACGAACCACATGATTTGAGTAAAGAATTAATCAATCTAGAATGATTGAGGAGATTTTGTTGGTGGAGTGAATCTGCATAGAAAACAAGCATAGATGAATACGATAGAACAAAGATACAAATGTAATAAAGGGTCACTTTAAGACCGAATGCACGGATCCAATATAATGATACGCATCAGTTTTCTTTCTCAATTGTTTGTTCATGTGAGCCAAAAGCGACTGTGAGGATACTCGCCGAGACGGGCATTTTTATCATAAGTTTGCATCTAGGTGTCCATTTAATTACAAATAGATGATAATTAGAAGAATGGATAGATAGAAGAAAGAGATGATAATTGGGTTTTTGTGTGCTACACTGCGAGTTTTAATGGTTTAAAAGCACTTGCATGTTTAAACTTCCAGGACCTAAAAACTGCCAATTGCATCGAAGTAATAGCGAATATTAAAAAAGCATTTGGTTAACAGAAAATACATTGATATTTACCAGCATCCTACATGTTCTGTGTACTGTATTGATCTATTCACCTAAAACACATTTTTGGTAAAAAAAAAAAAAAACACGTTTAAATCGATTCCCTATTTTTGTGTTCGATACTGGTGTTGGTTGGTCCGATCTGTAAGGAATTGAGGCGAATCAAACACAGATTAATCAAATTAATCTCTCACGGGATTAATTCACATGGATTCAACACTTCAAAGGTTCTGGAGCTCACATTCCATTGACTGGATGGCTCCAAAAGGTCTGCTTTGGGGGACAATAAACCCCCTCTCAGAAGGTCCTGCAGACCAACTGAATGCCACATCCTGGACAAAGATGTAACCCAGATCTCCTTTTTAACTCACTTATCAGCAAGAACTTTGCTTGACTTTTCGAACATACCATGACCTCACTGTTGAGATCTGAGATCTCACACATAAAATCATATAAACTCACCACAGAACAATTCTTGGACTCATAATCAAACTACATAAGTTTTAGGGCTGCAACAACGAATCGATAAAATCGATTAAAATCGATTTCTGAAAGAGTTGGCAACGAATTACATTATCGATTCGTTGTGTCGCACGACGCGGAAATGTTTGAGTATTAAAAAAAAGTTTGAGTTGTGCGCGGAGCACTCTTGTCTCTCTCACGCACTGTCGCTCAATCGCGGAGTTCGCATTTGTCAGACGAGACAGACCGAGTGTGTCCGTGATGATCGCGAGAAAGAGAGACTGAGTGTGTCCGAGATCGCTCATGCGCGCGCGAGAGAGAGAGACCGCGAGTGTGTCCGTGACGGTCGCGAGAGAGAGACCGAGCTGTGTCCGTGACGGTCGCGCGAGAGAGAGACCGAGTGTGTCCGTGATGATTGCGCGAGAGAGACCGAGCTGTGTCCGTGACGGTCGCGCGAGAGAGAGACCGAGTGTGTCCGTGATGATCGCGAGAGAGAGACCGAGTGTGTCCGTGATGATTGCGCGAGAGAGACCGAGTGTGTCCGTGACGGTCGCGAGAGAGAGAGACCGAGTGTGTCTGAGCATTAGTAATTTGGTAGGCCTACATACACTTCTCTGATACTATAGTGATAATTAGGCATATTATATAATTAAAAACAACAAATAAATTCTTACCACTGAATTGGCAGACTGTGATTTGAATCAGATAGACACTTTTATTGTCTGTCCAAGTATCCTACCACTACAAAGGGGATTTTTTTTCCCATAATTTGCAGCACTGAATTGTTCAATCTTTACTCTAAATGACTCAGAGAAACTTCACTATATGCTCAAGGATGAGCTGAAAAGTACCTTACACCATGGTCAATCCATTGTATTTGTTATATATTACTTTATATTGTATTTATATTATATATTTATTGTATTTATAATTAATATTAGGATAGACTAGAGATATTATCTTCTAATATAATTATTATTATTATTGCTATTATTATTACCTAATATAGGTAATTTGATCATAAGTGCATTTGCTTGTTAAAAAGTTTCAAACATTTTGTTAAAGATTTTAACATCTTTGACAAAAACAAAAAACAACACAAGTTTGTGAGTGTGTGCATCTGTGAGTGTGAGAGTTTGAGTGTGTGCGAGTATGGAGTACAGAACAAGTTCTGACGTTCAAACAAATCCTGTTAATTTTTCTGATTTTTCTTTTTCTTTATTTTTTTATCAATTTATTGTTCGGACAGCTCAAGCCCCTTTAAAAAAGAAAAAATACATATTTTGTGCACTTTATTTTTAAAAAGCCTATATATTAGGCAGATGTAAAGCATACATGTGTATGTTTTTTGTTAGTCCATTTTTTGCACTGGATTTTTTTCACTGAATTTGCACCTTCAGTTCTGTTTTTTAATAAAGGATTGGAAATTAATGTTTTTTTTATCCGATTCATCGATTAATCGACAAATTAATCGACAGATTAATCGATTATTAAAATAATCGTTAGTTGCAGCCCTAATAAGTTTGTGTTTCCACAATTCATATGTTGGTGTATTCTGCTTATATCACATATTAATCGTGTAATTGTTGTGAACTAGTAACGCTTGTAATTGTTATACAACTATTAGAAGTGTGAATGTGTCGTGCTTCCTATCAAACGAGTCGTATTCTCTTAATTCAAAAGATGGCTATTGAAATCTGTGTAAAATGTCTTGTATTCCTTTAAATCTCTAATATTTAAAATGTGGTCTCTTGTAAAGCGAAAAGATCACAGATCATGTCTAATTTATGATCAGCAGAAGATAGATCCACCTCCGAAATGAAGCCAGGGTCTCATTGGCCAGAGGTTTCTGGGAGGTTGGACTGAGTTTTAAGTTAAAGATCCGAACAAAGGAGCAAGACCTCATGCTCAGTTTTTGTGTTCGTGTGTTCGTTCAGTTTGTAACTGTTAAGTTCGTACCTCTCTCTAAAACATCAAGAGAGTGTTCCTGTTCGCGTTTCTCTCTGAAAACAACAAAGAGCGTGTTCGCACGTTTCTACATCGACTAGACCAAATTCGACCAGCAGACAAAATAACCCATCCAAATCGGGGTTACAACAGCTCATTCAAGCCATCCAACTCGCCTTACTTTCATTTCTTTCCTTTATTTTCTTTTTCGTAAGAGTCTTGTTTCAAAGTTAAGTTTGCTGCAAAGCTTCATTTAAACGGCTCTCCGCAACACGCTTTCGAACCGTAAAGAGTCTCATTGCCTGCTAACGCCCACGTGACCGGCAAGCTCAGCGAACCTTCCATCCAGGCACTTCAAAGACAACCAGCCAACGGACCCGGCCGGGAAACCCCCTTCGACGCAACGACGGAAGAATTTCCCAAAGCAACACAGAGACAAGCAAGCACTTCAGGCTCTAACTGAACTGGTGCTTTAATGTAACAGATACAGATTAGCTACGATCCCTGTTCTTGACATCACGCCCTGCCATCATGTGACTCTTCATAATCGCGATAGCGATGCTAAAAGGATCTATCGTGCGGCCCCGGTTTGACCTTGCATTGGTCAAGTAATCAGGTCTGCATGTTTCCGGCCTAAGAGTTCATCTGTAACCGAGCAGCGCATCAAGACTTAACGATCGCCATCATGTTTAACGAGTCTTTGTTTATCTCTCTTCCTCAGCCATTTAAGGACAGGTGTGAGTGGTTTTACGAACATCTTCTGGCCGGACAGCCCGACTCGGATATGGTTCACCGGCCGGTCAATGAAAACGATATTCTTCTTGTTCACCGAGGTAGAAGAATTTCCACATTAGGATCCTTCATATTTCTGTCTCCACTTCCTGCCTTCATGTTTTGATCTTCTTCTTTCAGACTCCATATTCCGCAGCAGCTGTGAGGTTGTGTCGAAGTCCTCCAATGAGAAGCTCAAACAAGGCATTGCCGTGCGCTTCCACGGTGAAGAGGGAATGGTGAGCTTGTTCTCGTCACCCAGGGATATCTCGATCTTAAACGGATAGTTCAGTTTGAAATTAATTTTTGGCATGTTTTAGCTTACCTCAAGGGCATCCAAGATGTAGGTGTCTTTGTTTCCACAGTATTTTCACAGTATTTATATTTCGAGTTTCGCAAACACATACCTCTCTCAGTCAAGTGAAATTCCGATTGAGAAAATAACGTGAAAATTCAGCATATGACCACAACTCTAGCCTCTCTCCAATAGAGGGCGCACTTACATGACCATTATCCCTCCCAATACCTCTAATTTACCAACTGACTGAACAATACAATACCATAACCAATCGCTGACGTTTGGTCGTGATATATGACGACTCAATCTAGCGCACGACAACAACGTCATCGTTCTCAGCCACTCCTTCTGTTCGCTGATTGGATGACCGGAGAAAACCAAAGAATACACCACAATCCCAGACGTAGTCCTGAAGGAAAATGAAAATTGAGCGGAAGTACGTAGGAGGGCGGAGTCAGGCTATTTCAATCCGGCATTATGACCCAAAAATTTTATTGCTACTCCACTAAAAAGTCGTGTCAAAAACTTTTTGCGGAAGACTCAGAATTTGAATCTATTTCAGTTACACGATCGATGAAGGCTTCATTAACTCGCTTTGCTCAAGAGTCTTCTATGTTTATGCGTGTATCGGCTGTTTTACACGATTTTAGATTATTTTATCTCTGTGGTTTTGATGCAAGGATCTTATGGAAGCTTGTTTCCGCCACAGAATAAAACATTTCAAAAGATAATTGTGACTTTTTATCTCACAATTGCAAGTGAACATCTCCCTATTCTGACTTTATAATACACAATTAAGACTTTATAACTCACAATTAAGACTTCATAACTCATAATTCTGACTTTAAAACTAACAATTATGACTTATAACTAAGAATTAAGACTTCAAAACTCAGAATTCTGACTTTATAACACACAATTAAGACTTTATAACACAATTAAGACTCCATAACTCATAATTCTGACTTTAAAACTCATAATTCTGACTTTAAAACTAACAATCATGACTTATAACTCAGAATTAAGACTTTATAACTCAGAATTCTGACTTTATAACACACAATTAAGACTTTGTAACACAATTAAGACTTCATAACTCATAATTCTGACTTTAAAACTAATAATTATGACTTTAAAACTAACAATTATGACTTATAACTCAGAATTAAGACTTCATAACTCAGAATTCTGACTTTATAACACAATTAAGACTTCATAACTCATAATTCTGACTTTAAAACTCACAATTCTGACTTTAAAACTAACAATTATGACTTTAAAACTAACAATTATGACTTATAACTAAGAATTAACACTTCAAAACTCAGAATTCTGACTATAACACAATTAAGACTTTATAACACAATTAAGACTTTATAACTCACAATTAAGACTTTATAACTCATAATTCTGACTTTAAAACTAACAATTATGACTTATAACTAAGAATTAAGACTTCAAAATTCATAATTCTGACTTTATAACACACAATTAAGACTTTATAACACAATTAAGACTCCATAACTCATAATTCTGACTTTAAAACTCATAATTCTGACTTTAAAACTAACAATCATGACTTATAACTCAGAATTAAGACTTCATAACTCAGAATTCTGACTTTATAAGACACAATTAAGAATTTGTAACACAATTAAGACTTCATAACTCATAATTCTGACTTTAAAACTAATAATTATGACTTTAAAACTAACAATTATGACTTATAACTCAGAATTAAGACTTCATAACTCAGAATTCTGACTTTATAACACAATTAAGACTTCATAACTCATAATTCTGACTTTAAAACTAACAATTATGACTTTAAAACTAACAATTATGACTTATAACTAAGAATTAACACCTCAAAACTCAGAATTCTGACTTTATAACACAATTAAGACTTTATAACACAATTAAGACTTTATAACTCACAATTAAGACTTTATAACTCATAATTCTGACTTTAAAACTAACAATTATGACTTATAACTAAGAATTAAGACTTCAAAATTCATAATTCCGACTTTATAACACACAATTAAGACTTTATAACACAATTAAGACTCCATAACTCATAATTCTGACTTTAAAACTCATAATTCTGACTTCAAAACTTACAATCATGACTTATAACTAAGAATTAAGACTTCAAAACTCATAATTCTGACTTTATAACACACAATTAAGACTTTATTACACAATTAAGACACCATAACTCAGTATTAAGACTTCAAAACACAATTCTTTATAACTCACAATTCTGACTTTATATCACACAATTCCAAAATGTAAACTTGCAATTGTGAGATCAAAAATCGCAGTTTTCTTTTTCTTTCTTTTTTCTGTTGCAGAAACGAGCGTTCATAAGATCTAGGGTTGATGTCATGAATATCTTTATTCTGTCTTTTTCTTCTCAGGGTCAGGGTGTGGTCAGAGAGTGGTTTGACATTCTGTCCAATGAGATCATCAACCCGGACTACGCGCTGTTTACACAGTCTGCCGATGGTAAATGACATCATCTCTAAAACGCAGTGTAGTTCATATGTATGTCTCCCACGTCAGGATCCCACTGGCCAATTTCGTATTGGTCGGCTGCTCTCCTGAACATGTTTTGCGTGTGTACGCATGGATTATAATTATTTCTTTCATTTCCAGGTACCACGTTTCAACCCAACAGTAATTCCTCTGTAAATCCAGACCATCTGAACTACTTCCGATTTGCTGGTCAAATCCTGGGTCTGGCTCTCTATCATCGACAGCTGGTGAACATCTACTTCACACGCTCCTTTTACAAGCACATACTGGGTAACACACTCTCCGAGTCACTCTGTGTCAGCACATTTCTTTTTACATCGACTCTGTTTGTTGAACTTGTTCTTGCATGCAAATGTGTAATCAACTCAATACATGGTCATCAGGGTTTGAAATGAACACCTGCCAAATGTGGGTAAAAATCAACTGTTGCTGTCAAATCACGAGCCAATTTGGTGTGTAACTAAACTTATTATGTTTACTCTCCTGGGGAAGTTCGTTTAATCCAAATCTGCACAGATTTAGCGCAAATACACAACTCGTGAGTCTTCATGATATATTAAATATAGCGTATTGCTCACGGTCTGCACATTTCTGGCTTAATTTGGTTTATATCTTTTCTTTTTTTTTTAACCCTCTTATTATCTTTGGGGTCTTTTTGACCCGCAAATGACTTTTGGTCAATTTTTAAAAAATGTTCTCTTTTTCCAAATGGAATGAAACTTTCTACAACTCTTTACACTGTCATGATATACCAAAAAAAATATTTTGGAATGATGCCTGTCTTTATATTAGCATGAAAAAAATGCCAGGACTCTTTATTTTCGGGGTCCCTGGAGACCCCGCATAGTAAATATACAAAATTCATAATTAAAATCAGAAACAACGAAGAAACAACGCAGATCACATAGACAGAAATAAAGTGGCACACTTCCAACAATGCAAAAAACATCCACAATGCACACACACACACACACACACACACACTTCAAATACCAACACCTCCAGTAAACACCTCCAGTGCACCACCAGTTTTTGTTCCTAATTGTTCAAAAAAAATAAAATAATTGAAAATCATTTTTTTAGGAAATCTTTTATTTATTACAACGATTATATTTGTTTTACTGCTTTATTTTCTCATTTGTTATTGCTGTTCAGTTCATTGCATGTGTTTTTTTTTCAACATGTAATATAACTGTTCATTTCTGTTAATTTTTTTTCTTTTACAGTTCGTAACTGAAACATTGATTTAAAATTATAGAATTATATTAAAAACAGATAATTGAAATAAACGATCAAATCTAAAGACTCCAACATTTCTCTTTGCAACATCACGTTCAGGTTTGATTCTAATCATAATGCAACATTATTGAAAAAACTTTTGTCAGGACAAAAAATACTTAACTTTGATAAAAAGTTTTTTTTTTGTTGTTATAATTGTGATTTTATAATATTTAGATACGAATCCAACTGGAAAAACTTGTGAAATAAATATAGTTTGGTTAGTCAAATAGCTTATAGTGGAGGTCTATGGCCATCTAGTGGTTAAAGTGATATTTTTTTTATTTTAAAAGTGCATTTTCCAAAAAATTGTCAAAAATCTTTCATTAAACCATTTTAAATGATCCATGTTATCTCCATGAATGATAATTAGAAATCTGGGTCTTTCATAAAGTGAATTTTACATACAATGCCGTTTTTTTGTAAAAAGCCTATTTAAATAAATATTTATTTATTAATGTATAGAAATTTAAAAGATTTCAAAAATCCTCCAAAAACTGCACAAATGTTGAGTAAAAACATTAATAAATAGAGTAAAATTACATTTGTAAAAAAAAAAAATATATTATACTGCTTTAAAATTAAATGTTATTGTCTGGGGTCCCTGGAGACCCCAAAGATAATGAGTGTAGACACAAATGAAGATAATAGAAGGGTTAAGGGGGCTAGTAGAAGTTCTGAATGGCCGGTGACTTAAACATTTAGTACCCTGATGGTCATTGTCAAGCACAAGAATCAGAAACACAGATTAGATTAGCCACAAACTGATAAGCCAGTTTCACGGTTTGTGGAGTGGGAAAATAATGTGCATTTAACCAGCATCATGTGTTAAAATGTGTTATGTGTGTGTGATCTTCGCAGGCATCCCAGTGAGCTATCAGGATGTGTCGTCCATTGACCCAGAGTATGCTAAAAATCTTCAGTGGATCCTGGACAATGACATCAGTGATCTTGGCCTTGAGCTCACCTTTTCCGTGGAGACGGATGTGTTCGGAAACATGGAAGAGTTTCCGCTCAAACCAGGAGGAACTACCATCCAGGTCACACAAGACAACAAGGTAAGACAGTGTGTATATATATATATATATATATTAGGGCTGTCAAATGATTAAAATATTTAATCGAGATTAATCGCATAAATGTCATAGTTAACTCGCGATTAATCGCACATTTTTATCTATTCTAAATGTCTCTTGATTTCTTTTTGTTATTATTTTTTTCTCATTTTAATGCTCTTATCAACATGGAAAAGTGGAAATTATTGAAAATAACATAATTTCACACTAACATATATAAATAATCTCTCACACAATGGGACACTGTCTATCAATAAAAGGGTGAAAGAAATACTGACGAGGTCCTAATATTGGTGAGGGGGCGGAGAATTCGCATCATCTGTGTGTGTGTGTGTGTTTGCTTGGCCATCACTGGACGTGCTGCGATGATGATGGCTCAGTTCACAACGACAAAACACAGATCAATTGTCAATGGGACAATATGGCAACTTTTTAAAAGTAAACTTTCCATTCAGAATCTTAGGGCATCCATTTCGGCGTCTCGCGTTCGTCATCCAGGTCAAAACGTTACTATTTGGCCGGCTCGCAAGCCGAAACGAGTGTGTGCGGCAGGGATGGAAATTAACTTTTTTGTCCACCGGCCACTGTGGCTGGTGGATTTCAAAATCTACCAGCCACTCAATGTTTTTACCAGCCACTTTCTCGTTTTTAACCGACAATGCGTAACTGCATGTGAAAATTAATACTACAAGATCTACAATACTACTTAACCAGTTTTTTTAATCTCAAGTCTCAATGAAATACTGGCATTTTCTCTATTTCTCTTGCTCTTCCTCTCCTGTTCCCTTTCTCTGCTCTTCCATCTTCAAAAGACTTCCATGTTTTTTTTGTTTTTTTATAAAACACCATATACTTTTACCCACACTAAATAAAAACATGTTTAAATGGGTCATTTTCTTTTCTGATATAGCCTACTGCAGTTCTTGTTAAAACACACTAGATATGAAAAATCTGTGCATTTTGGGCACTTTTTGTGTGAAATCATGTTTATTTTTGTGTCCAATCAAAAGTGTGTTTGTAAGCATGAACAGTGATCTGGCCCATTATCTGTTCACTGATGCCGACAGTGACGCATTTCAGGCGGCTTTTTATTTCTCATCTCCATAAATATATCTAGTAATAAAGCTATTGCTAATGCAAGGACTAGGAATCAAAGAATTCTTTGCTAATACTTCCTCATCATCGTGGAGAGCGCAGTTCGCACCGCTTTCTCCTTTCCAGAAGCGCGTGCTCTGCTCTCCCGTGGCGTCTGTCGTTGCTATGCAACAATGAACTTGCGCGCCTCTAAAAACGTGCGCGCCACGTCGCTACGAGCCAAGTAGATGCTGGAATAGCGCGCGGCTTGCTCTCCCTTTGGACGGCAAATCGCCTCTTGTGTTCCCACGTTTTCTTCCCTCATCGAGCCTCGACGGAAGAAACGGCGCCGCGCGAGGACGTTTTATTGCTTCTTTGACCAAAGCGCAAGCGGATCTAGACCGGAAACAAAACAACAGGCACGCTGCAAACACACGTTTCGGCTTGCGAGCCGGCTTTGAGTGGATGACGAGCGCGAGACGCCGAAATGGATCAGGACGCATGCCGCGTCCACGTGAAAAAACTACAAAGTTTGCTAGGACAAATAGACCGTTAATCGCGCGATAAAAAAATTAACGCCGTTAAAAGGGTTTTGCGTTAACGCCGTTAATAACGCGCTAAACTGACAGCCCTAATATATATATATATATATATATATATATATATATATATTAGGGCTGTCAGTTAAACGCGTTATTAACGGCGTTAACGCAAACCCATTTTAACGGCGTACATGTTTTTTAACGTTTAACGGTCTTTTGGCCTAGCACACTTTGTAGTGTTTTTCACATGCTTTTGCAACAGGACGTGGCGCAGCGCTAGCCGAGACCGGAAACAAAACAACAGGCACGCCGCACACTTGTTTGGGCTTGTGAGCCGGCCAAATAGTTGGTGGGCGTTACGTTTTGAGTGGAGCACGTGTCGCCCAAATGGATGCCAATAAGATTCTGAATGGAAAGTTTACTTCTAAAAGTTGCCAAATGGTTCAATTAAAGGAGTAGTTCACTTTTGAAAAAAACTTTTGCTGATAATTTACTCACCCCCATGTCATCCAAGATGTCCATGTCTTTCTTTCTTCAGTCGAAAAGAGATTAAGGTTTTTGATGAAAACATTCCAGGATTTTTCTCCATATAATGGACTTCAATGGGAACCAGACGGCCCAAGGTCCAAAAGACAGTTTCAGATGCAGCTTCAAATGTCTTTAAACGACACCAGACGTTTGTAACGTCACGTAATACGTAATTACGTTCAAAAGGTCACGGGTGGCGTAGTCGGAATTACAGAGTGTTTACAAGTTGAACGCATAGGTTGAACGTGCAAACTAACTCAAATGCCGTTTACAAAAAAAGGAATTAAAAGGTAAAACAAAACGTACTTCCGGCTACGTCGCTTTCAAGCAATTCCAATCAGCTTTAATATATCGGCCTAATTTTCTTATCAGGCCGATACTGATATGGCGGCCGACATATCATGCATCACTATCATTTAAAGAGACATGCACTGAAACAGGTCGCAGGTTTTAAGGAGGTAAAAAGGGAGTTGTTTCACCCCAACTTGTGGAAAACCGGCATCCGATGACCCCTTTAATATTCATTACGTTTGAAGCTGGTTGTGTCTGGTTTTAAATAATTTCCCTCATTAAAAACTTTTACGAATGGAAATCAAAGGCACTTTAGAGTGAGATGAAATGTAGTTTTCAAAAAGCCGTTTACATCATTTCCATGAGTTTTTTTTGTCGGTGGTGTTCGCCCTCTTTTTAGACTGCTGAGCACAAGCGCTGTCTCTGTGCTTGTGAAGAAGTGAACGATGGTTTGATTTGTGCCGTTTCTGTGTGTGTCAGGAGGAGTACGTGCAGCTGGTGACGGAGCTCAGGATGACCCGAGCCATTCAGCCGCAGATCAATGCTTTCCTGCAGGGCTTTCACACTTTCATCCTTCCCTCGCTCATACAGCTCTTTGATGAATATGAGCTGGTCAGTGGATTCCTCCTCTCATCTCTGCATGAGACTCATGCAAAGATCTCTTTATATTCTCATGTTGCATTTTCCATTTGGAGTTTCTCTCTGCTGCTTTTCTTTCCTGTGCTCACTGAAGAAAAGGAAAGAATCGTAGTATGTTTTGTAGTATGGATTGATAGAGCTCAGTCTCCAGTTAAAGAGCAGGTTAATTAGTTCTTTCAAACACATCCTGTATATAGGAGATTCATCCACAGCATAAACATTATAGTAGCACTTGCATTTGCACTGCTATTGATATGATTGCAGCGACGCCACAAAATCAATCAAAAACCACAGCCAATCAGAAGAGCGTGTGGGCGGAGTCTCCGCAAGAGCACTACACTCAACAAAATCTATTAAAAACCACAGCCAATCAGAAGAGTGTGTGGGCGGAGTCTCCGCAAGAGCACTACACTCAACAAAATCTATTAAAAACCACAGCCAATCAGAAGAGTGTGTGGGCGGAGTCTCCACAAGAGCACTACACTCAACAAAATCTATTAAAAACCACAGCCAATCAGAAGAGCGTGTGGGCGGAGTCTCCGCAAGAGCACTACACTCAACAAAATCTATTAAAAACCACAGCCAATCAGAAGAGCGTGTGGGCGGAGTCTCCGCAAGAGCACTACACTCAACAAAATCTATTAAAAACCACAGCCAATCAGAAGAGCGTGTGGGCGGAGTCTCCGCAAGAGCACTACACTCAACAAAATCTATTAAAAACCACAGCCAATCAGAAGAGCGTGTGGGCGGAGTCTCCGCAAGAGCGCTACACTCAACAAAATCTATTAAAAACCACAGCCAATCAGAAGAGCGTGTGGGCGGAGTCTCCGCAAGAGCACTACACTCAACAAAATCTATTAAAAACCACAGCCAATCAGAAGAGTGTGTGGGCGGAGTCTCCGCAAGAGCACTACACTCAACAAAATCTATTAAAAACCACAGCCAATCAGAAGAGTGTGTGGGCGGAGTCTCCGCAAGAGCACTACACTCAACAAAATCTATTAAAAACCACAGCCAATCAGAAGAGCGTGTGGGCGGAATCTCCCTGCAACCAAATAATTTTAACATTTAAAAATTAAAAATACATACTGAGTAATTGAAACAATATTTGTCAAAGAATACACATTTGTTCACTCTGAGTTTTTACACCTTGTTTACTTTAAAGGAGAACTCCGGCGAACAATGAACCTTTGCTCTAATAAATCATCGGTACCTCGTCAATCGTTCTCTGAGATTTGTTTTCATGATAATCGAATGTAAAGAGTTTTATCTCTAAAAACTGTTTAGCGTATAATGCTAGTACTGGGGGCATTGACCAACTAAAATGAAATCGCTAGTTTATACCACTAACAATGCTCAAAAGAGCCCCGCACTTACACAGTAACATAACAAGGCTCCATACATGCAAAACGAAGCATTGAGAACTTTGTAAGTGTACAGACCGTTTAATAAGAACATAAGTTATAAAGACCGTTTACTTCGTGTTGACATACAGAAGCCATCTTAGGAAATAGTCTCGATAAGTCGATCCCCGAAAGCCGTTCATACAGTTCAGAAGTTCGTTGAACTTCATGCAGTTCAGCTCACTCAGCACGGCGTTCGGGGATCGACTTATCGAGACTTCTGTATGTACACACGAAGTAAACGGTCTTTATAACTTATGTTCTTATTAAACGGTCTGTACACTTACAAAGTTGTCAATGCTTCGTTTTGCATGTATGGAGCCTTGTTATGTTACTGTGTTAGTGCGGGGCTCTTTTGAGCATTGTTAGTGGTATAAACTAGCGATTTCTTTTTACTTAGTCAATGCCCCCAGTACTAGCATTATACGCTAAACAGTTTTTAGAGATAAAACTCTTTACATTCGATTATCATGACAAAAAATCTCAGAACTGTTGATTAGGTACTGATGATTTATTAGACCAAAGGTTCATTGTTCGCCGGAGTTCTCCTTTAATTTGTTATCTAAGTTCTAAATACCTAAATTATCTACTGTAGCTTTCAGTATAGCCATGCGAAATGACATTCAAACTCACGATAAATTATTTTAACGTTAAATAAAGCACAAATGAAGTACCTGAGATTATCATTGTCATACTTTATGCTTTACATTTCTAAAATAGAACCTTGACGTATTGCCGTCGTGTCTGGTTTTGGACAAAACTTGGATTAAAAGCCGTAACAACACACTACAAAATCCTACACAGTCTCTAAAATAGAGAAAAATGACATCTGTAGTGTGAAGAATTCAAAACACAACTATAACAAAAATGACATGCTGTTATAGAAGCTCAGGTTTTCGCTAGGTTTTACATATTGACTTTTATTTTGATCAATATTTTATATGTTGATAAATGTTTATACATTTTTCAAAACGTCTGTAAATTAGGCTAATATTTTTGACAAAGTCGGCATGAAAGGGAAGTTGCGCTGTTATTTTCCTCCCTAGTGTCCCGTATATCCGAGTGAAATGCTTCTGGAACAAGAACAAATGTGGGTGGGGCTTGATTGTGCCTGTGGGGAATTGATTGGATGGTTGTGGTTTGCTATTGGCTGATCTCGTGTGAGTGACAGGCTGCCCCGCCCTCATCAGAATATTCATATTTTGAGTGAACTGTTTCTTTAAATGTCGTTAGGAATGCCTAAATCAGTGCCTGTGTGTGTTTATCTGCTGCGGATCCTTGATGGCATTGTGTGTGTGTGTGTGTGTGTGTGTGTGTGTGAGTAGGAGCTGCTGTTGTCAGGCATGCCTGAAATCGATGTGATGGACTGGAAGAGGAACACAGAGTACACTAGTGGATATGACCTGCAGGAGCCTGTGATACAGGTATCCCATAATTCTCTTCCACAGGGCTGGAAAGTGTAACAGTATATTATCGACGTTTACACATCACAGTATACACATTTATTAACAGTGAGAGCACTTGTCAGAGACAGCAACAGTCGTAAAGGCTAAAAGGATGAACGAAGTAATTGTTACTCTTTCTTTTTTCTTCTTTTTAAATATTAAAAATAATACACACCCATGTATCAGTTCACACACATGTGCTGTTTGATAGTTTCAGTGATGGTATAGCCAACACTATCTCACGCCCAATTCGTACGAATTTGACCAATGGTTAAAAAGTGTCTAATTCGTACGACCTCACTCGTACGATTTGTCTAAACCCACGTGATGGTTAGGTTTAGGGGCGGGGTCAGGGGTAGGTCATTCGTAAGAATTCATACGAATTGGCCAATTCGTAAAATATGGACGTTTTAGCAAAATCGTACTAATTCGTACGAGTGAGGTCGTATGAATTGTTACGAATTAGCCACTTTTTAATCATTCGTCGAATTCGTACGACTTGGTCGTGAGATCAGGTTGGTATAGCCCAGACTCACGTGTGTCTTTTTTACAGTGGTTCTGGGAAGTGGTTGAACATCTCACTCAAGAAGAAAGAGTCCTCCTCCTACAGTTTGTTACTGGAAGGTACGTATCGATGTTTCCTCATGGAAACATCTTTTCCCGGCTTTTAAAATGGGGAATACTGTATAAATATTGTCAGAGATTGAGCATTTATAAGCTTGTGAGAGCTATAGGTAGGGTTGTGTATCGTTTGAATTTGAACGATTCTGATTCCGATTCCTTGTTTCGATTCCGGTTCCCAACGATTCTCGATTCTGATTCTTTTAAGAGGCAGGGTCAAAAAAGTTTAGCTAACCTTGCTAACCAACGGTCTTTCTGAAGGAAATACTCCTTTCTGAAGGGAAATACTCTGCATGATTTTGCCGAGATTTCGTTATTTTTAGAAAAGTGAAACCACACTTTGGACCGCCGACGTAAGCTACTCATGTTCGACTCGCGCGGTTATACCAACACTTCCGGTACGCTTCTTCGTTGGTGTTGTTCAGTGGTTTCTTCTTCCGCTCGGCGGACTGTGAATATCGAAACTAGGAATCGAAATTTTAACTTTTGAACGATTCCGGGAAAAACTAAAAGTTAGTCCCGGTTCCAATCGATACTCGATTCTCGATACCCAACCCTAGTTATAGGGTACAATACGCACAACCGGCGCTACGTCATCATAGAATGTTCACACCCACTTTTGGGGGAAAGAAACTAGACTCGCCATAGACTTCAATACAAATAACGGCAAAAACCAACGTCCGTACACAGCCGACAGGCGTAAATAACTTAAGAAATCACTTATATACACCATGTCAAGTAATTGTATGCAGCCTGCCTGCCATAGAGCGTGAAAGATACATTTTTTATGCCCGTTATCAACTAGCCCAGGCTACCTGCCATCATAATCATTAATTCATGAGATATACATTAAGGTTTTTTACTTTAAAAAGCGAAATAAAATCATTCACTCGCTTACCTCGTGACTCGACGAGGTAAAAGTAAATGTCCGGGTAAGACACCTCTGGCCACTGGGTGGGGTTGTTACCCCAATTTGACGCTGGGAGAATAAAGGGACATGTTTTTAAATTGGCCAAATTAAGTTTGTGTATGTATTTTTCACGCTCTATGGCAGGCAGGGTGGACATATAATTACTTGAGATGTTTTATATAAATGATTTCTTAAGTTATTAACGCCTTTCGGCTGTGTACGGACGTTGGTTTTTGCCGTTATTTTGTATTGAAGTCTGTGGGGAGTCTAGTTTGTTTTCCCCCAAAAGGGGGCGGGGCCAAAATTGACCGTTAAGTTCCCGGATGTGCCGGTTGTGCGTATAGTGACTTAGTTCCTACCTGATACGAAGCTTTAAGTTTTTCTCTCTCCAAATTAAAAGAAAAAATGGCTGAGAAAAAGATGGAGGAGAATTCTTTGGTGTCACATTTTTAAGGATGGTTGGATGCTTTATAGATCCGTAACATACTAAATGTTTCAGAATGTTCTGGATGTTGTGTTCGGGCTCTACTAGAACAGGTTTTCCTGCTTGAATGTTGATTATTTTCCTCATATTCTCCATTGTTGCGGCTCCTCTCTTCCTAGTCTGTCAGTAACGCTCTGTTTACTTCCTGTCTCTATGAAGCCCCTCCCTCTGAAAAGCACACTGTGTTTTGATTGGTCGGCTGGAGAAGTGTGTTGTAATTGGTCGAGCGCTTTGAGTGTGTTTGGGAAATGTCCCGCCCCTTTCCATAACCACCAGTTGAACACACTACTAATGAACTCAACCAGGCCCCGCCCCTTTATTCTGCATATGAATTATTATAATTAGGGATATTGTGACGTGTTCGTTCCTGGAAGAAA
This sequence comes from Cyprinella venusta, assembly GCA_038021265.1. Classification (NCBI taxonomy): domain Eukaryota; kingdom Metazoa; phylum Chordata; class Actinopteri; order Cypriniformes; family Leuciscidae; genus Cyprinella; species Cyprinella venusta. The sequence continues at coordinate 1,993,327 of CM075874.1, read as the reverse complement.
CTCGAGACTACAATCTTAAGTTTCGGGAGTTCAGAAACACTGACACTGAAATAGAGAATCTTCTTTGTTTTACATAAATGTTATTTTCTAGACATTACTGTGAAATATTGTTAATCAGCTATTACAGTTATTCCATATTACAATAGTGTATTTAGTGTTTTGTTTCCCTTCCACAAAACAATTCAACCTTGTTATAACAGAAAAAAAGAATGAAAATTAAAAATTGTTAAATTAATTTAACAATTAAATTAAATTGTGTTTTTTCCCCTTTTGCTTTAAATATTTATTGACTAAAAATACCTTTTTTGTGAGGAAAGTCACTTATTATGTACAATAGTATTAATAACACTTATATAATTACAAATTAGAGCCCGACCGATAAAGGATTTTGCCGATACCGATACAAATATTCTTGGGTTTTAAAATCCGATATTCCGATATATCGGCCGATTTTTTTTTTTTTTTTAGAAACGCGCAACAAAACATTAACAGATTTCCCTAACATTGGTTATTTGTAGTTATTTAAGAGTTATAACTAAAATAATATGATAATGCATTTTAAAAAGAAACTTGTCACAGCAGAACAGCGGAACATCAAAATATATTTAAGTTCTGATAAATATAATAGAATAAATATAAGCTACTGGAACCTGGATCAGCAGGTTGTGTGGCGCGTTATACACAAGTGTTGCCAACAGTGACGGTGTAGAGCGCCCTCTGGTGGACAAACTATACAACATTTATGAATTTACAATATTTAAGACTGATCAAAGTAACCGCCAGTTTAACACATTACTAACTAACTCAACCAGGCCCCGCCCCTTTATTCTGCGCATTAATTATGATAATGAGGAATACTGTGACGTGTTCGTTCCCGAAACTCGAGACTACAATGGAGACGTTTCGGGAATTCAGTTGTCCAGAAACACTGACACTTCTTCTTCGATTTACATAAATGTTATTTTCTAGGCATTACAATGAAATATTGTTAAAATTTGCTATTACATTTATTGCCTGTTAAAATAGTGTATTTAGTGTTTTGTTTCCCTTCCACAAAACAATTAAACCTTGAAAAAAAAGAGTGAAAATTAATAATAAAAAAATAAAAGTTCTAGTTTTTTTCTCTTTGCTTAAAATATTTTATAGACTAAAAATACCTTTTTGTTTGTGAGGAAAGTCACTTATTATGTACAATAGTAATAATAATAACACTTATATAATTACAAATGATGTAAATCCCTGATACAGTAATTCAGTAAAAAATGAATGAACATTTATGAATTTATACTATTTAAGCAGTGTTGTAGTCGAGACCACCTCACTCGAGTCCGAGTCAAGACCGAGTCCATAGAGAGTCGAGTCCGAGTCGAGTCCGAGACCAGTGAGGGTTGATTACCTAATTTACTTTTATTTACTTAGAGAAATCTTTTTTTTTACTGAATTTACTTAGAGTTTAAAAAATATGATCAGTTTAGGGTAAAAAGGCCAAATAGTAGGTGGTGTTAAAAGTAATTTTATTACAATTTGTCACGCGCAGTTGCGCACTAGAAAATCACCAATCACTGGGCGTGTCAATCAATTTAAAGAAATATTTTATTAACATACATTAATAATCATGAAAAATATTTTGAAGTGGACTCGGGAATAAGTCCGAGTCCTAAAAAAAAAATTGTTCGAGTATGAGTCAATTCCGAGTCCAAATGCACACGAGTCCATGACAAGACCAAGACCATTAAAATATGGTCTCGAGACCGAGTCCGAGTGTCGAGTACTACAACACTGTATTTAAGACTGATCAAAGTGACCGCCAGTTTAACACACTACTATCTAACTCAACCAGGCCCCGCCCCTTTATTCTGCATATTAATTATTATAACGAGGAATATTGTGACGTGTTCGTTCCCGAAACTCAAAACTACTATGGAGGCGTTTCGGGAATTCAGTTGTTCAGAAACACTGACACATCCTCTTCGATTTACATAAATGTTATTTTCTAGGCATTACTATGAAATATTGTTAATTTGCTATTACATTTATTCCCTGTTAAAATAGTGTATTTAGTGTTTTGTTTCCCTTCCACAAAACAATTAAACCTTGAAAAAAAGAATGAAAATTAATAATAAAAAAATAAAAGTTCTAGTTTTTTTCCTTTTTACTTAAAATATTTTATAAACTAAAAATACCTTTTCTGTCAGGAAAGTCACTTATTATGTACAATAGTAATAATAACACTTATATAATTACAAATGATGTAAATCCCTGATATAATTAACATTTATGAATTTACACTATTTAAGACTGATCAAAGTAGCCACCAGATTCAACACATTACTAACTAACCCAGCCAGGCCCCGCCCCTTTATTCTGCATATTAATTATTATAATGAGGAATATTGTGACGTGTTCGTTCCCGAAACTCGAGACTACAATGGAGGCGTTTCAGGAGTTCAGAAACACTGACACTTCTTCTTCATTTTAGTTGAATATTATTTTCTAGACATAACTGTGAAATATTGTTAAAATTAACTATTACAGTTATTCCCGGTTAAAATAGTGAATTTAGTGTTTTGTTTCCCTTCCACAAAACAATTAAACCTTGAAAAAATGAATGAAAATTAATAATAAAAATGAAAAGTTCTAATGTTTTTTTTTTTCCGTTTTATAGACTACAAATTCGTATTTGTGAGGAAAGTCACTTATTATGTACAATAGTAATAATAACACTTATTTAATTACAAATGATGTAAATCCATGATATAATGAACATTAATGAATTTACACTATTTAAGACTGATCAAAGTAGCCACCAGATTCAACACACTACTAACTAACTCATCCACGCCCCGCCCCTTTATTCTGCATATTAATTATTATAACAAGGAATACTGTGACGTGTTCATTCCCGAAACTCGAGACTACAATGGAGGCGTTTCGGGAATTCAGTTGTTCAGAAACACTGACACATCTTCTTCAATTTACATAAATGTTATTTTCTAGGCATTACTATGAAATATTGTTAAAATTTGCTATTACATTTATTGCCGGTTAAAATAGTGTATTTAGTGTTTTGTTTCCCTTCCACAAAACAATTAAACCTTGTAAAAAAAGAGTGAAAATTAATAATAATAAAAAAGAAAAGTTCTAGTTTTTTCCCCTTTTGCTTAAAATATTTTATAGACTAAAAATACCTTTTTGTTTGTGAGGAAAGTCACTTATGTACAATAGTAATAATAACACTTACATAATTACAAATGATGTAAATCCATGATACAATGAACATTTATGAATTTACACTATTTAAGACTGATCAAAGTAGCCACCAGATTCAACACTTTACTAACTAACTCAGCCAGGCCCCGCCCCTTTATTCTGCATATTAATTATTAGAATGAGGAATACTGTGACGTGTTCGTTCCCGAAACTCGAGACTACAATGGAGACGTTTCAGGAGTTCAGAAACACTGACACTTCCTCTTCATTTTACATATATTACATATATACAATATTATTTTCCAGACATTACTGTGAAATATTGTTAAAATTAACTATTACAGTTATTCCCGGTTAAAATAGTGAATTTAGTGTTTTGTTTCCCTTCTACAAAACAATTAAACCTTGAAAAAAAGAATGAAAATTAATAATAAAAAAATGAAAAGTTCTAGTTTTTTCCCCCTTTGCTTAAAATATTTTATAGACTACAAATACCGTTTTTTTGTGTGAAGAAAGTCACTTGTTATGTACAATATTAATAATAAAACCTTAAATAATTACAAATGATGTAAATCCCTGATACAGTAATTCAGTAAAAATGAATGAACATTTATGAATTTATACTATTTAAGACTGATCAACTAACTCATCCACGCCCCGCCCGTTTATTCTGCATATTAATTATTATAATGAGGAATACTGTGACGTGTTCGTTCCCGAAACTCGAGACTACAATGGAGGCGTTTCAGGAGTTCAGAAACACTGATGTAGAGAAGAACTGGAGCTTTCTCAGGCTCAAACAGCAACACAAACCCCTTTTTTCTTCTGTTCGTCTAACAGTTCAAGAGTCCCTCACGGAGGATTTGCTTTCCTGATGGGCGGCAGTGGTCTCCAGAAGTTTACTATCGCCGCTGTGCCCTACACATCAAACCTACTGCCTACCTCCAGCACATGGTGAGCCGTGAGGACAGTGCTGCTCAGGAGCTCTAGAGGGCACTGTGGCTCTGCTCCTGTTTCACAACATAACATGTCATGAAACCAGTGTGACTCTCACTTACCTATCTCTCTGCTCTCCCAGCATCAACATGCTGAAACTCCCAGAATACCCCAGCAAGGACGTCCTGCGTGATCGTTTGCTGGTTGCACTGCATTGTGGGAGTTACGGATACACCATGGCGTGACGCGGGCGTTTGCGTATGACTTCTGTTGTATGGACACACAACGCACACACGACTCAGATCAGGGATTCTTCAACACTACAGTTCAAAAGCCTTTAAATTTCGAGTCCGTGACGAGGACGTCCGTGGAGAACGACACGAGCTCGTGAGGTCACGACACTGCATGTATGAAAACAAGTCCAGGTCACATTTCACCATCAATTCCGAATAAGAAATTATATTTTGCATAAAGAAAATTAAGACTTTTTAGGGCCTTTAGGATTTATTTGATATATTCCCATTGCCGGAATAGTCACGTTTTCTATATAACATCAAACATCATTACTACTTTGCGTTTTCTTTCTTATTAAAATCAGCATAAATGACCAAGATAGATAAATACTTGACTTTTTGTTTGTTGTTTTTCCACAAAATCTAATACGCTATGCATTTAAATGTGTCTTTTTGAATTGTTTGGTGAAATATGACCCACGTATGTTCTTGACAGGTTTCATTTTGGATTCATTCATGCAAAAGTCTGCTTTATTTTACATTGGTAACTGTATTCCAGGCTGTATTATTTCAGCTATTGGATGCTGTTTCACTCAGTTGTGTGTGTGTGTGTGTGTGTGTGTGTGTGTGTGTATGCATGTGAGATGGTTGAATATTTATAGCTGATAAAGTCAACACATTATTGAAAATTGTTTTTTCTGTTGCGTTGATGTGTTTGTCTCTCGCGGCACACTTTCTCTTAGTGTTCTTGGCTGTTTTTTACTCTCATGATTATTGTGCCAAATATATTTTTCATGTAGTCAAATGTGTTTAGTTATATATGAGGTTGTCATCAGAGTCCAAAAAATCTTTATTTTATAGTTATGTCTGAATGATTTCTGTGCGATTAAGTTATTCTGTGACAGTACCAAATAATGTGTTTGGGGTGTGCCAAATATTCTCACCAACAAATCATATAGTGTGTGTCCTCTTGTAAAACACAGACATGTCGAGAAATGATTTTGAAAAGGGAAGTCAGATCATTTTAGGAATGTACGATATCTTTACTATTGGTTGTGAATTAAAGTGAAAATGTAGATTTATAAATCTATTTATTCTAATTTATCATTATGATTTGGGATTCAAATTTGTTTTTGTACTCACTGCACAATCTTTTGGATTTTACAGGTTGGCATCAAAAATATTAAAGTATGGATTTTATTACAAATGAAGCTGACTATTGTTTGTTTGTGTTTAACAATTTTACAAGCATAATTCATTTCTATGACATATTTCTGTAGGCCAACCGTGGCATGATGTCAGCACCTCCTGGTTTCCTCGATGACCAACCAATAGGATCTTTTTTATTGTCTTTTGGACTATAGCAGAAACTACGACAGAGGATTAGGGCCAAGCAATAATAAAAATAAATAAATAAAACCATCTCAATATTAAAGTCATTATAATGCAAGATTAGACTCGTTAAATTTTTTGGAAAAAAGTCGAAATACAATCTTGAGGATAAACTCACTATATATTGAGAATAAAGTCGTGTTTCGAGAAGAAAAACTCGATAAAATTTTGAGAAAAAAAGTTGAAATACAATCTTAAGAATGAACCTATTAAATATTGAGAATAAAGTTGTGTTTTGAAAAAAAAAATGAAATACAATCTTGCGAATAAACACAATAAATACCGAGAATAAAGTCATTGTGTTTCGAGAAAAAAATAATTAAAATTAGAGGAAAAAGTCGAAATACAATATTTAGAATAAACTCATTAATTTCCGAGAATAAAGTCATTCGGTTGCGAAAAAAATGTCGAAATACAATCTTGAGAAAAAAACTCATTAATTTCCGAGAACAAAGTTGTAGTATTTCGAGAAAAAAAACTTGTTAAATTTCGAGAAAAATGTCGAAATACAATCTTGAGAATTAACGCATTAATTTCCGGGAATAAAGTCGTTGTGTTGTGAGAAAAAAGTTGTGATAATTTTTGAGAAAAACAGTCGGAATACAATCTTGAGAATAAACTCATTAAAAATCGAGAACAAAGTCGTTGTGCTTCGAGAAAAAAAAAAAAAAAAAAAACGACAGGTGTACCACTGTTTTTTTTTTTCGCGTCAAAATTTTGAGTTTCGATATCTCAGCTCTGGAAGGGTCTAGAACCTCAATTTTTGCACCCAGGTCCATGTATCGTGGCCCTCTATCAGAATCCAGAGTTTTGAGACGATTGGAGAAAATTAATTTTTCACCCCCCGAAAAAAAACATAAGGGGTAACACTGTCATTTTTTTTTTCAGGTCAAAACTTTGACATCCGATATCTCGGCTCTGGAAGGGTCTAGAGCCTCCATTTTTGCGCGCTGGTCGAAGTCTTGTGGCCCTCTGTCAGAATCCAGAGTTTCAAGAAGATCGGAGGGGGTCAAAATTTCGGCCAAAAACGACAGTGTTACCCCTTATGTTTTTTTTTCAGGTCAAAACTTTGACATCCGATATCTCGGCTCTGGAAGGGTCTAGAGCCTCCATTTTTGCGCGCTGGTTGAAGTCTCGTGGCCCTCTGTCAGAATCCAGAGTTTCAAGAAGATCGGAGGGGGTCAAAATTTCGGCCAAAAATGACAGTGTTACCCCTTATGTTTTTTTTTTCAGGTCAAAACTTTGACATCCGATATCTCGGCTCTGGAAGGGTCTAGAGCAGGGGTGGGCAAACTACGGCCCGCGGGCCACATGCGGCCCGTTAGGCTGTATAATGCGGCCCGTCGAGTATTTAAAATATTGTCATACGCCTTATTCAGTGCAGCGCCATCTTTGATTTTTAATGAGAATGAAAGCGAGGACACGCCCCCCCCACATTTCAAAATCTTAGTTTTGTCCCCCCCACTATTTACCAATGTAGGATTTTGTTTTGCATTGCCTGCCTATCTCTGCCAATTTTGGAGTCTCCCAAAAATCCATTCTGCAAATTTTAAATACATAATTACATTTTTTAAAAAGGGCGATATTCTTCAGCTGCTTATGTCGTCAGTCGACCAATATCGCGGCATCGTGCACCGCTCGCGCATGCGCATCTGTGACACGGATAAACGGACGCAACATGTTCCTGGGAGATCTGTAGTTGCACGGGATGTGGAAGCGCGCAAAAGTTCCAGAAATGTACAAAAATGCCTTGAATGACAAGGTAAGGAAAATAAGACTCAACCAAATTAAATAACCAAGACTTGGTTGGTATTTTTCTCAGGGGATGTTTTGAGCATTTTACTTCAGACACTGGATTATCAACAAACTGCCAAGAGACCTGCGACTGTAGCTGGCGACTCAAAATAAACTAGCAATCTATTCAATCAGCATTCGTGTTTGATCTGTGTGAAAAACTTGAAATATAATTGCTAGACCTACTTTTAGCTACCAAGCAACCTTTCCATGAGGGATAGATTGACTTTATTGATTTTACTATTTTATAGTTAATGGAAATCAGATCAACCATTTATTTGAGTTAATCAGTACATGACTGATTAACAGTAATGTAAATGCTAAATGCCTTAATACATGTTGATACTACAACAATGCAAAGTATATGCTCTTAACATAAGCCTCATTTTCTCCATTTCTTTGCACAAAACTCTCCAGAAAGTGTCATTTAATGGTTTATTTTTAAAAAAATTTTCCCGGGGGGGGGGGGGGCATACCCCCGGACCACCCTAGCATTTAATGCCCCCCCCAGGTTCAAAATTGCTCCTACGCCCCTGCTGTTATTTAATGTGTTTTTAGATTGTTCTGCTCATGAAACGCTAGAAAAAATATATTTCCAAGAAATGTCAGTTGACAAGAAACTCCTGACAATGTAAACTGTGGAAAATTATAAGTAAAAGCCGCTTTATTCAGCTTTTTACAGCGGATGCCATTGGAAACACGGTAAGTCTATCCCTCACAGCCTCACTTCCATAACTGTCATGGCGCTGCTCTGAATAAGGTCTATAGAGATTGCATTGGCATGGGGAGCGTTGTGCAGCACGGTCTGTAGCGGGAGAGCGAGGGGGGAGCCGAGCGGTAAGCGGGCCGTGCTGACAGAGTGGGGAGAGAGAGAGACTGGGAGCTCGTGCATGCGCTGTCGAGAGAGAAAACGCTGGGCTGCAAGCTGTTTCAGTGGAAAGAGTGTTGCTGCATTTGTGACCTGAGAAGCTGAATCCAGCGGGAAGAGTACTGTTTTATATGTGTTTTGTTTTTGAAATATTCTGAATTAATTGTGTGAGCGCGAGCAAGCGCTGTGGGGAGAGAAAGTAACTCAATAAAGTGCATGAGCCCCAGTATTCGCCGACCCTGTGTCTCCTTCCATCACCCATTCCCTGAACCAACATCCCTGTCACACATTCATTTTGCCTTTTTCCTGCTATAATTGAATAAAGCAGCTCATTCATTCAGAGCTGTTGTGGCTGTGCTGCGGTGTGTCACGTGACAAGCAATGACGCGTCACCATGGCAACCATACAGTGAATAAATAACAGTTGCATTGCAAAGTTCATGCAACCCCTCACACACCCGGGTCCAACTCGACCTGCTCCGAGCGGGCCTCGAACCCGGGTCTCCAGCATGAGAGTCTGGCGCGCTAACAAGTAGGCTAAGACTCCAGCCTCTAGTGTCTGTCGCTAGAGCGCCTATTGAGATCGGGGAGTGAGGTTTACTCGCACAGAAACTACTAGCTGGCCTCCGTTGCACTCACGCCGCAGACTCAGACCGTTTTTTGTAATTTGTCATATGCAATTTATAACTAATATCCCAGGAAACAGAACGTTTGCACGATTGAATCATTGACATTTCAGCACTCCTTCAGACAGCGACTTAAGCACAACACGGCTCCTTGTTGCACGTTAATGTTTTTTCCTTTTTTGGAAACTCACAGAGAAAAAAATATGTTAGTACCACTTGTACATCTGATTAGTTTTCATTTGATTTTTAGTTTTTCTTTTGATATTTAGTTTCATATCTCCTCTATATTTGTCTCTTGGACTGCTTCCGGTTACCTTTATCGCCCGCCTCGCTACGCTCCCGAGTCCCGTCTCTACCGTTTGCTCAATAAATGTTCTTATCTGCTTTTGATTTTTACATTTTATCATACTTAAAATAAATTGGTACATTTTTTTATTTTTATTTTATTTATTTTTTTCACAAATGTATGACGTTTGTGTATTAAGTGCAATTTGATCACCATATGGAGTTTTAATAAAGTTGAATTAATGTCACCTTCCTTCATTGGGGCGGCAGTGGCTCAGTGGTTTGTGTGGGTTGTCTACAAACCGAAAGGTTGGTGGTTCAATCCTCGGTTCCACCTGACCAAGTGTCGAGGTGTCCATGAGCAAGACACCTAATCCCAGCTGCTCCCGACGAGCTGGAAGGCAGCCTTGCATGGCTGCCGTCGCCGTCGGTGTATGAATGTGTGGGTGAGTGTGAGGCAAATTTTAAAGCGCTTTGGTGGCCATTGGGTCTATGAAAGCGTTATATAAATGAAGTCCATTTACCATTTCTCTAATTTTTACTCTACTAACTGTACAATTGCTGGTGTTTTGTTTCTAATTTACTGTTAGGCTCATTAAATAATACTAAGGATAAACAATATTTAAAAAGAATATAAATATGTATAAAATTAAAATAATTATAAAATTAAATAAAAAAATAACCCCAAAATATAACAATGCTAAATGGGGATATCTATAGCATATAAATTAATATACTATGTGAATTACGTGATCCACGTAAATAGCCGTCCCTCTGTCGAATTTTAAAACCCAGTGTGGCCCTTGAGCCAAAAAGTTTGCCTACCCCTGGTCTAGAGCCTCCATTTTTGCGCGCTGGTCGAAGTCTCGTGGCCCTCTGTCAGAATCCAGAGTTTCAAGAAGATCGGAGGGGGTCAAAATTTCGGCCAAAAACGACAGTGTTACCCCTTATGTTTTTTTTTCAGGTCAAAACTTTGACATCCGATATCTCGGCTCTGGAAGGGTCTAGAGCCTCCATTTTTGCGCGCTGGTCGAAGTCTCGTGGCCCTCTGTCAGAATCCAGAGTTTCAAGAAGATCGGAGGGGGTCAAAATTTCGGCCAAAAACGACAGTGTTACCCCTTATGTTTTTTTTTCAGGTCAAAACTTTGACATCCGATATCTCGGCTCTGGAAGGGTCTAGAGCCTCCATTTTTGCGCGCTGGTCGAAGTCTCGTGGCCCTCTGTCAGAATCCAGAGTTTCAAGAAGATCGGAGGGGGTCAAAATTTCGGCCAAAAATGACAGTGTTACCCCTTATGTTTTTTTTTCAGGTCAAAACTTTGACATCCGATATCTCGGCTCTGGAAGGGTCTAGAGCCTCCATTTTTGCGCGCTGGTCGAAGTCTCGTGGCCCTCTGTCAGAATCCAGAGTTTCAAGAAGATCGGAGGGGGTCAAAATTTCGGCCAAAAACGACAGTGTTACCCCTTATGTTTTTTTTCAGGTCAAAACTTTGACATCCGATATCTCGGCTCTGGAAGGGTCTAGAGCCTCCATTTTTGCGCGCTGGTCGAAGTCTCGTGGCCCTCTGTCAGAATCCAGAGTTTCAAGAAGATCGGAGGGGGTCAAAATTTCGGCCAAAAACGACAGTGTTACCCCTTATGTTTTTTTTCAGGTCAAAACTTTGACATCCGATATCTCGGCTCTGGAAGGGTCTAGAGCCTCCATTTTTGCGCGCTGGTCGAAGTCTCGTGGCCCTCTGTCAGAATCCAGAGTTTCAAGAAGATCGGAGGGGGTCAAAATTTCGGCCAAAAATGACAGTGTTACCCCTTATGTTTTTTTTTTCAGGTCAAAACTTTGACATCCGATATCTCGGCTCTGGAAGGGTCTAGAGCCTCCATTTTTGCGCGCTGGTCGAAGTCTCGTGGCCCTCTGTCAGAATCCAGAGTTTCAAGAAGATCGGAGGGGGTCAAAATTTCGGCCAAAAACGACAGTGTTACCCCTTATGTTTTTTTTTCAGGTCAAAACTTTGACATCCGATATCTCGGCTCTGGAAGGGTCTAGAGCCTCCATTTTTGCGCGCTGGTCGAAGTCTCGTGGCCCTCTGTCAGAATCCAGGGTTTCAAGAAGATCGAAGGGGGTCAAAATTTCGGCCAAAAACGACAGTGTTACCCCTTATGTTTTTTTTTTCAGGTCAAAACTTTGACATCCGATATCTCGGCTCTGGAAGGGTCTAGAGCCTCCATTTTTGCGCGCTGGTCGAAGTCTCGTGGCCCTCTGTCAGAATCCAGAGTTTCAAGAAGATCGGAGGGGGTCAAAATTTCGGCCAAAAACGACAGTGTTACCCCTTATGTTTTTTTTTCAGGTCAAAACTTTGACATCCGATATCTCGGCTCTGGAAGGGTCTAGAGCCTCCATTTTTGCGCGCTGGTCGAAGTCTCGTGGCCCTCTGTCAGAATCCAGAGTTTCAAGAAGATCGGAGGGGGTCAAAATTTCGGCCAAAAACGACAGTGTTACCCCTTATGTTTTTTTTTTCAGGTCAAAACTTTGACATCCGATATCTCGGCTCTGGAAGGGTCTAGAGCCTCCATTTTTGCGCGCTGGTCGAAGTCTCGTGGCCCTCTGTCAGAATCCAGAGTTTCAAGAAGATCGGAGGGGGTCAAAATTTCGGCCAAAAACGACAGTGTTACCCCTTATGTTTTTTTTTCAGGTCAAAACTTTGACATCCGATATCTCGGCTCTGGAAGGGTCTAGAGCCTCCATTTTTGCGCGCTGGTCGAAGTCTCGTGGCCCTCTGTCAGAATCCAGAGTTTCAAGAAGATCGGAGGGGGTCAAAATTTCGGCCAAAAACGACAGTGTTACCCCTTATGTTTTTTTTTTCAGGTCTAAACTTTGACATCCGATATCTCGGCTCTGGAAGGGTCTAGAGCCTCCATTTTTGCGCGCTGGTCGAAGTCTCGTGGCCCTCTGTCAGAATTCAGAGTTTCAAGAAGATCGGAGGGGGTCAAAATTTCGGCCAAAAACGACAGTGTTACCCCTTATGTTTTTTTTTCAGGTCAAAACTTTGACATCCGATATCTCGGCTCTGGAAGGGTCTAGAGCCTCCATTTTTGCGCGCTGGTCGAAGTCTCGTGGCCCTCTGTCAGAATCCAGAGTTTCAAGAAGATCGGAGGGGGTCAAAATTTCGGCCAAAAACGACAGTGTTACCCCTTATGTTTTTTTTCAGGTCAAAACTTTGACATCCGATATCTCGGCTCTGGAAGGGTCTAGAGCCTCCATTTTTGCGCGCTGGTCGAAGTCTCGTGGCCCTCTGTCAGAATCCAGAGTTTCAAGAAGATCGGAGGGGGTCAAAATTTCGGCCAAAAACGACAGTGTTACCCCTTATGTTTTTTTTTTCAGGTCAAAACTTTGACATCCGATATCTCGGCTCTGGAAGGGTCTAGAGCCTCCATTTTTGCGCGCTGGTCGAAGTCTCGTGGCCCTCTGTCAGAATCCAGAGTTTCAAGAAGATCGGAGGGGGTCAAAATTTCGGCCAAAAACGACAGTGTTACCCCTTATGTTTTTTTTTCAGGTCAAAACTTTGACATCCGATATCTCGGCTCTGGAAGGGTCTAGAGCCTCCATTTTTGCGCGCTGGTCGAAGTCTCGTGGCCCTCTGTCAGAATCCAGAGTTTCAAGAAGATCGGAGGGGGTCAAAATTTCGGCCAAAAACGACAGTGTTACCCCTTATATTTTTTTTTCAGGTTAAAACTTTGACATCCGATATCTCGGCTCTGGAAGGGTCTAGAGCCTCCATTTTTGCGCGCTGGTCGAAGTCTCGTGGCCCTCTGTCAGAATCCAGAGTTTCAAGAAGATCGGAGGGGGTCAAAATTTCGGCCAAAAACGACAGTGTTACCCCTTATGTTTTTTTTTCAGGTCAAAACTTTGACATCCGATATCTCGGCTCTGGAAGGGTATAGAGCCTCCATTTTTGCGCGCTGGTCGAAGTCTCGTGGCCCTTTGTCAGAATCCAGAGTTTCAAGAAGATCGAAGGGGGTCAAAATTTCGGCCAAAAACGACAGTGTTACCCCTTATGTTTTTTTTTCAGGTCAAAACTTTGACATCCGATATCTTGGCTCTGGAAGGGTCTAGAGCCTCCATTTTTGCGCGCTGGTCGAAGTCTCGTGGCCCTCTGTCAGAATCCAGAGTTTCAAGAAGATCGGAGGGGGTCAAAATTTCGGCCAAAAACGACAGTGTTACCCCTTATGTTTTTTTTTCAGGTCAAAACTTTGACATCCGATATCTCGGCTCTGGAAGGGTCTAGAGCCTCCATTTTTGCGCGCTGGTCGAAGTCTCGTGACCCTCTGTCAGAATCCAGAGTTTCAAGAAGATCGGAGGGGGTCAAAATTTCGGCCAAAAACGACAGTGTTACCCCTTATATTTTTTTTTTCAGGTCAAAACTTTGACATCCGATATCTCGGCTCTGGAAGGGTCTAGAGCCTCCATTTTTGCGCGCTGGTCGAAGTCTCGTGGCCCTCTGTCAGAATCCAGAGTTTCAAGAAGATCGGAGGGGGTCAAAATTTCGGCCAAAAACGACAGTGTTACCCCTTATGTTTTTTTTTCAGGTCAAAACTTTGACATCCGATATCTCGGCTCTGGAAGGGTCTAGAGCCTCCATTTTTGCGCGCTGGTCGACGTCTCGTGGCCCTCTGTCAGAATCCAGAGTTTCAAGAAGATCGGAGGGGGTCAAAATTTCGGCCAAAAACGACAGTGTTACCCCTTATGTTTTTTTTTTCAGGTCAAAACTTTGACATCCGATATCTCGGCTCTGGAAGGGTCTAGAGCCTCCATTTTTGCGCGCTGGTCGAAGTCTCGTGGCCCTCTGTCAGAATCCAGAGTTTCAAGAAGATCGGAGGGGGTCAAAATTTCGGCCAAAAACGACAGTGTTACCCCTTATGTTTTTTTTTCAGGTCAAAACTTTGACATCCGATATCTCGGCTCTGGAAGGGTCTAGAGCCTCCATTTTTGCGCGCTGGTCGAAGTCTCGTGGCCCTCTGTCAGAATCCAGAGTTTCAAGAAGATCGGAGGGGGTCAAAATTTCGGCCAAAAACGACAGTGTTACCCCTTATGTTTTTTTTTTCAGGTCAAAACTTTGACATCCGATATCTCGGCTCTGGAAGGGTATAGAGCCTCCATTTTTGCGCGCTGGTCGAAGTCTCGTGGCCCTCTGTCAGAATCCAGAGTTTCAAGAAGATCGAAGGGGGTCAAAATTTCGGCCAAAAACGACAGTGTTACCCCTTATGTTTTTTTTTTCAGGTCAAAACTTTGACATCCGATATCTCGGCTCTGGAAGGGTCTAGAGCCTCCATTTTTGCGCGCTGGTCGAAGTCTTGTGGCCCTCTTTCAGAATCCAGAGTTTCAAGAAGATCGGAGGGGGTCAAAATTTCGGCCAAAAACGACAGTGTTACCCCTTATGTTTTTTTTTTCAGGTCAAAACTTTGACATCCGATATCTCGGCTCTGGAAGGGTCTAGAGCCTCCATTTTTGCGCGCTGGTCGAAGTCTCGTGGCCCTCTGTCAGAATCCAGAGTTTCAAGAAGATCGGAGGGGGTCAAAATTTCGGCCAAAAACGACAGTGTTACCCCTTATGTTTTTTTTTCAGGTCAAAACTTTGACATCCGATATCTCGGCTCTGGAAGGGTCTAGAGCCTCCATTTTTGCGCGCTGGTCAAAGTCTTGTGGCCCTCTGTCAGAATCCAGAGTTTCAAGAAGATCGGAGGGGGTCAAAATTTCGGCCAAAAACGACAGTGTTACCCCTTATGTTTTTTTTTTCAGGTCAAAACTTTGACATCCGATATCTCGGCTCTGGAAGGGTCTAGAGCCTCCATTTTTGCGCGCTGGTCGAAGTCTCGTGGCCCTCTGTCAGAATCCAGAGTTTCAAGAAGATCGGAGGGGGTCAAAATTTCGGCCAAAAACGACAGTGTTACCCCTTATGTTTTTTTTTCAGGTCAAAACTTTGACATCCGATATCTCGGCTCTGGAAGGGTCTAGAGCCTCCATTTTTGCGCGCTGGTCGAAGTCTCGTGGCCCTCTGTCAGAATCCAGAGTTTCAAGAAGATCGGAGGGGGTCAAAATTTCGGCCAAAAACGACAGTGTTACCCCTTATGTTTTTTTTTTTCAGGTCAAAACTTTGACATCCGATATCTCGGCTCTGGAAGGGTCTAGAGCCTCCATTGTTGCGCGCTGGTCGAAGTCTCGTGGCCCTCTGTCAGAATCCAGAGTTTCAAGAAGATCGGAGGGGGTCAAAATTTCGGCCAAAAACGACAGTGTTACCCCTTATGTTTTTTTTTCAGGTCAAAACTTTGACATCCGATATCTCGGCTCTGGAAGGGTCTAGAGCCTCCATTTTTGCGCGCTGGTCGAAGTCTCGTGGCCCTCTTTCAGAATCCAGAGTTTCAAGAAGATCGGAGGGGGTCAAAATTTCGGCCAAAAACGACAGTGTTACCCCTTATGGTTTTTTTTTCAGGTCAAAACTTTGACATCCGATATCTCGGCTCTGGAAGGGTCTAGAGCCTCCATTTTTGCGCGCTGGTCGAAGTCTCGTGGCCCTCTGTCAGAATCCAGAGTTTCAAGAAGATCGGAGGGGGTCAAAATTTCGGCCAAAAACGACAGTGTTACCCCTTATGTTTTTTTTTCAGGTCAAAACTTTGACATCCGATATCTCGGCTCTGGAAGGGTCTAGAGCCTCCATTTTTGCGCGCTGGTCGAAGTCTCGTGGCCCTCTGTCAGAATCCAGAGTTTCAAGAAGATCGGAGGGGGTCAAAATTTCGGCCAAAAACGACAGTGTTACCCCTTATATTTTTTTTTCAGGTTAAAACTTTGACATCCGATATCTCGGCTCTGGAAGGGTCTAGAGCCTCCATTTTTGCGCGCTGGTCGAAGTCTCGCGGCCCTCTGTCAGAATCCAGAGTTTCAAGAAGATCGGAGGGGGTCAAAATTTCGGCCAAAAACGACAGTGTTACCCCTTATGTTTTTTTTTCAGGTCAAAACTTTGACATCCGATATCTCGGCTCTGGAAGGGTCTAGAGCCTCCATTTTTGCGCGCTGGTCGAAGTCTCGTGGCCCTCTGTCAGAATCCAGAGTTTCAAGAAGATCGGAGGGGGTCAAAATTTCGGCCAAAAACGACAGTGTTACCCCTTATGTTTTTTTTTCAGGTCAAAACTTTGACATCCGATATCTCGGCTCTGGAAGGGTATAGAGCCTCCATTTTTGCGCGCTGGTCGAAGTCTCGTGGCCCTTTGTCAGAATCCAGAGTTTCAAGAAGATCGAAGGGGGTCAAAATTTCGGCCAAAAACGACAGTGTTACCCCTTATGTTTTTTTTTCAGGTCAAAACTTTGACATCCGATATCTTGGCTCTGGAAGGGTCTAGAGCCTCCATTTTTGCGCGCTGGTCGAAGTCTCGTGGCCCTCTGTCAGAATCCAGAGTTTCAAGAAGATCGGAGGGGGTCAAAATTTCGGCCAAAAACGACAGTGTTACCCCTTATGTTTTTTTTTCAGGTCAAAACTTTGACATCCGATATCTCGGCTCTGGAAGGGTCTAGAGCCTCCATTTTTGCGCGCTGGTCGAAGTCTCGTGACCCTCTGTCAGAATCCAGAGTTTCAAGAAGATCGGAGGGGGTCAAAATTTCGGCCAAAAACGACAGTGTTACCCCTTATATTTTTTTTTTCAGGTCAAAACTTTGACATCCGATATCTCGGCTCTGGAAGGGTCTAGAGCCTCCATTTTTGCGCGCTGGTCGAAGTCTCGTGGCCCTCTGTCAGAATCCAGAGTTTCAAGAAGATCGGAGGGGGTCAAAATTTCGGCCAAAAACGACAGTGTTACCCCTTATGTTTTTTTTTCAGGTCAAAACTTTGACATCCGATATCTCGGCTCTGGAAGGGTCTAGAGCCTCCATTTTTGCGCGCTGGTCGACGTCTCGTGGCCCTCTGTCAGAATCCAGAGTTTCAAGAAGATCGGAGGGGGTCAAAATTTCGGCCAAAAACGACAGTGTTACCCCTTATGTTTTTTTTTTCAGGTCAAAACTTTGACATCCGATATCTCGGCTCTGGAAGGGTCTAGAGCCTCCATTTTTGCGCGCTGGTCGAAGTCTCGTGGCCCTCTGTCAGAATCCAGAGTTTCAAGAAGATCGGAGGGGGTCAAAATTTCGGCCAAAAACGACAGTGTTACCCCTTATGTTTTTTTTTCAGGTCAAAACTTTGACATCCGATATCTCGGCTCTGGAAGGGTCTAGAGCCTCCATTTTTGCGCGCTGGTCGAAGTCTCGTGGCCCTCTGTCAGAATCCAGAGTTTCAAGAAGATCGGAGGGGGTCAAAATTTCGGCCAAAAACGACAGTGTTACCCCTTATGTTTTTTTTTTCAGGTCAAAACTTTGACATCCGATATCTCGGCTCTGGAAGGGTATAGAGCCTCCATTTTTGCGCGCTGGTCGAAGTCTCGTGGCCCTCTGTCAGAATCCAGAGTTTCAAGAAGATCGGAGGGGGTCAAAATTTCGGCCAAAAACGACAGTGTTACCCCTTATGTTTTTTTTTTCAGGTCAAAACTTTGACATCCGATATCTCGGCTCTGGAAGGGTCTAGAGCGCCATTTTTGCGCGCTGGTCGAAGTCTTGTGGCCCTCTTTCAGAATCCAGAGTTTCAAGAAGATCGGAGGGGGTCAAAATTTCGGCCAAAAACGACAGTGTTACCCCTTATGTTTTTTTTTTCAGGTCAAAACTTTGACATCCGATATCTCGGCTCTGGAAGGGTCTAGAGCCTCCATTTTTGCGCGCTGGTCGAAGTCTCGTGGCCCTCTGTCAGAATCCAGAGTTTCAAGAAGATCGGAGGGGGTCAAAATTTCGGCCAAAAACGACAGTGTTACCCCTTATGTTTTTTTTTCAGGTCAAAACTTTGACATCCGATATCTCGGCTCTGGAAGGGTCTAGAGCCTCCATTTTTGCGCGCTGGTCAAAGTCTTGTGGCCCTCTGACAGAATCCAGAGTTTCAAGAAGATCGGAGGGGGTCAAAATTTCGGCCAAAAACGACAGTGTTACCCCTTATGTTTTTTTTTTCAGGTCAAAACTTTGACATCCGATATCTCGGCTCTGGAAGGGTCTAGAGCCTCCATTTTTGCGCGCTGGTCGAAGTCTCGTGGCCCTCTGTCAGAATCCAGAGTTTCAAGAAGATCGGAGGGGGTCAAAATTTCGGCCAAAAACGACAGTGTTAACCCCTTATGTTTTTTTTTCAGGTCAAAACTTTGACATCCGATATCTA
>CM075874.1:1046160-1351160 GCA_038021265.1 Cyprinella venusta | reverse complement strand
AGGCGCACTCTTGTCATAAATTCATATATTACTGTTCATTCATAATTTGTAAGAAAAAAACAGACCTAAAATATCTATTTAGGACTCTTAGACCTTTCCAATGATATAGTTTGTCATTTAATAGTAATATAGTGAAGTAAAGTTAGGTTAAGTGACAGTTAAGGGGTTAAAGCAACATGAACATTTCTCTTCAAAAAGACAAAAAGTAGCTCTGCCTCTTCCACTAGTGCTTTAGAATTAATTACCTGATATAATATCAAACATTATCCCAGTAGTTTGTTGGTTCACCCATACCTGGGTAATTTCCTCCTCCAGTGGATGTGTGTGTGTGTGTGTGATTGATTGAACCCCTCTGATGATGATTGACAGCCACTCTTACTGGAATCGCTCCGGCCATTTGGGATATTAGTGTGATTATGCAAATCCTGACAGGCGGGGAGACGACAGCCCACTCTTCGCGGCGTCCCATATCCATGTTCATTCTGACGAGTCGCCGTCAGGTGTCAATCACGCGCAGGAATTTACAGAAATAAGCTCATCTACTCGGGGACAGGCTACACAGCTGAACTAGCGCGGTAATATTGCCCTTCAAGACACTTTCACAGGGCCAAGTGTCAGCAGACGCGCATTTCTTCGTTAGCCGAGCTCTTCTTTGAGGCCGTGAGCTGAGAGCGGTGAGTGGAAGGAAATGACATCAAACGAGACTGCTGTTTACTGTGTCCACGCTTGAGTCGTTTGAAGTGCTAACTGATCCCGGTTCAGCGAGGCTATGTGTGCTCTTCTCAAAGCCGAAGTGAGCTTATTATCCTGCGAGATCACACCCCGCGCTAGATTTTCAATGTCACATTTAGTTTCTTTGGCTACGAGGAATGAAATCTTTGCACTTAATTTCAATTTTAAAAGCTAAAAAGATAACAAGCTATTACTTTGCTGAATGTCACACTGACACATCAGGTACAGTTAGCGGGAGAGATTAGCATATTCAGTGCCCACGGTTTTGCTGCATTAAAGATGCTCTACTTTCAGGTGCTTCTGTACAAATCAACTCAAATGGAAATAACTTTTTTAGTTTCTTGCTCACAGACTATAGCTGTCACTCACAACGCCTAATTCGAAAGTGTTTGTTAATACACACAAGTTTCTTTTGATAACACTCTGAAAAGTTGTGAGACTGTGAACTGATTGTTTCTTTGATTAATCGATCAGTCTGATAAAAAGCCCCACACTCTCAGAAAAAAAGGTACAAAAGCTGTCACTGGGGCTGTACCTCTTCAAAAGGTACACTTTTGTACCCCAAGGCTGCATATTGGGACCTTAGTGGTACACATTAGCACCTATATGTACATATTAGCACATAAAATGAACATATTAGCTCATAATATTGACATATTAGCACCTAAAATGTACATATTAATACTGAAAATGTACATATTAGTACTAAAAATGTTCATATTTCCACCTAAGATCTACATATTACAACCTAAAATCTACATATTAAGAACTAAAATGGACATGTTAGCCCCTGAAATTGACATATTAGCACCTAAATGTACTTATTAGCACCTAAAATGTGAATATTACCATCTAAAATGTACATATAAGCACCTAAAATGTACTTAAATATTAGCACTTAAAATATACAGTACATATTAACAACTAAAATTTACTTATTAGCACCTAAACTGTACATATTAGCTCATGAAATGTTCAGCTTAACACCTAAAATATACAAATTAACAACTAAAATGTACTTATTAGCACCTAAAATATACATATTAGGACCTAAAATGAACATGTTAGCCCCTGAAATTGACAATTAACACCTAAAATGTACATATTAACACTTAAATTATACACATTAACAAATAAAATGTACTTATTAACACCTAAAATCTACATATTAGCACCTAAAATGTACATAAATATTAGAACCTAAAATGTACATATTAACACGTAAAATGTACATAATTTAGGACCTAAAATGGACATATTACCTCCTGGAATGTACATATTACCATCTAAAATGTACATATTAGTACCTAAAATGTACATATTACCACTTAAAATGTAAATATTAACAAATAAAATGTACATATTAACACCTAAAATGTGCATATTACACCTAAAATCTACATATTAGGACCTAAAGTGAACATATTAGCTCATAAAATTGACATATTAGCACCTAAAATGTACATATGAACACCTAAAATGTACATATTAACACTTAAATTGTACATATTAACAAATAAAATGAGGATATTAACACCTAAAATGTACATATTAACTCCTAAAAGCTACAAATTAGGACCTAAAATGTACATATTAATACTTAAAATATATATTGTATATAATATATAAAATATATTATTGTATATACTATATAATATAATATATTAATATATATATTTTATTAACCTATATATATATCTATATATTTATAGATATATATATAGATGAATAGATTTAACCTTTATTTTACCAGGAAAGTCCCACTGAGGTTAAGAACCTCTTTTTCAAGGGAGTCCTGGCCAAGAGGCAGCAAAAACACAATCAATTACATTTATAAAAGGCTCTACAACTCAAATAATTAAAAACATTTAAAGAACAAATTTAATTTTAAAACTATATATATATATATATATATATATATATATACATTTTAATATTGGGTGTGATTCATCCTGATTAATTACAGAAAAATCTGTTATTAAATATTAATTTTTATCAGTTGAAAACATTAATACTATCAAATTAAATAGAATAATTTATACAATATAAATACAATAGTTTATATGCAGACAAGCCACGGTTGGCCTTATATTTGATGCATTGAAGTTTCTGCATTTGCTTTTATTTTCAACATCAGTTTTGTTTGAATATATAAAACAAAGGTCAAGTGTTTAAAATATTATTTCCGTTCAATAACTGTTAAATCAAAACCTTTTAGACTTGTCAACCTAACGTAGTAAGTTTTTATTATTATTTATTTAAATGTTAAATTTTTACACCAAGCATACCGGTAATGTTGTGTTAGTCATATGAAATAGTGAGCTGGACAATAGTGTCTTTGTTTAGAGAAACACAGTATGGTAATGGCACAAAATCAAAGAATTTCTCCCCGCAACAGCGCAGAAATGTTTCCCGTGTCTCTTATTTTAATTAGGGTGTGTGTGTGTGCAGTGGTTGAGCCAAAAGTCAACACAATTTGAAGGTATTTCTGTCTTTAGGAGACTTTGAATTATTGATCTCTGCACAGTAAGCAAGATCACGGCCTGTGGAAGTGGCGAAATGAGGAGATCATTAATAAAAGATGCCGGAGGAGAAGGGAAACACGGCTTCTTGCCTTATTTCTCCCGTCAGGAGGAAAAACAAAAACAAGCCTGATATATTATGGTTGCTGAATCTTTTAGCGTCTCTACTGTAATGCATGTTTCTGGCAGTTTTTGTTCAGACATTGTCCAATGCTAAGCTTTTCTACATCACAAACTTTTCAAGGATTGTGTTTCTTCTTTTAGCCGGGCTGTCAGCCTCAGTGCGGTCTAAAGATAGCACACTCGCACACCCTTGGGAAGCAGAATTGATTATGGGATGGTTAAATTATGATTTCATATCTCTCCTCACAGGCGAGTACGGCCATACTTGAGCTGAGTTAGATGTGAGGGGTCTGTCTTAGCTCTCCTCATTGACTGTATTTATGGATGAGGATTGTTGAATTAGATTCATAAACAAGTATAATATAGAATTGTGTGTGTTGAGGTGGTTTTGCTTCAGGATTTTTGGTAACACTTTACAAAAAGTTTCATTAGTTAACATGAACTGACAATATTTATTAATCTTTGTTAATGTTAATTTTAACATTTAACCCTCAGGTGCTCTTCGTTTCGGAGTCATGCTTGTTATCTTCCCGGTCAAAAGTGACCGGACACCTAAAAATTAAATTTCCTCCATCCCAGTAAAACCAATGCAATTTATTTTTTGTTCTATAATATTTATTCTTTGTAATTTAGTATTTTGAGACAATTTGATTGAATTTATTAATATTTATGCAATATTTATGGTCTATTTTTGCCATGGAAATATATATATATATATATATATATATATATATATATATATATATATATATATATATTTTATTTTATTTTTTTCCAAAAAATTATTAATGCAGTATTTTAGATTATTATAAAGTCTAGGCCTTCAGAAAAAAAAATGAAGAAAATTAGCACCATCTGGTTACAGTATAGAGAAAAAGTGCAGAATGATGGTGTAACCACTAGATGGCATGTATTTTTTATTTTTTTTGGTGGATTTGAATATCGTTGAAACAATCTCAAAAACGATTTTTATTTAAAAAATCTAAAAATAAAAAATAATAATAAATAAATAAAATTTGTGAATTTTTGTGTTCCTATGGGTCGGTCATTTTTGACCGAAGACCAAACAAGATATTTATGTCGTTAAAACGAGATATTTATATCGTTATAACGAGATATTTATGTCGGTAAAACGACATGTCGTAACATAAATATCTTGTTTTAACGACATAAATGTCTCGTTTTAACGATATAAATATATGTTATAACGACATAAATATCTCATTATAACGACATAATATAACGATATATTTATATCGTTAAAATGAGATATTTGTCGTTAAAACAAGATATTTATGTCGTTAAAATGACATATGTCGTTATAATTAGATATTTATGTCGTTAAACGAGATATTTGTGCTGTTAAAACGAGATATTATGTCGATAAAACAGGATATTTATGTTGTTAAAATGAAATATTATGTTGTTATAACGAGATATTTATGTCATTAAAACGACATATGTCGTAATAATGAGAGATTTGTCGTTAAAATGAGAAAATATTGTTTTAATGACATAAGATCTCGTTATTACGTCATAATTGAAGGTAAAAAATAATATGTATGTGGCAGCAATGCGTCACCGTACATGTATTTATTTGTATTGTTTAATAATATTTTGGACTGTTTTTTTAAATCTTGCCGCTAGTATTATTGCGCACGACTCCACGTTCAACACACACACACACACACACACACACTGTGTGTTTTGACCCCGTCACCAATTACTTGCAGATCATTTCCAGAAGCTGTTTGAGCCGGCGAGGTCCGGGTGGAGTAATTACTGCTCTTTCACTTTCTTCCCAAAGGCTCTTTAAAGCTGAGATCTCTCTAAAAAAAGAGTCTGATTTCAGTGTTTCATAACGCCTCAAATGTCACCTGAAGCACGAGAGACACCCATCGGCGAGCTGCAGGCGTGTGTGTGTGCCAGACACTATGAAGTGTCCCGTGTTCAGACTATAAAGGAGGTCTCGGTAAGCACAACAGATGGCCATCCAGGATCTGGTTGTCCTCGGGTGAGCACACATGCGGGTGAGACTGCATCATTATAAATCTGCTGATATCCAATAACTGTGGATGTAGCTCAGTGTGTCCAAGAGTTGATCATCTCCTCAGCTCTGCTTTCTAAGGCAAGCATCAGTGTTAGCACCGAACAAACTAAGTTGACTAGCACTGAGTTTTAACGTAACTCGTCCTCGTCGTTTGTATTGTATCTTTCTGCTGCAGAGTAAAACATAAATATATTGCTTCTAAA
This sequence comes from Cyprinella venusta, assembly GCA_038021265.1. Lineage (NCBI taxonomy): Eukaryota > Metazoa > Chordata > Actinopteri > Cypriniformes > Leuciscidae > Cyprinella > Cyprinella venusta. The sequence continues at coordinate 1,345,530 of CM075874.1, read as the reverse complement.
CTATGAAATAGTGAAGTCACACTCTGGAATATAAAGTTGCAATTGTGAGCCATAAAGTCGCAATTAGAAGAATTAAAGCCACAGCAATCCGAAATAAAGAGTAACACTTTATTTGAAGGTGACATAGCGACTATATAATTGTATAGTAATAACAGTAAATGATGCATAATTACAAGTAACTAACCCTGGACCAAAGCCTAACTCTATACATGTAGTTAATGCATTTTACTCTGTACGTTTGAGTACAATGTAACTGTCACCTTAAAATAAAGTGTAACCAATTAAAGTCACATTTACTGAAAATAAAGACAACGTTGATTGCAAGATTTAGTCACAATTGGCCTATATAAAGTTACATATACGAGAAATCAAGTTAAAAGACACACTTTTAATATAAGTAATGCAAATATACACTGTAATTAAAAAGTTTGGGGTTGCTCACTAAGACTGGATTTATTTAATCAAAAACAATGATTTTTATATATATATATATATATATATATATATATATATATATATATATATTTATACACTACCAGTCAAACGTTTTAGATCAGCAAGATTTGTTATGTTTTTAATAGGGCTGTCAAAACGATTAATCGCGATTAATCGCATCCAAAATAAAAGTTTGTGTTTACGTAATATATGTGGGGGCACTGTGTATAATTATTTTAGATATATAAACACACACACATGCTTGTATATATTTAAGAAATATTTTCATGTATATTCTGTATATAGATTTATATATAATTTATATTATATATAAATATTTTATATATAAATAATATTTTTTTTTCTTAAATATACATGCATGTGTGTTTTTATATATATATACAAAATAATTATACACAGTGCCCCCACATATATTATGTAAACACAAACTTTTATTTTGGATGCGATTAATCGTTTTGACAGCCCCAGTTTTTAAATGAAGTCTCTTCTGCTGCTTTATTTGATGAATAAAAAAGACAAACAGTAATATTGTGAAATATTATGACAATTTAAAATGAGTGTTTTCTATTTTAATATATTTTAAAATGTAATTTGAAAGCTGAATTTTCCACATCATTACTGTTGCTGATTACACATCAGTTTTCAGTGTCACATGATCCTTCAGAAATCACTCTAATATGCTGATTTAACGCTCAAAAAACATCAATTATTATTTTCAATGTTGAAAACAGTTTTTCCCCCAAAATTCTCTGATGAATAGAAAGTTCAAAAGAACAGCATTTATTTAAAATATAATCTTTTCTAACATTATAAATGTCTTTACTGTAACTTTTGATCAGTTTAACTCATCCTTGATGAATAAAAGTATTTTCTAATTTCTTTCCCCCCAAAAATAATAAATAAACTCTTCCTGACCCCAAACTTTTGAATGGTAGTGATTAATGTTACAAAAGCTTTCATTTCAGATCAATTCTGTTCTGTTGAACTTTCTATTCATCAAAGAATCCTGAAATAAAACTGTTTTCAACATGGATAATAATCATAAATGTTTCTTGAGCATCATATTATAATCATTTCTGACGGATCATGTGACACTGAAGACTGGAGTAATGATGCTGTAAAATCACAGGAATAAATTACACTTCACTATATATTCACATAGAAAACCGCTGTTTTAAATTCGAATAATATTTCACAATATTACTGTTATTTTTTGTATTTTTTATCAAATAATTGCAGCCTTGGTGAGCAGAAGAGACTTCTTTTAAAAACATTAAAAAATCTTACCGATCTAAAACTTTTGACCGGTAGTGTATATATAAATACACACCACTGTCTAACGATCACTGTTCAATCTCAGTACTTTACCGGAAGGAAACAGGGTGACACTATTCGTTTTTCCCATGTGCTCTGAGCTGTTGTCTCAGTTCAGCTTTAGTTGATCCCTAACATAACAGTGGAATATGTGTATAACAGGAGCGATCAGCTCCAGCGGGGGTGACCTGAGCTCTCGCTGAGCCCGAGCAGGTTTTCCATGAGTGTTTTCATCACTCTTTGTAGCCACAAATGGGGACTAGCGGTGTGATATCTAGATTACCTGGACAGACAGCCACTGCATCATATTAAAAGCCTTACCAATCTTCCCTGTCAGCCGCAGCGCAGATCTCTCGCTCTCAGACGAGACGACTGTCATTAGTTTTGAGCTGTTTATTTTTCAAAACTTCACAATAGCACACATCTGGCAGCGTGAGGCGGCGGGGATACTCGTCAAAAGTAGTATTAGCGTGACGGCTGTCAGATTCCCTCATCTGCACTTCATTATAGAATTGAAGAGTTGGAGACAAACATATTTTACCTGTAAAGAGAGCTGAAACCTGGAACCAGCTGCCGTTGCAGTTTTTGGCATCATAGCCGTAACAGTGTTAGTTATCTGTACCGTATTCACTTTATAGCCCTTAATCCTGTAATTGTGGAGGACTACATTTTTGTTTATTATAAATGTTATATCACTGTCTTCGATAAAGTTTTGTCTATCCATTTATGGTGTTTTTTTATTATTTGAGGGTATTTTTGAATTTATTTACTTCAAGAAGTACCATATTTTCTATGTCAATTATAGTAACATTCCATATCGTGTCGACTCATATTGAAATGTGTGGGTTTTCACTCAGTAATGGTGAATGAAAGCCAGCTGCCGATGTGAGACCCGGTATGATCACAGCTGTCCGGTACTGTACTCTAGGAGACCCGTTCCCCGTCTCAAGACCTTGTTTTCATGTTCCTCTAGGTGGAGTCGACCCAGAGTATGATTCGCATTCTCGGTCTCTCTGCAACTCTGCCAAATTACTTGGACGTGGCGTCTTTCCTGCACGTGAACCCTTTCATCGGATTGTTCTACTTTGACAGTCGTTTCCGTCCTGTTCCACTTGGCCAGAGCTTTGTTGGCATCAAGACTACAAATAAGGTACCCAGCAGCCAAGAAATCTCGTGCTATGCCAAATACAATGGCTTTTTGAAGGATATTTCAGTGGTTATATTCTCTCCACAGATCCAGCAGCTGCATGACATGGAGGAGGTGTGCTACGAGAAGGTCCTGGAGCAGATCAGAGCAGGTCACCAGGTAATGCTGAAGTTTATGTCTTCTTCTTTTTGTCATTGGGGAGAATGTTTATTATATATATATATTATGACTGAAATGTGGGGTCAAGGACACAAAAGAGGTTAGATTGTGCATGAAATTTGGTGACTTTGTTGGTTTTTGGTATTTGAACACCCAAAGAAATTGGGGACAGGATGTGAATAGTCTAAGTGGTCGTAACACTTGGGGTGTTCGGGTCCAAATGGACCCGCATGGAAAATGAATGGGAAATTGGCAAAAATTGTGAAAAATATTGAGTTTTTTTGTGCGTACAATCTACAAATCAGCAACGATCTTGAAAAAAAGCACACAACAGTGAAGGGGTTAATCTATAAAACATCAAAAGTGCAAAACAGACACACACACACACACACTAAAAATATTCAGATTATACATGTGTTTTGCATTTTTAAAAAGCTCAGTTTGTCCACCTGATGGCATCCATCTCATTTCAAAAATTGCTTTTATGAGGCCTAGGCTTGACTCTAAAATGAAATACAGCTTTAAAAAAATTGTTAAAAAATATTTAAAAAAAAAAAGATTTTTTTCTATTATGTTCAATGGGGGGAAATTTTGTCATAATTATTGCATTAATACTAATTATATATATATATATATATATATATATATATATATATATATATATATATATATCCCAAAGGGGCGGGATTCATATTAAAAAAAAAAAAATCATGATTTTTTTTAACTCGTTTTTTTATAATATTTTTTTCTTTTCTTTTTTTGGTGTTTTGAGAAAATTAAAAAAAAAAAAAAATATATATATATATATATATATATATATATATATATATATTTTTTTTTTCCGGTGTTTTGAGAAAATTTCAAAAAAAAAATATATATATATTTGTATATATTTTTTTTCCCGAAATTTTCTCAAAACACCAAAAAAAGAAAAGAAAAAAATATTATAAAAAAAACGAGTAAAAAAAATCATGATTTTTTTTTTTTTTTTTTTTAATATGAATCCCGCCCTTTGGGACCCGAACACCCCGAGTGTGACTCTGAAACGAACAACCCCAGAGGGTTAAATAAATTAAATTAAATTAATTGTATTAAGGGATACAATCATTGACTACAGGGCAACTTTAATATTAAGCAATAATATATTAATTCCAGCAATATATAAGCAATTATATAGTAATTCCATTTATATTTAGTATTTTCCCTCCAAAATGTTGCATGATTCGTAGTTTACAGCATGCAATAACATTTCCTCATTTAACTTAAACTGAATGATCTTTTTTGTAAGCTGGCATTCATTTTTCCTTTGTTGCAAAAAACAAAAACAAACTAAAACGTCATGCACAGTGTGTCCGAATAAATCAGTGAGATTTGCATCATGAATGGACTAGTTCACCAACTTTCATTTGTGAAACAGCAGGATGAGGGATGAGAGGATGGCGATTGGAACTGTCAAGCTCCAAAAAGCACATAAATGTAATATAATAGTCCATAAAGTTACCTTAAACCCCCGACCTCTATCTGTAAATCCCAACCCCAAACACACATCACACCTCGCCAGCGCTGGTCGTAATCTGTTGATTGGTTCAGTAACTAAAAATAGCAGTATGTGGGAGATGTGTCGGTGTTGTTAATGTCCACGGGTCTGAGCGTTAGCCGTACGGGACGTCGTGACCGGAGGATGTGAGGGAAGAGTGTTGATCTCTGCACCTGATCGTCATTTGTCTCCTCCAGGATGAATGTTCAGGAAGTTTCCACTCAAGGAGAAACACAATGAGAGGCTGTGAGCAAGGCCTTCTGGGGAAGGTTTAGGGGTTTAATTGAAAATCATCATTCCTGTGTTCCAGCGCTGAAGGTCACAGGCTTCGCTGTGCTGTGGTATATTGTGCCTCATCCTGAACTCAATTTCCAAATCTCATAAATCTCCAAACAACCCCACTCTTACCAGCGCATGACCTCCCACCCTGCAAATGCTCTGCGCATCTCCCGCTTGATTTATTCCTGTTTTTGTGTAGTTTTTAGAGTCCGTCTGTATTCGCTCTTGCTCTAAAGGCCGGGTTAGACATTTAACTGCACGTCCTGGTCATGGACAAAAGTGCAGGATATATGGTCTAATCCAAGCTTACTGTACACTGAGGCTGAGAAAACCCTGTTTTTGTCAAAGACTTCATCCGGATGGGATTCAGAACGATCATGGAGTAGTAGATCGACAGGGTTTACGTGGGAAGTCTGAACTTTAACCCTTTACCTGTCACCCCCCTTTTTGATAATTGACCTTAAAATGCACTATACAAACTTAAATGGTTGTAAATCAAGAATTCTCTGGAATATAGACCTAAGTTTGGTCTTGTTTTAAAGAAAACAATCAGCAGAATATTACTGAAGTGAAAGCACTTCAAAAAATTAAAGTATGAAAAAGTTATGGAAGTTATAATTTACAGTAAATCAAATATACTTTATTAATAGAGTTTTTTAATATGAAATAAATATTTTATAAAATATGTTTTACTATAAAATGAAAGCTATATATCTAAGCAAGTTGTGTTCCAAATTTGAAGTTGACCTCACAAAAATTGAAGTTCCCATGAGATTTTGTTTAGGCGTAGTACCAAAAATAGCCACCGGGTGCCATTGAATTCCATTGAATTTAACTGTATGCATTTTGCCATAACAAATTAATACATTTCTGTCCAAATATCACTTCTGTCACTAAATATGGAACCTTTTCTGACAATATGTGTTTTGTCAAGATTAGAAAAGGTTTTGATAATAAATTATGAAAGATGATGCCCAAAAGGGGAGGGGCCTAATAAAAAAATACCGTTTCTATGGTAACGCAACGTCCAATTTCAAAACGGTTTTCACAGGATGAATTACTGAGTTCGTAAGCTTTCAAATGATACCTGATTTATGATAACTACTAAAATATGTGATATAATAATAATAAAAAATATATATTTATATATATATAATATATTATACTTTTTAGAGGACTTCTTACCATACTTTTTAAAATATAATTTTATCTTTTTTTTATTGACAAATACTAATTGTTTTATTATGAATTTTTAGCACTAAAAACCAAAGTTTCAATTATTAAAAGTGTGTGTGTCGACTTTTTGTGACAAAGGTCAGAAACTCCTGTAATGACGTCGATTTTTTTTTTTTGAGGCGCACTCTTGTCATAAATTCATATATTACTGTTCATTCATAATTTGTAAGAAAAAAACAGACCTAAAATATCTATTTAGGAGTCTTAGACCTTTCCAATGATATATAGATTGTCATGACTAGATTAGGATTTAATAGTGAAATAGTGAAGTAAAGTTAGTTTGCCCGTATACGGGGCAAGTGACAGTTAAGTTGTTAAATTTAAGGCCTTAAAAAGTCTTAAAGGGATACTCCACTTTTTTTTGGAAATAGGCTCATTTTACCACTCCCCCAGAGTTAAACAGTTGAGTTTTACTGTTTTCAAATCGATTCAGACGATTTTCTGATATTTAGAAGAATATCAGTAACCAGACAGTTTCTGGTCTCATTGACTTCCATTGTATATATATTTTTTTCCTACTATTGAAGTCAATGAGTCCAGAAACTGTCTGGTTACTGATATTCTTCTAAATATCAGAAAATCGTCTGAATCGATTTGAAAACGGTAAAACTCAACTGTTTAACTCTGGGGGAGTGGTAAAATGAGCCTATTTCCCAAAAAAGTGGAGTATCCCTTTAAGTCTTCACTTGTGCGGCCAGTAATAATTCTCAGAGGCTATGCAAAAATAAATTAATAAAATGTGTCATGTCATTGAGTCCTGTAGCAGCTTGACACATTAATGCAGAATTGACGTCATGAGTGGTCACGTGTGTGTGTGAACTATACTGCAACAGCCTCTAAAACGTCTCATCCCGTCAGATTTCATAGATGGACCTATATGTACGGTAATAATAGCTACTGTTACCGGGTTGACGTTCATACCCTCTAATTTTTGGGATAAAATCCGTTCTTTCGAAAGACTCGTGATGTAACGCCAATAAATTTCATTTAGAGCTAAACGCTAAAGCATTTCTAAGCGATTTGGTGAGTGACTGTAAAGAAGCGAGTCCTTTCTCTCAGCGGCGGCGCGGGGGAGAGCGTCTCTCTCAGCTTGATATTAAATTGTCAGAAGTGGCTGTGACATATATTAATTTCATGTGGGAGCATGATGGATTGAATTTTCTTTATGAAATGCCCCCTTAGCCCCCCTGTCGGGCCAGCGGTTGGCAGATGGAGGTTTAATACTGCAGTTACTGACTGTACACTGCGCTTTCTCACAGCTTCACAATGATGAAAAAAGTCTAATAAATAATATTTGCCGCAGAGGTCTCGGTGGATCTGTGTAGGATCTCTGTGCTGAGGTGAAATATAAAGAGATGGAATTCAATCTTTTTGCATACGTTGACAAGATGAATAGGTTGAGCGATTGCATCTGTTTGTGCAAACTCAAGTTGCATGCAAATGGACGGAAGATGAACGGTGTAGAGCAGATTCACCTCTCTTGTTCTGAGTCATTTGCATTGCAAGTTCATTGGCGATGGTCATTTAGTTAGTCTTTGGCAACTAATGATCCGTTTGATTCAACTTATCTCTCTATTGTGGCTCTTTAACCCCTTAACCTAACTTTACTTCACTATTTTACTATTAAATCCTAATCTAGTCATGACAAAATATATATCATTGGAAAGATCTAAGACTCCTAAATAGATATTTCAGGTTTGTTTTTTTCTTACAAATTATGAATGAACAGTAATATATGAATTTATGACAAAAATCGACGTCATTACAGGAGTTTCTGACCTTTGTCACAAAAAGTCGACGCACACACTTTTAATAATTGAAACTTTTTTTAGTGCTAAAAGTTCATAATAAAACATAATTAGTATTTGGCAATAAAAAACAAAAAAATATATTTTAAAAAGTAAGGTAAGAAGACCTCTAAAAAGTATAATATATTATATACATAAATATATTTTTTTAAATTATTATATCACATATTTTAGTAGTTATCATAAATTAGGTATCATTCACACTTTAGATTGGAAACTAGCGGGTGGGTCTTTGATCAGTTTTTTATTGTTTTCCGCTACTCTTCTTGCTTCTCTTGTTGTTAGTTAACTTGTGTTCTTCACCGGCCGCTGTTTACGCCACTTTACCCCTATTTACTCGAACAGCGCCCCCCGCAAACAGAATGGTAGATATTGGGTAGTGACACTGACAACGGCTAAATTAATCGTTTCGTGTTGTAATAAAATATCGATATTGGCCTAGGGTGTATCGATTAGTTATTGCAACAGAGAGCACAACAATATATTGCAACATCGATTTTTTTTTCCCACCCCTAGTCAAAAGTCTTGTGGATGCATATTTAGTATGTGTTTTCTGGCCTTATTTCAGAAACTTTCATTTTTAGTTTTTACAATAACCACACATAAACAATATTCTCTCAAAAATACAAACATGTACATGCATGTTGGTCACATATTACGGTAGCCCTGTTTGTGCTAAATAGAGTGTAATTTAACCTGTGCCATTAATATGTTTATAAGCAACTGAAAAGCACAAACGTCAGGGCACATCTCAAGGACCCCAAACACACCTTGATCCTCAGGGGTTAATGTCAGTTGTCATAAACATGCATAAACCCTACTTTACATTCAAGATATACGTCATATGTCATGATTATGAAAGTGTCATGTCAGTCTTCAAGTAAAGGGTGTCCATTATGACTGTTATTGTTGTAATTCTGTTGTGTGTCCATCAGCAGAATGATGGAGATAACCGAAGATATGATGACAGTGATTGTGTCTCAGAGAAAAGCGTACTGTACTATATAACACGTGCATTCTGTGAACCCTCCAGATTAATCAATATGACTGTGTGCTCTTGACCTGACTGAGTCTCGAGTGTATCAGTCGATATACAGCGCCCTTAACAAGTGACACTGGGGATAACAAATGTCTCATGTCTTTATTCAATTTGTTGCTTTAAGATTATAACGTGTCGGGGCATTAATTCAGATTTAAAACTCCTAGCGAGTTGTGTTAAGCATAAAAAACAAGAATTTAAGTTAGTAACTTGGGGAGATTGTATAGACCATTTTGCAAGATGTAAACAACACTGGTCCAGAAGCACTTCCTGTTTCAGTTTTTTAACACTACATAAAAGCTGGGATAAAATACACCAACAGAACATATAAATATGAATCAGAAAGTTAAACAAACATCTTTAAGATTTATTCTTTACATGTGAAATAAAGAAAACAGTTACAAACTGAAACAGGAAGTGTTTCTGGACCAGTGTTGTTTACATCTTGCAAAATGTTCTATAGATTTACTGTATACACTCTTAGAAGAAAAGGTTCTATATAGAACCTGAAAAGGTTCTAAAGCGCTACGTATTTGGAACCCCTAAAATGCAATGCCTGTGAATGATCACAAAATTCAAGATATGGGGGTTAAAATGTAATTAATCAATATCACACAAAGAGTGCCGTTTCAGTTTTTATCCTCCAAAATCTGCATGATTAAAATGTGATATTAAGTTACTACAACAGTTTAATAAACAATAATTTAACTACATACTACAAAATGTTGCAGAATAATGTAATATATGAATGAATAATAGCCTTTAAAGAACCTTTGAGCCAAAAGTGTTCTTTCTTGTCATTATTGAACCTTTTTTAGCATAAAATGTCCTTTGGAGTTGAGTAAAGAACCCTATGCTACATATGAAGAGTTTGGTTCCAAAACGCGATAAACGCCATTTTAAAAAAAAATGAGTTACTGCAAAAATCGGACTTTTCAATACCGACCAGATACAAAACAATGTCTAATTTGACGTAAAATGCGATATCCGCCGTGTTATTATGTAATGTTTTCTCCCTTTCTTTCCAAACCGTGACAAACGCCAGTCTCCCTTTTCTAAAAAATGCAACATATCCGCTTAACCGATCACAACGCACCATTCACGCAATGTAAACAGTAACGGAAATGCCGGCTGTTGCTTGTTCTCACGCGACAGCATCAAACTTCTGTCACGCTGGCACACTGACCCCAGGGATCTTTTGAAAAACTTTCAGTTGTTTTATTCAAAGTCAACAAAAACCGAGCAGGACCGAGCCATTTTACAGCTGATCGCCGTCAAAAAAAGCTCAGCGGCGACATCCCAAGGTTGACAACAGCGATATGCAGAAGTAACGTTAGATCATGCATAATAAATCATAATTCATGATGATGTGCTCATCTTAGTTAATGTTTTAATTAAGGTGTTGTTCATCCACGAAGTCATGAATGAAAAACGTTGAACTGTTAAAAAAAATGTTGTTAGTTCCTGATGAAAATAATGAATGAATGAATGCATAATTCATGCATGATTCATTTTCTCCGTGAATTCATGATAATTCATGACCTGTACCCTTAAAGTGTTACAGAATATTGTTATATTAAAGCAATGGATTTATAGGATTACTCAAGAAAGTCAATGTGTATAAAAGTTTTTTGATTAATTGCATTTTGAAAAAAATAAGTTAATGGATTTATTGCATTTTGGGGAAAAAATAATCTGTTTTTATAATAAATCTTTGAAAATCAAAACATGGATTTAATTTTTTTTTGATATTATAACCTACAAATGCTATGTGAAAATTTGAAACTGAAAATAGTGTTTTTCATCTTCCCATTTTCTTGCTAAAGAAAACACAGTTTTACTCAAATTCATCAAAATGGATTTATAGCGTTTTGGAACCAAACTCTTCATATATAGAACCCTATTTTCTAAGAGTACGTGTAAATGTCATCTTTAGTTGGCATTTTTTGAATCAACTCTTCTGAATGCATGCATAAACATGGTCAAAAACCACTTCCAAATGGGTTTTCAGTGATCATGATCCAGTCACAGCATGTCTTTTGGCATTTTTAGCAGTTCAGCTTGCCTTATAAGGTTTGTGAAACTCTGCAGACACACACTCTGTGATATTTGCTGTAGTGTCGTAATGGTTATGGCTCATTTAGATTGGCCAATCAGGATTTGAGCTTCACAATAGCGTTGTTTACATGGACCCTAATAGCCCGTTTTGTAATGGGACTAGTAGGACAGTCAGAATAAACAAAGTCCATGTCAATCAGAATGAATTATATTCGGATTGAGAACATGCACACACTCGATCGCATTGAAAACGGACACTGGGAGGCTATGCGCATGTGTAATGATGTAGAGCTGGTGTTTTTATTGAATATAGTGTATAAGTGACTGTCGTTTCATGTCTCCTTCCACTCAACGTCCCACGAGTCCTTGCTTCTTATCCATAGACGGCTTGTTTTGTGTGTGTGTTTATGTGCCTATCGTCTGCTAATTATGACCCAAAACAGATATATTACATTTACATTGCGTTTTAATTTATGCATTTGGCAGACGCTTTTATCCAAAGTGACTTGCATTGCATTCAAAGTACACATTTACATTCTTATCAGTTCTCCGTGGGAATCGAACCGTTGCAAGCACCGCTGCTCTACTGTTTGAGTTACAGGAAAGCTCATTAAATTTGCTTTCTAAAACTGTGCGTATTCATGCAGTTTCTGCATATTACCATATTAAATCTAAAGTGAAGCTTGTGACAAACACACACATCAACCCAGTCATTTTACAGTACGTGGCATTCATGCAAACTAGGGATGGGCAACCATTAATCGCGATTAATCGTTAGCAAAATAAAAGTTTGTGTTTACATAATATATGTGTGTGTGTAGTGTGTATAATTAATTTGTATATATAAATACCCACACATGCATGTATATATTTAAGAAATATTTGCATGTATATACTTTATATATATTTATACTTAATTAATATTATATATAAATATAAATATTTGATATATTAACACATTTTTCTTAAATATATACATGAATGTGTGGGTATTTATATATACAAATTAATTATACACACATATATTATGTAAACACAACATATTTTGCTAACGATTAATCGCGAATTGTTTGCTAACGATTAATCGAGATTAATCGTTGCCCATCCCTAATGCAAACACTGTGTTCAGATTTATCAACTGGACTGATGAATAGTGATCAATTAGACATAAATAATCAATGAAGCTGTTCACACCGCAAAACAATTCTCGTTTATATCGTATATAGACGTCTTCACGCCTTATAAAAAGCTAATGTAACCTTATAATGCTTTGTAACTCGACACCCTCACCTCATTTAGAATGCGTGGTTCTATGAATATGCGAATGAGCCCCGCCTCCACTCACTGCAAAACAATTCTCGTTTATATCGTATCTTTGTTGTTTTTGATTGATTTGCTGAGATCTCTGCCGTTCTCAGTTTGGCCATTGAGTTCATGAGCTCAGCAGAGACGAGTGTGATTGGTTACACTGTTAAAGTCAATCATCGTGTCCCTTAAAACGGATATTTGATCACCAAAATTGTCTTGAATGTAACTCGACACCCTCACCTCATTTAGAATGCGTGGTTCTATGAATATGCGAATGAGCCCCGCCTCCACTCACTGCAAAACAATTCTCGTTTTTATCGTGTCTTTGTTGTTTTTGATTGATTTGCTGAGATCTCTGCCGTTCTCAGTTTGGCCATTGAGTTCATGAGCTCAGCAGAGACGAGTGTGATTGGTTACACTGTTAAAGTCAATCATCGTGTCCCTTAAAACGCATCTTTGATCACCAAAATTGTCTTGAATGTAACTCGACACCCTCACCTCATTTAGAATGTGTGGTTCTATGAATATGCAAATTAGCCCCGCCTCCACTCACTCACTCACTGGTTGACTCACACACGTTGATCTGATTGGTTACAAGGTGGTTTGTGACATCAGAAACACCAGCGATTTCAAAGCGTGTTTTTGAGGAAGTTTTAAGGAGGAAATACTCAGCAATGCTATCCATGCAGTGCACACACACTCTCTCTCTCACACACACACACACACACACACACACTCTGTGCTCTGAGTAGAGCAGATTGTGGCGAGCGCTGGTGAGAATCATGTTGGCAGGTGGTCAAGGACATGTTTGTGTTTTTTGGAAGGCTGTTCTTAAATTAGCAATCATGAATTAATTAGCTACCAATTATCCACAGGCCCAAACAATTGTGATGGATGCCAAAGTGCTGGATCTGTTTCCAGAGCTGACCGTGGCGGGAGTCCGCCCAAACAAACAGAACAGCAGCGCTCACGTATCGACTCGTGACTCACGGCGAGTTTAGTTAGAGTCAGACTTCATACACTCGACTCGTCTGATTAAAGAATTAAAATATTTGTAAGATAAAATCATTAGATCCAGATTTTTTATTATTTCTCTGGTTACTAGGAGATAAGTTAGTTTTTCTTTCTATATAATATAAATATATTAGTGCTGTGCAAAAGTTAATTGCGATTAATCGAATCCAAAATAAAAGTCTGTGTTTTCATAATATATTTGTGTGTGCTGTATATAATTATTTTGTATATATATAAATACACACACATGCATGTATATATTTAAGAATTATTTGTGCTTAAATTATGTAAATATATTTAAATACATAATCTATATTATATAAATATAAATATTTTATATATGAATAACACATTTTCTTAAATATATACATGCATGTGTGTGTATTTATAGATACAAAATAATTATATACAGCACACACAAATATATTATGTAAACACAAACTTTTATTTTGGATGCGATTAATCGCGATTAACTTTTGCACAGCCCTAAAATATTACTATAATAATATATAAAAAATAATATAAATATAATAAATATTATACATTTATTTATTTATTATTACATTTATTTATTTAATATAAGTAAATGTTATTTTCAAGATTATATTCAGACAATCCTGTCAAAAATAAAGTTATGTATAATTTCAAGGTAAACTATTCCTTATCTTAGCCAAGATTCCTTATGCATAAATGTGAGCAGCTTCATCAGGCGAGTGCATTCTGGGAGTTGTTGTCTTTCATCCACTTGAGTCAAAAATACATTTTCTGGCTAGAGAAAGCTCTAAAGTCAAATATAATTTCTAGGGCTGTCAAAACGATTAATCGCGATTAATCGCATCCAAAATAAAAGTTTGTGTTTACATAATATATGTGGGGGCACTGTGTATAATTATATATATATATATATATATATATATATATATATATATATATATATATATATATAAATACACACACATGCTTGTATATATTTAAGAAATATTTTCATGTATATTCTGTATATAGATTTATATATAATTTATATTATATATAAATATAAATATTTTACATATAAATAATATTTTTTTCTTAAATATACATGCATGTGTGTTTATATATATATATATATATATATATACACAAAATAATTATACACAGTGCCCCCACATATATTATGTAAACACAAACTTTTATTTTGGATGCGATTAATCGCGATTAATCGTTTTGACAGCCCTAATAATTTCACATTTCTTCTACATAAATGACCCATTTTAAATACACATTCGTTTTTCCAGAGGTTGAATTACACTTTAAGGTCACTCTTCAGCATGTGTGTTACATTCACAGGATTATTGCGGTGGAAAGTGTCACTCTAGGGAGTTAATATGTTAGAATATGATGTGTTAAGTGGAGAACACTTTGTCAGATTTATTTTTATTCTCCCCAGCATCAGTACTTTCAGTGAGAGGACGGCGAGAACAGTTAGAGAGAGAGAGAGGTCTTTTTGCCATCTCATAACTGTCTTGTATTTCTGTTATTGATTGTTTTTGTCTGAGGTATTGACTGCTTTGCAAGGGCAGCCTGAGTGTAATAGGAAAATTACAAGCCTCTTTTGTCCTCTGACTGATACGCACACAGACGCTCTGCCCTTCTGCACATGATGCAGTTTCTGCCCTGTCAGACCCATCCGGGATGTAGATGTATACATGATCAGATCTATAAATGTGTTTTTCTGGATTTTTTTGGTTGATATTCTGTCTCTATCGATTAAAACAAAACAATTTAGATGCAAAAATAGAATTCATGAATATGTAACGGTATCCACAGTATAGTCAAGTCAAGTCTCCTTCAATTATACAGCTGTTTAACAATATTCGTTTCAAAAGCAGCTTTACAGTGATAATAGGAAATTAACCCTCTGAGGTCTAGGGTTTTTTGGGAGATGTTTTGACTTGCTGTGACGTTTGTGCTTTTTTCAGTTGCTTATAAACATATTAATGGCACAGGTGAAATTACAGTGTATTTAGCACAAACAGGGCTACCGTAATATGTGACCAACATGCTGTATATGTTTGTATTTTTGAGAGAATATTGTTTATGTGTGGTTATTGTAACAGAGATTTGGCTTTACAGCAGCTCTAGAATACAGTTATTGTCCAGCTAAAGTTAGTTTTGATCGATTCAGTTCCGTTGTAGAGATCATTAGTTATTAACTCATGGCCGCTAACACGACACCGTTTACACTGAAAACAGAAAAGTCTTAATGTGTTCTGGCCGTTCGCTTGCACAAATAGGTTTCAAATTTTACAGTTATTATCTCCTTGTAAACTTCAAAAACATGAATCTGTGAAAACGTTGCATATTACGTGTTAAGTGTATAGGTATGTGCATTTGAATATGCATGTGTGCAGTCGCATAGTCTTTCTTTGCATATTGACATCGCTAACTGACTGGTAGCATAATACAGAAGTTTTAGTCGTTAACCATGTGGATTATAATCATTTTGATAATGTTTTATCTGTACAGAGGTAAAGGGATGTCTCTACTGTAAATGCCAATCCCTAAACTCTCTAAATGCAAAAAGACTCAATTTAATATAACATTTTTAAATGCAAACACAGTTAATGCAATGCATTATGCATTTAATCAAAAAAAAAAAAAAAAAAAAACAAACATTTGCCATTATTTCACTTCCATACATTTTTAATATCTTTAAATGAAATTTAAATAATTGTTCATATATTTAAAATAATATATTTATCATATATTTAAAATATTTTTTTATTTATGATTACAAAATAGTTATCTTTTTTTTCATTAAAAATATTTTTTTTAAGTATTAGTATTTTAAAATAGTAATCTTTACAAATAGTTTTTTTAATTAAATTTATTTTTAAACGATTTCTTATTTAGTAATTATTAGGCCTGTCAAAACGATTATTCGCGATTAATCGCATCCAAAATAAAAGTTTGTGTTTACATAATATATGTGGGTGCACTGTGTATAATTATTATATATATATATAAACACACACATGCTTGTATATATTTAAGAAATATTTTCATGTATATTCTGTTTATAGATTTATATATAATTTATATTATATATAAATATAAATATTTTATATATAAATAATATTTTTTTTCTTAAATATACATGCATTTGTGTTTTTATATATATACATAATAATTATACACAGTGCACCCACATATATTATGTAAACACAAACTTTTATTTTGGATGTGATTAATCGCGATTGATCGTTTTGACAGCCCTAGTAATTATGTAAAATAAGTAGTTTCTACAATTGATTTTACTATCTTTAAATGATATTGTGTGTGGATATAAACATCAGTTTTATATTGGCCATTAAAAACTCGGTTTCGGTCGGCCATTAATGCAGAGAGCTCGAGTTCAGGCATTTATGAGCTTCAGTTCCCTCAGTCTGTTGATTTCCAAACCCCAGACGTAACCGAAGCCGATGTGTGTGTGTGTTTTAGGTGATGGTGTTTGTGCACGCCCGTAACTCTACGGTCCGCACTGCCATGAGTCTGATCGAGATGGCCAAGAGCCGAGGAGAGCTGTCCTTCTTCCAGGTGGACCACGGCTCGGACTACGGCCAGTGTGAGAAACAGGTACACAATCGTTTCAGTTCACTCTTTTTATTTGGATGAAAATAAACACTAAAGAAAGAGTTTTTCCACAAAAAAGCAGTTAAAGATGTCAATTTACATCCAAAAATCAATTGTTGTCTAAATTAAGGATTGATTTATCAATTAAGGGGGTCAGTATGGTGTTCCTAATAATCCTTTAGGTCAGTGTATACCTGTATCATTGAAAGCTCTCAACTATCAGAAAACAAGCATATTTGTTTGAGTTAGAAATCATGAAACTCATGCAACATCAGTATATCAAAGCATGGCACTTTCCAGGCCCTTTTTCACCGTTATAGTTCAGTGCAAGAGTCTATTTGAAGTCTTTCTGGACAGTCTGCACTTCAGCCCTGAGGTGAACCAGAATAATCTCTCCAGCGTTCGCTTTTCCTCCGTGTTTTATACCCACGATAGAGGACCTGCGTCACACTTCTGCTGAGGACAAAGAAATTCAGAGCGGTTCTCTTCAGCCGCTGTTATTTATGAGGCGTTATTCAGCGGCTCTGCGGGCGAGAACAGCGAGAGAGATTGAGGTCAGTCACCTGTGCGTTTCTGCGAGAATGGTAAACGCGTCCCTGCGAGGGCCGGACGGGTGCGGACGCTTTGAAATGAAACCCGAAGGCGATGCAGGACTAAACTTTTGGAAGCTGCCCTATTAGCTGGAGTGGGTGTGCAATTAAACCCCCGCAGATCTGACATTCACACGCGCTCGTGTGTGTGTGTGTGTGTGTGTGCGTGAAGATGCACTTGGCCACAACACACTTTGTCTAGAGGATTTGCGCGCTACACTTTAATACTTTGAGATGTTTTTAAAGGAGCCAGCCGCTCCTCTTGTGATGTCGGTCCAGGTTTTGGCATCATGTGGAATTGAACGTCTCAGGATTGCTCACCCTTCTGTGACCCGAAGGACCTTGGAGTAAATTCAATATTGATTTTTGTTTGGATGAAACATTGAGTGTTTTTTCCAGAAAAAATTATAATTGTGGTTAGGGATGTCAATTTACATATACTGTATTCCCCAAATCGTTTGTTGTTTATTTTAACAATCGATTAATCGTTAACCTTTAACTTCTTAAATCCGAAGCGGTAGGCGCTGCTGAGTTATCATGTTACTTAACCACTCGCTGAACCAACACAACATATGTGTTGATTTTAAAGATTTGTGGTTTTAAACACGTGCTTATACATTTTCTAAATAAAAAGTGGTTTGGAAAAAGTGATCTGTAAAAGATACAGATATACTTGTATTCTGACTTTATATCTCGCAATTCTGACTTTAACACGCAATTTTAACTTTATATCTCGCAATTTCGACTTTATATCTCGCAATTTTGACTTTATATCTCAAAATTCTGACTTTATATCTCAAAATTCTGACTTTATATCTCGCAATTCTGACTTTATATCTCGCAATTCTGACTTTATATCACGCAATTCTGACTTTATATCACGCAATTTTGACTTTATATCACAATTCCGACTTTATATCTCAAAATTCTGACTTTATATCACGCAATTCTGACTTTATATCTCGCAATTCTGACTTTATATCTCAAAATTCTGACTTTATATCTCAAAATTCTGACTTTATATCACGCAATTCTGACTTTATATCTCGCAATTCTGACTTTATATCTCAAAATTCTGACTTTATATCACGCAATTCTGACTTTATATCTCGCAATTCTGACTTTATATCTCGCAATTTTTACTTTATATCTCAAAATTCTGACTTTATCTCAAAATTCTGACTTTATATCTCGCAATTCTGACTTTATATCTCGCAATTCTGACTTTATATCTCGCAATTCTGACTTTATATCACGCAATTTCGACTTTATATCTCAAAATTCTGACTTTATATCTCGCAATTCTGACTTTATATCACGCAATTTCGACTTTATATCTCAAAATTCTGACTTTATATCTCGCAATTTTGACTTTATATCTCAAAATTCTGACTTTATATCTCACAATTCTGACTTTATATCTCAAAATTCTGACTTTATAT
Source organism: Cyprinella venusta (assembly GCA_038021265.1). Lineage (NCBI taxonomy): Eukaryota > Metazoa > Chordata > Actinopteri > Cypriniformes > Leuciscidae > Cyprinella > Cyprinella venusta. The sequence continues at coordinate 1,326,531 of CM075874.1, read as the reverse complement.
CTCACAATTCTGACTTTATATCTCAAAATTCTGACTTTATATCACGCAATTTCGACTTTATATCTCGCAATTCTGACTTTATATCGCAATTTTGACTTTATATCTCAAAATTCTGACTTTATATCTCACAATTCTGACTTTATATCTCACAATTCTGACTTTATATCTCTCAATTCTGACTTTATATCTCTCAATTCTGACTTTATATCTCACAATTCTGACTTTATATCTCAAAATTCTGACTTTATATCTCGCAATTCTGACTTTATATCTCGCAATTTTGACTTTATATCACGAAATTCTGACTTTATATCTCGCAATTCTGACTTTATATCTCTCAATTCTGACTTTATATCTCTCAATTCTGACTTTATATCTCGCAATTCTGACTTTATATCTCGCAATTCTGACTTTATATCTCACAATTGTGACTTTATATCTCGCAATTTTGACTTTATATCACGAAATTCTGACTTTATATCTCGCAATTCTGACTTTATATCTCGCAATTCTGACTTTATATCACGAAATTCTGACTTTATATCTCGCAATTCTGACTTTATATCTCGCAATTCTGACTTTATATCTCGCAATTCTGACTTAATTTCTCGCAATTCTGACTTTATATCTCGCAATTCTGACTTTATATCTCACAATTCTGACTTTATATCTCGCAATTCTGACTTTATATCTCGCAATTCTGACTTTATATCTCTCAATTCTGACTTTATACCTCGCAATTCTGACTTTATATCTCGCAATTCTGACTTAATTTCTCTCAATTCTGACTTTATATCTCGCAATTCTGACTTTATATCTCGCAATTCTGACTTTATATCTCGCAATTCTGACTTTATATCTCGCAATTCTGACTTTATATCTCGCAATTCTGACTTTATATCTCGCAATTCTGACTTTATATCTCGCAATTCTGACTTTATATCTCGCAATTCTGACTTTATATCTCTCAATTCTGACTTTATATCTCGCAATTCTGACTTTATATCTCGCAATTCTGACTTAATTTCTCGCAATTCTGACTTTATATCTCGCAATTCTGACTTTATATCTCACAATTCTGACTTTATATCTCACAATTCTGACTTTATATCTCGCAATTCTGACTTTATATCTCGCAATTCTAACTATATCTCGCAATTTTGACGTTATATTTTGCCATTCTGACTCAGATAAAAAGATAAAAAGTCACAATTACCTTTTTATATTTTATTCTATAGCGGAAACAAGCTTCCTTAGAATTAAATGTACTGACCTGCTTTTTATTTATTCATCTAAAATGTGAGACAACCCTTGAGATTCCGCATTATTCAGTAAATGTATACGTTTTTATGACGGATTCCTCGATCCCGTCCTGGTATTGGAAGATGTGCGTGCTTCAGATAATGTTTAGTGAAGTTTTATTAGTGCAAAGCATAGACTCAAAGATCAATCTCGGATGTAATAATCAATATTAGGTGGTTATAGTGAAGATTATTGTGTGAATTGTGCTGTATGAGGAGTGGTGACGTTCACACAGGCCCAGTGGTGTTCATGCGTTACACACAGGTGTGTGTGTGTGTGTGTGTGTGATAGATACAGTGATGTTCCCGAGCACAGAAAGACCCTTTACCTCACTTTAATCCTCACGAACTCTTATCAGAAATATCACATTGGGGCCGTTTGCTCCGGGAGAGACAGAATCTACAGCAGATCCTCAAGGAAACAGCACTTTAATGGCACTCGGAGGTAAACTTGTTTGGATACGAGATATTGGCTCTGAGCTCTTCCTGGCGATCGATTCCTGATCCCGAGTGCTGTTAATGTGCTTTAACACGGCGAGTAACAAACACACGGCACTTTCTGAAACCTCAAACTCTACTACATTACCACATTCACTGTTTGTGGTGTGAGTGTAAGATTAATAAGTGTAACAGTGCAGCATAATGGGTTATATAACGGCATAACGTTACAAACGGCCATTTATAATGCAAATCCTGTTCCTGCGCGAGCTGTGGCACTGAGGAGATCGCTGTGGCCTCGTGTGTTTAATATCATGAGGTGCAGATTAAAGACAACGTCAGCTCCGGTCGAGTCGCGGGACCCGTGGAAACACACACACACACACACACACACTAACTCTCTCACTTCTGCTGGAGATCACATATACATATATATATATATGAAGTCAGAATTGCGAGATAAAGTCTCTCGCTCGCTCCCTCTCTCTGTCGCTACGCATGCGCTCTCGCTCGCTACTAATGTGGGCATCAGGAGCCGCTCTCAGCCTGCGGGAGACCTGGGGTGTGTGTGTGTGTGACGGTGTGTGTGGCGAGTGGTGGGCCCGGGTGACTCTCCAGATCACACAGATGGCCAGTCCGCCCCTACACACACACCTTCTGATGACGCAGTGTGCCCTCATTAATATTAATGGCCTGTTAATCTCTCATATGAATATGGGGAAGCGGATCACCTGTAAGGTCAGCTATATAAAGTGGATTGTTTATAATTCTGATAAAGTCAGAGGTGAGCGTACTCTATAATGCTCATTAAAGCACTTTACTGTATGTGTGTGTGTGTGTGTGTGTGTGTGTGTGTGTGTGTGTGTTGAAGACGCTGTCAATCAGGCTCACGTATCTTAATGCATTCTCGAAGATAAGAGCCTCTATAAGCGCTTTCCCCCCGTGACTGAGGAGCACAACTCTCCGTGTGTGTGTGTGTCAGACATTAACAAGCTGGTTGATTGTGTTTATGATTTGTTAATGCTAGTTAATTGTCTGCACAGATTACAAACAAAAGCCACGTTTAGACGAATACTCTGAATAAATGATCTGTGATCTTGTTTGCTTGTCTCTCCAAAATATGAGGATTTTGTTTAAAACGAGTTAAATTAATATTGTTTGTTTTTGATGCTCGATTAGACACGTTAGAAATGAAAAGAAAAAATACAAGCATTCTGTACAGTAAGATTATAGAAGTACTGTTCAAAAGTTTGGGTTCAGTAACAAATATATATATATATATATATATATATATTTCAATGAAATTAATTACTATGTTTTAGTTCGATAAGGATTTTTAAATTTAATATTTTGCATGTTAGGGGATTTTATGGTACTAAATGATATTTACGCTGTATTTATAATCCATTTATTCACTTTTTGAGCACATACCTGAACATTTTATTTCCACCTCAAACTGGTAAATCTTGAACGCTTTAAAGCACAGACTGTTCAAAAAAGTTACAGAATTGTACATTTATTATGAGAAAAGTGCAAAAACACTATTTTCAATTTTATGTGTGTATATACAGTATATATACTGTATATATATATGTATATATATATATATATATATATATATATATATATATATATATATATATATATATTAGGGCTATCAAACGATTAATCGCAATTAATCGCATTCAAAATAAAAGTTTGTGTTTACATAATATATGTGTGTGTAGTGTGTATAATTATTTTGTATATATAAATACACACACATGCATGTATATATTTAAGAAAAATCTGAAAGTATATACTTTATATATATTTATACATAATTAATATTATGTATAAATATAAATATTTGATATATTAAGAACACATTTTTCTTAAATATACATGCATGTGTGTGTGTTTATATATATATATAAAATAATTATACACACTACACACACACATATATTATGTAAACACAAACTTTTATTTTGGATGCGATTAATCGCGATTAATCGTTTTGACAGCCCTAATATATATATATATATGTAAATCATTAAAAAATTACAGAATAAGCACCAATGTTTTTAATGTCCAGTAAAGTAATTAGTAATTATTATTATTAACATTTTAAAATGACTAATTTTAAAACATTTTAATATATTTTAGTGTTTTATTTTTACCTTTGATGGCAAAGCTGGTCACATTATGCAGAAACCACGTTTTTCAGGATTCTTTGAGAAATACAGTGTTCAAAAATAGTTTGCAATGGAATTTTCATGTATCGATATAAAACCCTTTACGTTTGTTCAGTGTAATGCATCCTTGATAAATACAAGTAGTCATTTCTTTAAAATAATAATAATAATTAGGGATGCACGATATATCGGCTCCATATGGGTGTCAGCCGATATACGTTCGCTTTCAATGTTATCGTTTTTGGCCTGATTACAGAATTTAGCCGATATATTAAAGCCGATAAATTGTGTACTATGATGATGCGTTTGCACTGCTTGAAATTACTGGAATCACTTCAAATAAAGGAAAATATGGTTCAGTGCAACGAGTGCAAGTCTGATAATGAGAATATTATAATTGTGTGCTTGAGACATGGCTGAAATGGAGAGTTTTGTTTTTGTAATCAGTTTCTCAAAAAAAAAATATATAAAAATTTTTAATTTATCGGCCAATATATCGGTTATCGGTTTTCAAGTATAAAGTATTATCGGTTATCGGTATCGGCCAAAATGTTCATGTCGGTGCATATTACAAATGTACTAACCCCAGTCTTTTGATTGCAGTGCATCAGATTAATTGTAATGAGGATAAGATTATCAAAAGTGTGCATGTACTGATGCGTGTGAGCGTTAGACTCAGGCACAGGTAGTCCAGCTCTCAGGGTGATCTGCTGGAAGGACTCAACCTATTAATAGAAATGACGAATAGAGATCCTTTCACACGCCCTCTGACTATTCATATCCCATACACACGCCTTAAGCGCTGCGCAGCCCATCAGTAATGCAGCGCTTCAGTGTTCAGCCCGGGGTTATGCTCTCTCCACTGTTGTGTTTATGTAGGCGGCACGTAGCATCCCAACAATACCAGTTCCGTCATGATGAGTGATGTGCTTTACTGCAGATATGCTCCTGTGCCCTCAAAACGCTGTGTGTTTTATTGCCGTCAACTAATGGGATTTTTTTTCGTACATGTTCATCTTTCTTTATTGTGTAATGTTGCTGTTTATGCATGAACAGGCTCTGCAAACTCTCTCTATATCAGTGTCAGTGTTCCTGAACTCCTGAAACGCCTCCATTGTAGTCTTGAGTTTATCCCGTCACAATATTCCTCATTATAATAATTAATGCGTGGAATAAAGGGGCGGGGCCTGGTTGAGTTAGTCAGTAGTGTGTTAAACTGGCGGTTATGGAAAGGGGCGGAACATTTCCCAAACACACCCAAAGCGCTCGACCAATCAGAACACTGATCCAGCCGACCAATCAGAGCACAGTGTGCTTTCAGGAGGAGGGGCTTCATAGAGACAGGAGGTAAACAGAGCGTTACTGACAGACTGGGAAGAGAGGAGCCGCAACAATGGAGAATATGAGGAGAATAATCAACATTAAAGCAGGAAAACATGATCTAGGAGAGAACAACATATTCAATAATTTGTAAAAGAGTAAACCATGGCCTCTTTAAGTGGATTATATTGAGAATATACCTTAGTGGTATATATTAACACCTAAAATGTACACATTACCACCTAAAATGGACATATTAGCTCATGAAATGTACATATTAGCACCTAGAAGGTACACATTACCACCTAAAATGGACATATTAGCACGTAAAATGTACATATTAGCACCTAAAATGGACATATTAACACCTAAAATGTACATATTAACGCTTAAAATGTAAAATTAGCACCTAAAATGGACATATTAGCCCCTAAAATGTACACATTACCACCTAAAATGGACATATTAGCACGTAAAATGTACATATTAGCACGTAAAATGTACATATTAGCACCTAAAATGTACATATTAGCACCTAAAATGGACATATTAACACCTAAAATGTACATATTAACGCTTAAAATGTAAAATTAGCACCTAAAATGGACATATTAGCCCCTAAAATGTACACTTTACCACCTAAAATGGACATATTAGCACGTAAATGTACATATTAGCACGTAAAATGTACATATTAGCACCTAAAATGTACATATTAGCACCTAAAATGGACATATTAACACCTAAAATGTACATATCAGCACCTAAAATGGACATATTAACACCTAAAATGTACATATTAACGCTTAAAATGTAAAATTAGCACCTAAAATGGACATATTAGCCCCTAAAATGTACACTTTACCACCTAAAATGGACATATTAGCACGTAAAATGTACATATTAGCACCTAAAATGGACATATTAGCCCCCTAAAATGTACATATTAACGCTTAAAATGTAAAATTAGCACCTAAAATTGACAAAAGTTTACCTTTTGGAAAGGTATAGCCCCAGTGACAGCTTTTGTACCTTTTTTTCTGAGAGTGGAGTTTCAACAGGGAGCTGCTAGAAAGCCAACGCATAATGCTTTAATTCATTCAAATACCTATTGATATAATTATAATACTAATAGATAGTATCATTGGATCAAAAGACAGAATAGAAGATCAGCATATTTCATCAGATTGAGACAGGAACTGAACAGAGCATTACTGACGATGGAGAATATGAGGAGAATAATCAACATTCAAGCAGGAAAGCTGTTCCAGTCGAGCCTGAAGATGACATCATGACTTAGGAAAGGGCAGATACGCCCTCTTTAAACGCAATCATGCATTTAGAGCAAAATAAGAAGATTTATGCAGCTATTCCGCAACCATACACTAAATGCATTTGAAGTAAAAGAGGAGAAAGTGTTTTTCTGGATCTGTCTTGTGTTAAAAGCATGGTTTGGGTGAGCCCCTCTGATGACCCCTGTCCCGCTCCGCTCACACACACACACACACACTCCTCTCCTCAGCGGTGGATGAAAGGAGACACCTAGTGCTCAGAGCAGAGAAGAGTGTGTGTGTGTGTCCCTCTCTGTGAAGGAAGCATGGAGTGTGACAGCAGGTCGTCTCTCTCTGAAACCCCTCGGCCTCCTGGGACGGCCTGAAACATTTCGCTCATTCATTTCTATTGTATGTCCTTTCAACTATTTTAAAAACTCTCCTGTGAGGATGTGTCAGTTCAGTGCTGGACAATTAAACCAAACGCTCAGTCCTTCTCTGTGAAAGCTTGCAGGAAACAGCAGGAATGCACTCGCTTTTCATATCTGACCACATTTAATAGAATTATTTAATCATAGAAATATGTTAGATATCAAATATGTTTTGCATCATCCAACTCCCCCTTTCCTTTCCTTTCCTTTCCTTTCCTTTCCTTTCCTTTCCTTTCCTTTCCTTTCCTTTCCTTTCCTTTCCTTTCATTTCCCTTCCTTTCCTTTCCTTTCCTTTCCTTTCCTTTCCTTTCCTTTCCTTTCCTTTCCTTTTCTTTTCCTTTCCTTTCCTTTCCTTTCCTTTCCTTTCCTTTCCTTTCCTTTCATTTCATTTCCCTTCCTTTCCTTTCATTTCCTTTCCTTTTCCTTTCCTTTCATTTCCTTTCCTTTCCTTTCCTTTCCTTTCCTTTCCTTTCCTTTCCTTTCCTTTCCTTTCCTTTCCTTTCATTTCATTTCCTTTCCTTTCCTTTCCTTTCCTTTTCCTTTCCTTTCCTTTCCTTTCCTTTCCTTTCCTTTCCTTTCCTTTCCTTTCCTTTCCCTTTCCTTTCCTTTCATTTCCTTTTCCTTTCCTTTCCTTTCCTTTCCTTTCCTTTCCTTTCCTTTCCTTTCATTTCTTTCCTGTCCCCTCCTCTCCTCTCATTTACTTTACTTCCCTTTCCTCTCTTCTCCTCTCCTTTACTTTACTTTAATTCCCGTTCCTTTCCTCTACTTCCCTTTCATTTCCCCTCCTCTCCTCTACTTGACTTTACTTTACTTTCCTTTCCTTTCCTCTCCTCTAATTTCCTTTCCTCTACTTTACTTTACTTCCCTTTCCTTCCTCTCCTTTACTTTACTTTAATTCCCTTTCCTTTCCTCTACTTCCCTTTCATTTCCCCTCCTCTACTTGACTTTACTTTACTTTCCTCTCCTTTACTTTAATTTACTTTACGTTCCTTTCCTCTCCTCTACTTTCCTTTCCTTTCCTTTCCTTTCCTTGCGTTTCCTTTCCTTTCCTCTCCTCTACTTTCCTTTCCTCTACTTTACTTTACTTCCCTTTCCTTCCTCTCCTTTACTTTACTTTAATTCCATTTCCTTTCCTCTACTTCCCTTTCATTTCCCCTCCTCTACTTGACTTTACTTTACTTTCCTCTCCTTTACTTTAATTTACTTTACGTTCCTTTCCTCTCCTCTACTTTCCTTTCCTTTCCTTTCCTTTCCTTGCGTTTCCTTTCCTTTCCTCTCCTCTACTTTCCTTTCCTCTACTTTACTTTACTTCCCTTTCCTTCCTCTCCTTTACTTTACTTTAATTCCATTTCCTTTCCTCTACTTCCCTTTCATTTCCCCTCCTCTCATCTACTTTACTTTACTTCCCTTTCCTCTCCTTTACTTTACTTCACTTCCCTTTCCTCTACTTTCCTTTATAAATGTTAAATTACTTTCTTTTCTCCATTTCCTTTTTTAATCCCCCTCCACATTCCATTTCCTTTCTTTTTCGCTTTCCCTTTCATTCTTTCTTTTTGTTTCCCCATTTTTTCTTTCCTTTTCCTTTCATATCCCCATTATTTTGCCCATTTCATTTATTTTTCACCTTTCCTTTCTTTTCACTATATCCTTTTCCTTTACATTTCTTTTCCTTTTTCCTTTTCATTTCCGTTTTTTCAGTTCCCTTTCTTTGTTTTCTTGTTAAATGCCGTTACTTTCCCAATTTTCTTTACTTTCTCTTTTTTGTTTCATTTTTATTTCCAATTTCCCCCCTAAGCTTTCATTTCCTTTCCCCTCCTCTACTTTCCTTTCCTCTCCTCTTCTTTTCATTTCCTTTCCTTTCCCCTCCTCTCCTCTACTTTACTTCACTTTCATTTCCTTTTCTTTCCTCTACTTTACTTTACTTTCCTCTTCTTTTCTTTTTCTTTCCTTTCCTCTACTTTACTTTCATTTCCTTTTCTCTCATCTACTTTCCTTTCCTTTACTTGCATTTCCTGCTCTCCTTTTCCTGTTAAATTCCTGTCTTTTCCATATTTATTTTCTGTTCCTTTTGCTTTCTTTTTCCTCTTTCTCTTTTATTTCCCATTTCCCCCTTTATTTTATTTTTATTTCCCATTTCCCCTTTTTCTTTTATTTTAATTTCCCATTTCCCCTTTTCTTTTCCTGTTATGCATTTTCATTTTCTTGTTCATTTTGAACATATTTCCCCCCATTTTTTCATTTCTTCCCATTTCCTTTACTTCCTGTTCCTGTTCATTTTCCTTTTCCCGTTTCATTTCCCCATTCTTTCCCCCCATACCTTCCCGCTTCCTTTTCTCTTTGCTTTTCCCTTTCCCCCGTAACAAAACTGATAGCATGTTGTTGTTTCGTTTTTTTCTTAGCATTTTCGAATACAGAGAACTGGCGTACGTTTTGGACTATGTTCCAGATAAACCTATTCTGGAATGAACATTCCCAAAGATAAGAAAATGGCCATGTGTCAAGTGTGATTTGAAATGCTGTGTTAATGTCCCCGTCAGACGTATTCAGACTTGTAAAGACGTGGTCTCCGCATGAGCCTGCCAGATTTATTTTTACCGATCTGGAGTGTGATTTGAGAATCAGAGGTCATTGTGTTTGTGATGTCCACAGGCCGCTTGCTCAGATCTGGTCACATCTCGGTATCTGTATCACCCAGAGGTGTGTGTGTGTGTGTGTGTGTGTGTGTCGGTGTGGTATGGCTACTGTCTGCTTGCGTTAAGGCCGAGTAATGGCTAATCAGCGCTGTCTGCCACGGCCGGTGGAAAGCACCCGGGCTTCTGCTTAATAATCTCTCTTCAGCTGCCCTTAATCAGCCTTGATCAGAGAGCCGATGCACTGCCATCTTGAATCCAACCTCTGAACGTGAGCGCCTGGCCCGGCCTCACTTTAACTTACGCTCAGAAAGCACAGCTTTAATACTCTGTGACACCTCAAAGCAAACCTTAGCGTTTCAATTAGAGTCTGGCGGCGCCCCGGAGAACGTGTGCCACTCCTCTCCATCCCAAACACACTCCTGCATGCGTTTCACGGGGCGCTTCTCTGGTTTACCGTCTGATTTGTTGTGATTACTGATTCCTCAGGATGATTCATTTTCAGCTGCTTGCGAATATAGAAAATAGGTTATGTGTTTAGAGTAACTAAAGCAGAGCTGCTTTACATTTTGACCTTTTTACCGCATATGTGTAAAATCCAGACTTATGCTCTCTTCTGAATCTAACAGCTTCAAGGTTAAACTTCATCCCGCTGGTTTATCTTCAGACCTTCGGGGTTTTGATTTTGTTAATGTTTTACAAGAAGGTGCAATGTATGATTATTTATAATAGTGCACATTTCATGATATTGCTTCTCAAAAGATTGCATTTGAAGAGTGTTCAGTGGTTTTTGGCTTTATTATAAAAGTAAGTGGGATCTAAAGCTTTCAATCTCCAAAAAAAGATATAAAGACCGGATTGGTGTGTTCTACTTTATATGATAAAAATGTGACCTTGTAATTCCCTTTCAAATCAAAGAGAGCATCAATCAACAAATGCATAAAAAGATTATCATCTACTGTCTGAGAAATGTCTTATATGCAATTTATACAGCTATAAAAAGACACTATAGAGCTGCTACCAATCAAATCACTAACAATCAAATTCATCTTTGTGTTGCTGAGGTGCATCTGAATTGGTAAACTCGCTTAAATAATGTCCAGGACATTTTGAATATAGAAATGTGATGGAAAAATGAAATGATAGGTCTACTTTTAAATATGAAACACTTAATGAGTGAGCCACGGGATCGTTTATTAAACCCATTTGTTCAAAGCAGCTGATTCATTAAATAACAAAACATGCTGCCGAAATAGTGTCTAAAATGTATGCCACATGAGGCGAGACACTGCAGGTGAATAGGATAAAAATTTTAGCTTACAGATGTCACCATGAAACTTTACCAGTTGATTACTCGCATAAATAGGAGAAAAAATGTATTGCAAGTTTTCTGTAATTTTATGTTTAACCCTCAGGTGCTCTTCGTTTCGGAGTCACACTTGTTATCTTCCCGGTCAAAAGTGACCAGACACCTAAAAATTAAACTTTCTCCATCCCAGTAAAACCAATGCAATTTATTTTTGTTCTATAATATTTATTCTTTGTAATTTAGCATTTTGAGACAATTTTGTTGAATTTATTAATATTTATGCAATATTTATGGTCTTTTTGCCATGGGGAAAAAAAAAATATATATATATATATATTAGTGCTGGGCAACGATTAATTTTTTTTAATCGCGATTAATCGCATGAATTTCTTGCGATTAATCGCGATTAATCGCATTGTTACGCGGAAAATTGAATAATGAATTCTAAAGTAATGTATTGCACACTTTTGATTTAAATGTACTATACATACATGTCTATATACATAAAAGTGCAATAACATGTGGTTTCCAAAAACTTTAAACAAATAAGGTGCTTTATACCAGCAGTATTCTCTTTTACAGTAGCAATAAAATATTTATTGTAAATCTCAACTTAAATATTAATGTAATCAAATCAAATATTAAAACAAAGCTATTTGGCACAGGGGATTACCTTTTATAGTTAAAACGAGTCCAGTTTTCTTTTTTTCTGAACAGGTATCAACAGGTAGTATTTTTTATCAGGGAGCAGCAGAAACAGTCAATGTAGTCAGAGGTCATGACCACTGCTACAGATATAAGTCTACCAACGTTACTTCTCTGATAGCTTAGTTTTGGTCATGCTATGGTTTCCCACGTACACTAGGCTACATTACACAGAGGTAAAGCCTAATACTTCTGCATCGAACTTACGCCGTAGGCTGTGTGTAGCGCGCGTACCCTGACGTGCACCTCTCCAAAAATGTAACAACGCGTCAATACCTCAAGCGATGTGATCGCTAGAACCGCTCCCCGGGTTTCACATGCTCCCGTAATTGCGCGTCAACGCGGACAACGATGCAGAAGTATAATGAAAACCACGTAGAGGTTCTGGCGTAGGTCCGACGCAGAAGTATAAATCAGCATTTAGAGTGAGGTGAAGTGGTCAAGCACAAGGTGCAGCGACAAGCGGGACGGGTGCGTTCCTGTGAAACTGTTGCGGTCAAGCTCGCCTCACACACGCGCCCACCCGTTGCCGACGTTGAATTATAACTTTTTGTACACGACGCGCAGCCAGCACAAATCATTGGAAGACAGATCCTCGGTTCGCTGTTTGTGTGTTTCCAGAATCTAAATAGTTATCAGGACATCAACAGACGGGAATTCACATGGCAGAGCACCCCCGCTAAACTAAACGTTGGCTTTTCAGGTAAAGTTATGTATAATTTTAATTTAAGTTAAAAAGGCTACAGCTGCGTAGCGCACAGAAGCCGTTGGTTACTCTCCGCACCTGTCACTCGTCTCACGGAGCGCTGTCTCCCTTTCTATTCAACTGAGAGAACCTGCCAAAGCCTTTCTCCACTGCTTGTTTGGATGGGTTATTTGCTGGCTGACCAACATCCCACCCCTCCTGTTATCCATGGTTTGACTGTAGGTCTGTTATTCAGAGCCAGTCAGCAACGGACTTTAAAAAATTATTGAAAAAAAAAAACTGCGTTAACGTGCGTTAAAAAAATTGTCGGCATTAATTAAGAAATGCGTTAACGCGATAATAACGCGTTAACTTGCCCAGCCCTAATATATATATATATATATATATATTTTTTCAAAAAAAATATTAATGCAGTATTTTAGTTTGATATAGAGTCTAGGCCTTCAGAAAAAAATATTTTTTTGAAGAAAATTAGCACCATCTGGTTACAGTATAGAGAAAAATTGTAGAATCATGGTGTAACACACACATAACTCTATGGAGAGGCATGTGAATTCCCCAGATGTTTAACACATTTATGATTTTTAAAAAAAAAAAAAAAGTAAAATAAATAAATAAATAAAAATTGTGCATTTTTGTGGTTTTGTCAATTTCCCATTCATTTTCTATGGGAGTCATTTTTGAGTGTGACTATTTTGTTTAAGACTACTTAGCATGCTCGGATCATGACCTCAATTTTTTGTGTGTTCACATACATAATGCCATAAAAGTCACCAAGTTTCGTAACATTTCGATTTCTGTTGTATTATTAACGTATTCCTGAAACACACACTACATAAGACATGAGATGTTTCACTAAGTTGTACTGTATCTTTTTATGTCCATTGATGTTTATTTGATGCTATAACTAATAGTAAAGAGGAAGAGATGATCGGTTCAGATCTGAAGAGTGCCAAAACTACATTTATAGTTTATATTTCATGATTGACAGAATTTAAAAGCTGAGACAAGGCGTTGGGATTATTGGATGGTAGATGTGCTGTAAAATAATGTTTAGTGAAGTTTTGCACCTGCATCAACTGAAAACAGCATGGACTAAACCATTGATTCTTGGGATTTAAGAATCAATATTGGTGCGTCAAACTGAAGAGCGATTAAAAACTATATTTATTGTAATAAATCGTCAACCCAGCCATACTTAGCAACCACAATCAATGCCTTAGCAACCACCCTAGCAACCAGATAGCAATCTCCAAATAATCATTATCTCACCGTCTGGCAATCATTCAAACACCCTGGCATTGTGAGTTTTGCACAGAAATGGCCTCGTGCTGGTGAAGGGCATGAATTGTGAGATTACACACGGCAATGATACAAAATGACATAATCGCTTCTTAAAATCTCACAGAATGTATGATTTAGCTCTTTAGACTTCATATAGGAGCTACATTTGACTGTAGAAAGGGCTTGAGAGATGATGTTCCTCCTGAACGCATTGAAACAGAGAGCCGTTCTCTCATTATAGCGCTGATCGAATCCTGAGGTCCTCAGAGACCGGCGCATTGGACAACCAAATTGACCTAGAGAAGAACAGAAATAGCAAAAGAGCTTTTCTTTAAACTGAATTTCTTACGAAGGAGAAATTCATTAAAGCCGTGTGATGATCAGTGGAGATATATATCTCATTGCTTACAGATTTATTTATCAGATTTATTTATTTATTTATCAGAAATAAAGATTTATTTATCAGATTTATTTATCATAAATACAGATTTATTTATCTGATTTATTTATTTATTTATTTATTTATTTATCAGAAATACAGATTTATTTATCAGATTTATTTATTTATTTATCATGAATACTGATTTATTTATCAGATTTATTTATTTATTTATTTAACATAAATACAGATTTATTTATCTGATTTATTTATTTATTTATCAGAAATACAGATTTATTTATCAGGTTTATTTATTTATTTATTTATCAGAAATACAGATTTATTTATCAGGCTTATTTATTTATTTATTTATCAGAAATAGATTTATTTATCTGATTTATTTATTTATTTATCAGAAATACAGATTTATTTATCAGATTTATTTATTTATCAGAAATACAGATTTATTTATCAGATTTATTTATTTATTTATTTAACATAAATACAGATTTATTTATCTGATTTATTTATTTATTTATCAGAAATACAGATTTATTTATCAGGTTTATTTATTTATTTATCAGAAATAAAGATTTATTTATCAGATTTATTTATTTATTTATTATTTATCAGAAATACAGATTTATTTATCAAATTTATTTATTTATTTATCAGAAATACAGATTTATTTATCAGATTTATTTATTTATTTATCAGAAATAGATTTATTTATCAGATTTATTTATTTATTTATCAGAAATAGATTTATTTATCAGATTTATTTATTTATTTATTTATGTATCAGAAATAGATTTATTTATCTGATTTATTTATTTATCTATCAGAAAAACAGATTTATTTATCTGATTTATTTATTTATTTATTTATCAGAAATAAAGATTTATTTCAGATTTATTTATTTATTTATCAGAAATACAGATTTATTTATCAGATTTATTTATTTATTTATCAGAAATACAGATTTATTTATCAGATTTATTTATTTATTTATCAGAAATACAGATTTATTTATCAGATTTATTTATTTATCAGAAATACAGATTTATTTATCTGATTTATTTATTTATTTATTTATTTATTTATTTATCAGAAATACAGATTTATTTATCAGATTTATTTATATATTTATTTATTTATCAGAAATACAGATTTATTTATCTGATTTATTTATTTATTTATCAGAAATACAGATTTATTTATCTGATTTATTTATCTATCAGAAATACAGATTTATTTATCTGATTTATTTATCTATCAGAAATACAGATTTATTTATCAGATTTATTTATTTATCTATCAGAAATACAGATTTATTTATCAGATTTATTTATCTATCAGAAATACAGATTTATTTATCAGATTTATTTATTTATTTATTTATCAGAAATACAGATTTATTTATCAGATTTATTTATTTATCTATCAGAAATACAGATTTATTTATCAGATTTATTTATTTATTTATCAGAAATACAGATTTATTTATCTGATTTATTTATTTATTTATCAGAAATACAGATTTATTTATCAGATTTATTTATTTATTTATCAGAAATACAGATTTATTTATCTGATTTATTTATTTATTTATCAGAAATACAGATTTATTTATCTGATTTATTTATTTATTTATCAGAAATGCAGATTTATTTTTCAGATTTATTTATTTATTTATCAGAAATACAGATTTATTTATCTGATGTATTTATTTATTTATCAAAAATAACGATCGCTCATTTAATAAATAAATATCAAAGTTTAAGTTTTATAAGCTCAAATGCTCTGTTCTGTGATCAGCACCATATATCAGAGCACCATGGGACCATAATCTGATGCCCTCACTGTGCCAGTGTGTTTCTCCATGGTGGAGAGTGCAGTGAGACAGATGTTGGTGTATTTGGTATTCTGTGTGTGTTGAAGTGGGACAGACGTGTGTGTAATGGGCTGTTCTCAGCGGCACCGAGGCCTTGTTGCTGTTGACCCGCATTTAGACTCAGACAGGGTGAGATCAAGCGTCTGATGGTGTCGGCGCAGGTCACAAACTCTATCGGCAGTCAACACAACACACATCTCAATCACACTGCTGCAGGGATTCACTGCTTTCTGCACGCATGAGGATTGCTTTTAAAGTCATGCGTCATTTCTACACCAAATGCAACGTCTCCTGTCCAGAAAACTGGAAGTATCGCCCCACAGTTACGCTATTGATAGATCCTGTGGCTGCATCTGAAATCTACACAAGCTTGTTTCTGTCACAGAATAAAACATTTTAAAACATATTTGCAACTTTATTTCTCAGAATTGCGTGTTATAGAGTCAGAATTGCATGATATAATGCTGCAATTGAGAGGAAAAAGTGAGAAATGCAAGTTTATTCACGTAATTCTGACTATAACTTGCAATTGCAACTTTATATCACGCAATTCTGACATTATAACTCGTAATTGTGACTCAATATCATGCAATTCTGACTTAATAACACAATTGTGAATTGTTGTCACACAATTCTGACTTTATAACACAATTCGGACTCAATATCTCGCAATTCTGACTTTATAACACAATTGCGACTTTATATCACACAATTCTGACTTTATAACTCGTAATTGTGACTCAATATCATGCAATTCTGACTTTATTAGACAAAATTGCGAATTTATGTCATGCAATTCTGACTTTATAACACAATTGCAACTCAATATCACACAATTCTGACTTTATAATAAAATTGCGACTCAATATCTCGCAATTCTGACTTTATAACTCGTAATTGTGACTCAATATCATGCAATTCTGACTTTATAAGACAAAATTGCGAATTTATGTCATGCAATTCTGACTTTATCATTCGTAATTGCAACTCAATATCACGCAATTCGGACATTATAATAATTTTAACTCAATATCTCACAATTCAGACTTTATAACACATTTGTGACTTTATATCATGCAATTCTGACTTTATAAAACAATTGCAACTCAATATCACGTGATTCTGACTTTATAACACAAAATTGCAAATTTATAACACATAGTTCTGACTTTATAACTCGTAATTGCGACTCACACAATTGCAACTCAATATCACGCAAATAACACAATTGCGACTCAATATCATGCAATTCTGACTTTATAACTCGTAATTGTGAATTTATGTCTTGCAATTCTGACTTTATAACACAATTGCGACTTTATGTCTAACAAATCTGACTTTATAACTCCTAATTGCGACTCAGTATCATGCAATTCTGACTTTATAACACAATTGCGACTTTATGTCTAACAAATCTGACTTTATAACTCCTAATTGCGACTCAGTATCATGCAATTCTGACTTTATAACACAATTGTGACTTTATATCATGCAATTCTGACTTATTAACTCCTAATTGCAACTCAATATCACACAATTCTGACTTAATAACAAAATTGCGTCTTTATATCACACAATTTTGACTTTATAACTTGTAATTGCAGCTCAATATCACGCAATTATGACTTTATAACTCACAATTGCGAATTTGTCACGCAATTCTGAATTTATAACACAATTGCAACTCAATATCACGCAATATTTTCTGCGTACTGTACCAGCAAGAAAGTTTTTTGTTGTTGTTTTAGGGAAGCTCTTAACACTTAACAACAAAGAACAAAAAGTGCAATTCTTGTGCAAAAAAAATAAAAAATAGAATGCATAAAACACTTCTGACTGGCCAGTGCATTTATTAATCAAAAGAAACGTGTGATTGGGTGCAACTCTTAGCGCTGCAAAAAAGACATGCACCATGAGTACAGTATATCTAAATATTATGGTGCAATCTACACTTTTCATTAATTTTCACATTTCCTTTTGTTTTTATACTAATTCTGCAGGGGCATTTTTTTTGTACCCAAATCTTGAATTTTGGGGGCATTTTTGTTAATTCATGCTTTTTTTGCCCCAATCCCGGTTAATTTCTCATATGGGATTTCTGTGCAACAATGAATACATTTTATTTTATGAAAGTCTACTAATACTCTAATGACTGCTAGTTGACATGTAGTTGTGAAGTTACCTACAGTTAGTTAGTAGAATGTCTGAAGTGGACCTTTGGAAATAAAGTGTATCTGAATGGATTGCACGGTTGTCCCCGCTGTGACCTCTTGACTCCAGACTAGTGTGTGTTTCCTGATGTGTGTGTGTGTGCCACAGGTGCAGCGCTCCAGAAACAAGCAGATGAGGGAGATGTTCCCCGACGGCTTCGGGATCCATCACGCCGGGATGTTACGGCAGGACCGAACGCTCATGGAGAACATGTTTTCAAGAGGATACTTAAAGGTCCTGGTGTGCACCGCCACGCTGGCCTGGGGTGTTAACTTACCCGCTCACGCTGTCATCATCAAGGTGTGTGTGCATGAAACACTGCATTATTAAACTGCCCATAAATGATGCTTTCCAGCTATTACCTTTGATGTAGAATGACTGGGTCATCTGACCAATCAGAGCAGAGAAGAGGGCTGTAAAGAGACTGAATTCTGTATCGAATCGTTTCAGAGACTGTGAGAAGAGAGGAAATTATGAGGAAATAAAGTGTGTTTGGTGTTGGATGCGTGTAAACCTGTTGAAGGAGACTCCACAACCAAATCCTTTCAGATGTTTTAGATCAGTGTAATATGAGCTCTTGAGTCCTAGTTGTGGAATCTCCAGAATGATCATTGGATGATGGCTGTCTGATATCAGGGCACTAATATCTACGATGCCAAGCGTGGAGCGCTGGTGGATCTGGGCATCCTGGACGTGATGCAGATCTTCGGTCGGGCCGGACGGCCACAGTTTGACAAGTACGGCGAGGGAACCATCATCACCACCCATGATAAGCTGAGCCATTACCTGACGCTCCTCACCCAGCAGAACCCCATCGAGAGCCAGTTCCAGCAGAGCCTGGCCGACAACCTCAACGCCGAGGTACACACACACACACACACACACTCACACACACTCTGACAACCAGCTGAGGAGA
This sequence comes from Cyprinella venusta, assembly GCA_038021265.1. Lineage (NCBI taxonomy): Eukaryota > Metazoa > Chordata > Actinopteri > Cypriniformes > Leuciscidae > Cyprinella > Cyprinella venusta. The sequence continues at coordinate 1,307,559 of CM075874.1, read as the reverse complement.
CATGCTTGGCCAAATATACAAATATGATGACCTTTGACATAAATCTGCTCTTTCAGTCTCCTGATTTTCAATTTAATGTACATATTATCACATTATACATTAATCGCATTACACTTTATTTATGCTTTTGTCAAAACCGTTGTATAAGAATATCAGTGATAAGAAATGTAAAATGTATAATATAATTTTACATTTTTTTAAATATTTATATATATATATATATATATATATATATATATATATATATATATATATATATATATATATTACAGAAGTATTATATACTGTATTATATAAAGAAATATTATATATATATAAAATATTACATTAAAATTAGGGCTGTCAAACAATTAATCGCGATTAATCGCATTCAAAATAAAAGTTTGTGTTTACATAATATATGTGGGTGTAGTGTGTATTTTGTATATATAAATACACACACATGCATGTATATATTTAAGAAAAATGTGTTATTAATATATCAAATATTTATATTTATACATAATATTAATTATGTATAAATATATACTTTCAGATTTTTCTTAAATATGTACATGCATGTGTGTGTATTTACTATTTATATATACAAAATAATTATACACAGTGCACCCACATATATTACGTAAACACAAACTTTTATTTTAAATGCGATTAATCATTTGACAGTCCTAATTAAAATATTATGTGTATATATATATATATATATATATATATACGTATATATATATATATATATAAAATATTACTTCTGTAATATATATATATATATATATATAGTATTACAGAAGCACAACAAAATTACTAAAATTTAAATTAAAATGAAGATGAAAATATAAGCTAATTCATAATATAAATAAAAATGTAGCGTTATATTTATTGCTGGGCAACGATTAATCACATCCAAAATAAAAGTTTGTGTTTACATAATATATGTGTGTGTGCAATGTATAATTATTTTGTACATATAAATACACACACATGCATATATGTTTAGTAATACAAATGTGTTATTTATATATATATATATATATATATATATATATATATAAATTATGTAAAAATATATTCAATACTTGCTAAATTTTATTTTTTTAATTTTTTTATTTTTCTTTTTTTTTTATAATTTTTTTATATATATACAAAATAATTATACGCAGTACACGCATATATTAACTTTTATTTTGGATGTGATAAATCGATGCCCAGCACTGGTAAGGTAATTGTGATTCTACTGTAGGAGAGCATGTGTATAATCTAGTTTAGGTTATGTAAATCAACTACAGTATAATCACAAATTGTTCTTCTAACACTCAAATCTGAAGTCAGGCTGTTTTGTCTCTGCATTGAATAAGGAATTTCACTTTAGTTTTTGTTTGTTTGCAAAAGTATGTTTTTATTAAAAAAAAATGACAGCTAGAATGTGCCTTTATAATTGAATGAATGATAAAGAATGAAATGAGCTTAATGAACTCTTGAAGACGTGTGTAATAGCAGAAGGGCTGTTCCTGACTCGGCCACACGATGGCAGCATCTGCAAGCCTTTCCAGTCGAAACTCACGATCAGTTCATCCAGCAGATGGCGCAGTGACATCACACATCAGATTACTATCATTTCTGCGTGTTTTACCACTGTTGTGCATGTCTTATCAATTATCATATCATCTCCAAGATCTCAATCACACAGTTAGTGATATTAAACACAACCCACACCTCTAGAAAACATCAGGATTGGGTTTAAAGTGCTTGAAATGTGATGCTTGTTTGTGTGCAGATCGCTCTGGGGACGGTCACTAATGTTGATGAGGCCGTCCGCTGGTTGAGTTACACGTATCTGTACGTGCGGATGAGAGCCAATCCGCTGGTTTACGGGATCAACCACAAGGCCTGTCAGGTGCTCATGCTCGATAAATGGGATTTGCTGGTTTTCAGTTTTTATTTCTATTTTTGTGGGGGGAAAATAAATAAATCTATGTATAATATATTTTAGTCATGTAGCCCAGCTCTTTTCTTTAATGGTTTGATGTTGTGTTGTTCAGATGGACCCTCAGTTGGAGCTCTACAGGAAGGAGTTAGTGGTGGAGTCGGGCCGAAAGCTGGATAAAGCCCGGATGATCCGCTTCGACGAGAGGACGGGTTATTTTGCGTCCACAGATCTCGGCCGGACAGCCAGTCACTTCTACATTAAGTACAACACTATGGAGGTGAGATGGGGATGGGTTTCATTCACAAAGAAAACATGACGTTAACTTGGCAGAAATACTAACAAAGGATTGCTTTTGTCCACAATTTTTAATTATTCAGCAAGGATGCACTAAATTAATCAAAAGTGACAGTGAATTAAGTTATAATATTACAAAAGGTTTATGTTTCAAATAAATGCTGTACTTTTGAGCTTTCTATTCATCAGATAAACACTCTAAACAATGCTGGGCTGTTTGAACCCAAATTTGGGTCAAATATGGACAAACCCAAAAGTTGGGTTAAAAATGTCATTTAAAATTTTAACCCAACTTCAACTTTCACAGTTTGCAACTGATGATAATAATCCTAAATGTTTCTTGAGGATCAAATCAGCAGATTAGAGTGATTTATTATGTATTTTTATTCAGCAAGGATGCATTAAATTGATCAAACGTATAATATATCTACAGTCTAAAAAATGCTGGGTTGTTTGTTTAACCCAATTTTGGGTAAAATATGGACAAACCCAGCCATTGGGTTACATTTTAAATGACATTTTTAACCCAATGGCTGGGTTTGTCCATATTTTACCCAAAATTGGGTTAAAACAACCCAGCATTTTTTAGAGTGTATTTTAATTAGAAGTCTGTTCTTTGATCTTTCTATTCGTCAGATAAACACTCTAAACAATGCTGAGTTGTTTGAACCCAAATTTGGGTCAAATGTGGACAAACCCCAAAATTGGGTTAAAAATGTCATTTCAAATTTTAACCCAACTTCAACTCTCACTTTCAACTGTAATTTTTTAAATTGTATTTTTAACCCAACATCTGGGTTTGTCCATATCTGACCCATTTTAGAGTCAATCTGAATAAATGTATAATGTTAAATTCAACAAAAACAACTGTTTGCAACTGATAATAATAATCATAAATGTTTCTTGAGCATCAAATCAGCAGATTAGATTGATTTATTATTTATTAAATTAAATTGATCAAACGTATAATATAACAAAAGGTTTCTATTTTAATTAGAAGTCTGTTCTTAGATCTTTCTATTCATCAAAGTATCCTGACAAAAAATAAATACATTTATAATTTTCCACAAAAAACTGTTTTCAACATTGATGATAATCAGAAATATTTCTCGAGCAGATTAAAATGATTTCTTTATTCAGCGAGGATGCACTAAATTAATCAAAAGTGACAGTGAATGAAGTTATAATATTACAAAAGGTTTATGTTTCAAATAAATGCTGTACTTTTGAGCTTTCTATTCATCAGATAAACACTCTAAACAATGCTGGGCTGTTTGAACCCAAATTTGGGTCAAATATGGACAAACCCAAAAATTGGGTTAAAAATTTAATTTTTCACAACTTTCAACTAATTACATTTTTAACCCAACATCTGGGTTTGTCCATATCTGACCCATTTTAGAGTCAATCTGGAAAAAATGTGTAATGTTAAATTCAACAAAAACTACTGTTTCTAACTGATAATAATAATCATAAATGTTTCTTGAGCATCAAATCAGCAGATTAGAGTGATTTATTATTTATTTTTTATTGAGCAAGGATGCGTTAAATTGATCAAACGTATAATATTACAAAAGATTTCTATTTTAATTAGAAGTCTGTTCTTAGATCTTTCTATTCATCAGATATACACTCTAAACAATGCTGGGTTGTTTGAACCCAAATTTGGGTCAAATGTGGACAAACCCAAAAAATGGGTTAAAAATGTAATTTCAAATTTTAACCCAACTTCAACTTTCACTTTCAACTGTAATTTTTTTTATTGTATTTTTAACCCAACATCTGGGATTGTCCATATTTGACCCATTTTAGAGTCAATCTGAAAAAATATATAATGTTTTCAACTAAAACAACTGTTTGCAACTGATGATAATAATCATAAATGTTTCTTGAGGATCAAATCAGCAGATTAGAGTGATTTATTATTTATTTTTAATTCAGCATTGATGCATTAAATTGATCAAACGTATAATATTACAAAAGGTTTCTATTTTAAAACAGAAGTCTGTTCTTAGATCAGATCAAAGTATCCTAACAAAAATAAATACATTTATATTTTCCACAAAAATCAGAAATCTTTCTTGAGCAGATTAGGATGTTTTCTGTATTCAGCGAGGATGCATTAAATTGATCAAACGTGACAATAAAGACATTTATAATATTATATTACAAAAGATTTCTATTTTAAACAGAAGTCTGCAGGATCACTGAAGACATGTGACTGTCTTAATTATATTAAATGTGTGTTTGATGTTTAATATTCGTTCACAGACGTTCAATGAGCTGTTCAGCGCGCAGAAGACCGAAGCAGATATCCTGAGCATCGTCTCTAAAGCGGAAGAGTTTGAGCAGATCAAGGTGAGAGGTCGTCGACTCACACACACACACACACGTGTTGGTCTTTAGCAGCGGGTGTGTGACAGTGAGGTGTGTGTGTGACGCACAGGTCCGGGACGAGGAGCTGGAGGAGCTGGAGAAGATGTTGTGTGATTTCTGTGAGCTCCCCGCGGCCGGAGGAGTGGAGAACGGATACGGGAAGATCAACATCCTCCTGCAGACGTACATCGGCCGCGGGGAGGTGGACAGCTTCTCCCTGATCTCAGACCTGTCTTATGTAGCGCAGGTGAGACTCACAACAGCTCCGTCCTCGTTATACACACTTTAAAGGGATACTTCACCCAAAAATGAAAGTTCTGTCAGCATATCCTCTCCCTCATGTTGTTCAACCCCGTAAGACCTTCGTTCATCTTGAGATTAAGATATTATTGAAAATATTGAATATTGAAGATATTATTGAAAAATTAAGATATTTTTGATGAAATCTGAGAGCTGGATCACTCCTGCACACTAGTCCATAGGCTTCTTGAGGGATTGAAACGGGATTGGCAGCCTTGAAAAGTTATTAAAGGAGTAGTTCACTTTTCATAAAAAACTTTTGCTGATAATTTACTCACCCCCATGTCATCCAAGATGTCCATGTCTTTCTTTCTTCAGTCGAAAAGAAATTAAGGTTTTTGATGAAAACATTCCAGGATTTTCTCCATATAATGGACTTCAATGGGAACCAAACGCTTCAAGGTCTGAATGAGAGTTTCAGTGCAAACTGTTCATCAAAAATGGCTTTAAACGATTCCAGATGATGAATAAGGGTCTTATCAAGCGAAAAAAATAAATTAAATAACAAAGTTTAAGTTTTATAAGCTCAAATGCTCGCCTTGCTCTGTTCTGTGATGAGTGTTCGTGACTCTCCTGTTCAAACTCGTTCATCAAAATGAATGAATCTTTTTTCGAGTCATGACTCAAAGGGTCCTTGATAAGACCCTTATTCATCGTCTGGAATCGTTTAAAGCCATTTTTGATGAACAGTTTGCACTGAAACTGTCTTTTGGACCTTGAACCGTTTGGTTCCCATTGAAGTCCATTATATGGAGAAAATCCTGGAATGTTTTCATCAAAAACCTTAATTTCTTTTCGACTGAAGAAAGAAAGACATGGACATCTTGGATGACATGGGGGTGAGTAAATTATCAGCAAAAGTCTTATTAATATTAAGCCCCTGTAGTCACTTTGACTATTTTAACGATGTCTTTAATGAATTTTCGATGCCGGCAAGATTCAATCCCTGAAGGAGCCTATGGACTAGTATGGAGGAGTGATCCAGCTCTCAGATTTCATCAAAAATCCCTTAATATGTGTTCAGAAGATGAATGAAGGTCTAAAGGGGTTGAACAACATGAGAAAGAGTAAATACCAACAGAACTTTTATTTTTTGAGTGAACTATCCCTTTAACATTGAGAAACTATGTGATTTAACATTGATATTTAACATTGTGTTTGAGTCGAGTCTGATATAATCACATACTATTTCTCAACTTCTGACCAAACTTCTTCATTTCAATGGTGAATTTCTCCTGTCGGAAAGCTCATTTTGGTGAGTTCTGTAAATTAGCTGATGATCCACACTGGGCGAGATGCTCATTCAGCTTCAGTATCGAGTGTTTAGGATGGGATGTGCTCTGCAGACGCTCTGTGGAAGACATCTATCCGTGATATCTGCTTCATGTGCTGGGATAGCTGAAATCGCTGGCTGAAATTCCCTGTTTGCTCCTAATCCGGCTGATTTCAGACGTGCAGCTGGATCCGGCAGTGGGAGGCATTTCCGTGTCAAACGTTTGTTGATTTTAAATCCAGACCTTCTCTGATGCTCGGGTCTGAGATCTCTCTCTCTACGCCACACCAATGGGTTTTAGATGGACACACACACACACACACACACTATGATTCTTTGGATGGTTTTTGCATGTGTTCAGGGATCTTCCCGTCGTTCAGCTGAAGATTGAAGAGAACGGACTCGCTTCTGAGCGAATGGTTCTTCAGTCCAGCTGATTCTCCAAGCATTTGTAAATCGACTGAGTGTAAATAAGAGGTTGAGTGACTTGTGCTAGGCAGTATAGCAAAACAATATATATATATATATATATATATATATATATATATATATATATATATATATATATATATACATACTAGGGCTGTCAAAACGATTAATCGCGATTAATCGCATCCAAAATTAAAGTTTGTGTTTACATAATATATGTGGGTGTAGTGTGTATAATTATTATATATATATATATAAAAATACACACACATGCTTATATATATTTAAGAAATATTTTCATGTATATTCTGTGTATGGATTTATATATAATTTATATTATATATAAATATAAATATTTTATATATAAATAATTTTTTTTTTTTTCTTAAATATACATGCATGTGTGTTTTTATATATATACAAAATAATTATACACAGTGCACCCACATATATTATGTAAACACAAACTTTTATTTTGGATGCGATTAATCGCGATTAATCATTTTGACAGCCCTAATATATATATATATATATATATATATATATATATATATATATATGTATTTAATTTTTTTTTTTTTATAGATTTTTTTTTATATATTTTTATTATATATATATATATATATATATATATATATATATATGATCAAAACTGCAGGCGCAACTTTTTTTTTTCCTGAACACTGGCAGGGAAAGAGTTAACTCTTTGTGTTTCAGGCTTTCAGTGATATTCAAAATCTTAATATTTATGGATTTGCTCTTTTGTTTTCTCCAGTGGAACCACTGGAGAAATAATCGCTGATAAATGAATATTTAAAAAATGAAATAAAAACGGACGAAACACGCTTCAATCATCTCTCCTTGGCCTGTTATATTGAAAATGTATGTTTTACAATTTGCAGTGTGACGTTATCTATTGCTAAATTATGGCTCATCATAGACTAGCTAACCACAAAGCTAGCTAACGCCACTATCATCAGTGGAAGACCGCTAACGTTAACATTAACGAGCTTGGAAACCACAATGAACTTTTTCTGCCTAAATAAAGTAATGATTACTGTATTTATAACGAGCATATCTCTAGTTACAGTCCCTGCATTGTAAAATGTAAGTTATACTTGCGAGGAGTGAACATTTAGACATAGAGAAAAAGTATCAAACGTATCTTGTGCAGAAAAGTTAGCTTTTCTTTTACACGTGTGTGAAATCCAACAATATTTAATAAAAATAAATAATAAATATCGGCCGATATATCGGAATATCGGATTTTAAAACCCAAAAATATTTGTATCGGTATCGGCCTTCAAAATCCTTTATCAGTCGGGCTCTAATAAATACCCTAAAATACATGTGTTAATTTATTCTTATTGACTTGAATCATTCTGGTAATTTTGACCCGTAAAATATATATATATTTTTTTTAAAAATTGAGTGTTTATTCGTATAGGTCCAAGACCCCAGGACTTTTGTCACACTTGACCCACAAATACACCCAAAAAACGATGTGTTTATTATTTATTGATCAAATCTAGTTATTTAAAGATAAATTACAATAAAATAAAATACGATTTCGGGACAGAAAATATTTTAGGGCTTCGGGTCATTTTGACCCCCGAGTAGGGTTGTGTATCGTTTAAATTTGAACGATTCTGATTCCGATTCCTTGTTTCGATTCCGGTTCCCAACGATTCTCGATTCCGATTCTTTTAAGAGGCAGGGTCAAAAAAGTTTAGCTAACCTTGCTAACCAACGGTCTTTCTGAAGGAAATACTCCTTTCTAAAGGGAAATACTCTGCATTTTGTCGAGATTTTATTTTTAGAAAAGTGAAGCCACACTTTGGACCGCCGACGTAAGCTACTCATGTTCGACTCGCGCGGTTATGCCAACACTTCCGGTAGACGCTTCTTCATTGGTGTTGTTCAGCGGTTTCTTCTTCCGCTCGGCGGAGTGTGAATATCGAAACTAGGAATCGAAATTTTAACTTTTGAACGATTCCGGGAAAAACGAAAAGTTAGTCCAGGTTCCAATCGATACTCGATTCTCCATACCCAAGCCTACCCGCGAGGGAAGAGTGAAGGTTAAGTAGTGATAAAGCATTCAAAACCTTCTAAATCTTTAAAAACTCTCTTTCCAACCTAAAAAGAATGAGTTTTTCACCTGTGACCGCACAACCCTAGAGATTCCCAATGCTCTCCGCTACAGATCAGTCCTCAAAGCTCATGTGAAGCTGAGCTGCGCTTCGAGTGCATGATGGGACGGGGTCGCTCTCGTGGCCTGTTAAACATCAGCATCTGGGTCAGCAGGTGTTTGTCCTCCTCGCACTCCTTCATTTCTGCTCCATCCATCAGTGACACCCCAGATCGGTCCATCATAGCGGTCAGATCCATGAGGGAACGTGCACCTTATAGATCAAAGTAATGCAGGACTCTCCGAGCATAACTCACACTCCAGCCATCAAACACGCTCTGATCTACACCCACAGCAGGCAGAGCCAAGCCACATTAGTTCCTCCATCAAATGTGTTCTAGATAATGAGCTAAATTTCAAAAGCTGTATCTCTGTGTATGATAAATCTGTTTAAAATGACGCTCTCCCGTTGGTCAGGCTGCTTTATAAGCTCGTCCACTGCCAAGGATCCGTCACTGAGCTCCTCCACCATCTGAAAACTTCACTTTATCTGATCTCGTATTAACTCTTTCTCTGCCATTGACCGATATTTCTTGCTATCCGTGTTTTCCGCTGCTATACGGTAGGGGGCGCTGTTACACATCATCTTAAAGATTACTAACGCTGCGTCCCAATTCGCATACTATCCATCCTAAAAGTATTCGAAAATAGAATTAGTGCGTCCCAGATCGTAGTTTGTTGAAATGAGTGTTTCGAAGAGACCCAGTTGGTCAGAATCTGAAGTTTAGATCGATGCGCACGCTAACGGTTGATATTGCCCATTGCGCGCCGGACGAGGATTCGGTTAGAACTACAATCACGAGTGAAAAGTGTTTAACTACTACAGACATGGAGGACGTGCGAGTCCAGCGGTTGTGTGGAGAGGTTTAGATAAAGGGGTTTGAGTGATTCATTATCAGTTTCGAACTTTACGAAAATGTATTTATTCAATATTGTCTACGTTACATTGCATCATTGTGAACTTTTGTAAAGTTTAGCCAGAGTTAAGGGGTCCTGAACTGGCTTTTTAGATTGTATTATATTGTTGTCTGAGGTGAATTTATGACGTTCGCTTGGTTTTTGCATTCAGAAACATCAAAATGAATAAGTAATCGGCTAGTTTTGAGCCTAGCTGAAACGCCACCAAGAAATTGGAAAAAAATTAGCCCCTTGTCCACGTTCAACCTACATGCACGAAATCTGGTGGGAACGTGTATCATATCAAGACGCACAAAAAAGCCTCAAGAACCCATACCCTAAACTCGACAGGAAGTCCGCCATTTTGAATTTGGCGGCCATTTTGGGAGGATTTACACACTCCGTACTTTAATGTTAAAATTTGGGTAACACTTTACAATACGGGTGCACTAATAAACATTAATTCATGCTTAACTAATCCACAGATAATACTGAATTAATGTGTAACTAATGATCATGAATGATTACCACATTAGGAACTAATTAAGAGTCTGTATGGTTAATGTATTAGTTCATACATTAATTGTTATTAATTAAATGTGGAATTGTGGATTAATTCCATAATAACTCATTTTTTAACTAATAGTGTTAATTGATATGTTAATTACCAGAATGAGCCAAAGCCTTGTATTTCAACTTCCAGATTATATGACAGGTACACTAATGTGCATTAATTACTGCAAATTCATGTGCAAATGACTAGTTAATAATGACGTGCCCCAACAAGTAAAGTCATAACATAATGATACCTTTGCAAATCATTAGCTAATGATTAATTAAAGCAGCCAACTGGAAGTTGAAGTGCATAGCTTTGACTAAATGCGGTAATTAACACATTAATTGACACTATTACTTCATAAAATATGTTAATAAGGAAGTAATACACAATGACAAACTGAATTAATAGCAACTCATGTATTATGTATTAATCATATAGACTCTTTATTAGTTGCTGATGCAGTAATCATTCATTAATGGTTTAGTTCTTCACGAGTTATCATGATTATCAGTGCATTAGTTAAGCATGGATTAATGTATATTAGTGCACCCGTATTGTAAAGTGTTACCCAAATTAGGTTTCTCAGTTCATCACCCCTTTAACAGTATGAAAGGTGTGTGTGTGTGTGTGTGCAGAACGCAGCTCGTATCGTGCGGGCGCTGTTCGAGATCGCCCTGAGGAAGCGCTGGCCCGTGATGACCCACCGCCTGCTGAACCTGTGTAAGGTGATCGACAAGCGTCTGTGGGGCTGGGCTCACCCGCTCCGGCAGTTCAGCGCTCTGCCCCCGTCTGTGCTGTCCCGCCTGGAGGAGAGGAAGATCACCGTGGACCAGCTCAGGGACATGGGCAAAGATGAGATCGGTCAGTCTCACAAATTACATTTCCAAAAATATCTGGATGTGTGTTTTCTTATTTTATTTTTATTTAAATCTAGTGTTTTGCACATGATGGCTTTAATATCATTAAGTCTGTGTGTGTGTGTGTGTGTGTGTGTGTGTGTAGGTCACATGTTGCATCACGTGAACATCGGGCTGAAGGTGAAGCAGTGTGTTCATCAGATCCCTGCCATCCTGATGGAGTCCAGCATTCAGCCAATCACACGCACCGTCCTGCGCGTGCGCCTCAGCATCACCCCCGACTTCAGGTGGAGTGACCAGGTAACCATGGCAACCGCATCCAGGGCCTCACACACCGCTGTAGAGTATCTTACACCAGCCGATCCCAAAACTCATCCACACAAAACATTCAGGCCTAACTTGATGTGTTTGAATTACACGTAATATTTCCATCCATTTGGGTCACACAGTTCTACAGAAACAAACTAATAAAGTTAGCGTGATGCATAAGTGTCAGTCATGCTTCAATGGTATGATTTCTGCTCTTTAAAAAACTCATGCAATAGTTTATTAATGATCTACATGAATCTTTTTGATTTTATTGAAATAATTATAATTTCAAAAATGTATTTATTCAAATTCCATAGAGTCTAGATAAATCTTAATAATCTGAAAACAATTGTTATATTACACTGAGATCAGCTTGAACATGTTAAGTATTGTTTGATATATATACTGTATATATATATCAAACAATACTTAATATGCTCAAGTTGATCTCAGTGTTTTATATATATATATATATATATATATATAAGGGCTGTCAAAATGATTAATCGCGATTAATCGCATCCAAAATAAAAGTTTGTGTTTACATAATATATGTGGGTGCACTGTGTATAATTATTTTAGATATATAAATACACACACATGCTTGTATATATTTAAGAAATATTTTCATGTATATTCTGTATATGGATTTATATATAATTTATGTTATATATAAATATAAATATTTTATATATAATTAATATTTTTTTCTTAAATATACATGCATGTGTGTTTTTATATATATACAAAATAATTATACACAGTGCACCCACATATATTATGTAAACACAAACTTTTATTTTGAATGCGATTAATTACGATTAATCGTTTGACAGCCCTAGTGTGTATATATATATTAGGGCTGTGCAAAAATTAATTGCGATTAATCGCATCCAAAATAAAAGTCTGTGTTTTCATAATATATTTGTGTGTGCTGTATATAATTATTTTGTATATATAAATACACACACATGCATGTATATATTTTATATATATATAAAATACATAATCTATATTATATAAATATTTTATATATGAATAACACATTTTCTTAAATATATACATGCATGTGTGTGTATATATATATACAAATATATACAGAATTTAAGTGCAAATAATTCTTAGAAATATATACATGCATGTGTGTGTATTTATATATACAAAATAATTATATACAGCACACACAAATATATTATGTAAACACAGACTTTTATTTTGGATGCGATTAATCACAATTAATTTTTGCACAGCCCTAATATACAGTATATATATATATATATATATGCAAACTATTTAAGAGAAAATGCAAAAGCATTTATAAGATAATAGTGTAATAACGGAATCTGAAAATCTGAAGTCTGAAAACTTTCATATAACTAAAACATTATATTTGTAATGCCTTTATATTCTCTCTCCTTACACTAGCCATCACACTTTTACATGTTCAGATTCCAGATCTATAATCTGGTTTCCTCATAGGGACTGAAGACAAGGTCAAGGATTTCGAATAGTGCGGGGACATTTTGTCTCCATGATGTAGGGTTTACCAAAACCACACACACACACACACACTCACTCTCTCTCTCACACACACACACACACACTCAGGCTCACAGTTGGTTCTTTAGGATCTGAAGGCATCATTGATTTGTCGTCTCCTCCCCTGTGTTTAAGAGCACAAAGGCTTGAATAGCCCAGATCTGTGTGTGTGTGTGTGTGTGTGTGTGTGTTCTCCTGAGGGCCACAGATGGGCCGCTCTGAGTCATGTGACCAGAACTCCTCCAGCGTGACACCCAACAGCTGGAAGACCATCAGCACACACTAATCACCCGCCAGTGTCCTGGCTCACACACATTAACATGGCATTAACAAACATTACATAACGCTTCATCCACTCACTGCCTGATCCTAATACACAATGACTCACTACTGTTCAAACATTCGGGCTCAGGAAGAGAATTATTTGACAGATCTTGATGCTTTTATTCCGTAAGGATGCGTTAAAATATGACTTATAAAAAGCTTTCTTTTTTAAATAAATGCTGTTATTTTAAACTCTCAAAAAGACGATAATAATATAATAATAATAATAATTTTATTTATTTATTTTATTTTATTATTTTCAAAAAGACGATAATAATATAATAATAATAATAATTTTATTTATTTATTTTATTTTATTATTTTCAAAAAGACGATAATAATATAATAATAATAATAATTTTATTTATTTATTTTATTTGATTATTATCAAAAAGACGATCACAGTTTCCACATGAATATGAGTAGATGATAATCATAAATGTGTCTTGAGCATCAAATCATATTGGAGTGATTTCTGAAGGATCATGTGACACTGAAGACTGCAGGAATGATGCTGATAATATAGCTTTGATCACAGGAATAAATACAATATACAATATGTTTTCGGTGCATGTTGTCGAACATGTTAAATATGGCTGTAGTTCAGGTTGGTAATGTGAATGAAGCTGTGATTCAGATTCAGATCAAACAGCCCAAGCTTGATTTATTCACACCGTGAGCAAAGCGGAAAAACTCATCCGGATGTTTCCATGCAAAATACGAGTCGCCTGACGTTTGATTCGTAGAGTTTATCACTCGCTTTAACACGAACCAGTCCAGAGATTTCACTTACTTTTCACTAAGTAGATCCAGTGTCTATGAATCAATGATGCGGATCAGCAGGAGTTCTCATTTCTCATGTTATAGTTATTTGGTAGATTTATAACTCATGTGTTGTTGGGTTATGTGGTTTCCATGGAAACGGTAGTGTCCACTCTGGTGGACGTCACAGGTGATGTTGTTCTCTCTCTCATGGCTCCTCTGATCCGGTGTTGAACAGGTCCACGGGTCGGTGGGAGAGCCCTGGTGGCTGTGGGTGGAGGATCCCATCAACGACCACATCTACCACTCCGAGTACTTCCTCCTGCAGAAGAAACAGGTACACCTGCTGACACCAGCGTGACTTACACACCTCACCTTTAACCCTCAGGTGCTCTTCGTTTCGGAGTCACACTTGTTATCTTCCTGGTCAAAAGTGACCGGACACCTAAAAATTAAATTTCCTCCATCCCAGTAAAACCAATGCAATTTATTTTTGTTCTATAATATTTATTCTTTTTAATTTAGTGTTCTGAGACAATTTAATTGAATTTATTAATATTTATGCAATATTTATGGTTTAATTTTGCCATATAAATATATATATATATATATATATATATATATATATATATATATATATTTTTTTTTTTCAAAAAATTATTAATGTGGTATTTTATTTTAATATAGAGTCTAGGCCTTCAGAAAAAATAATATTTTTTGAAGAAAATTAGCACCATCTGGTTACAGTAAAGAGAAAAAGCGTAGAATCATGGTGTAACCACTAGATGGCATGTACAGCTCTCTATGGAGAGGCATGTGAATTACCCAGATGTTTATCAACACATTTTTTGTTGTTGGTGGTGGATTTGAATATACAGTTGAAACAGTCTCAAAAACTATTTCTTATTAAAAAATGGCAAAAAACAAATATTCACAATTTTTTTCTATTTTTTTACAATTTCCCATTCATTTCCTATGGGGGTCATTTTTGACCGAAGAGCACAAGTGTGACTATTTTTTAAGACCACTTAGCATGCTCAGATCATGACCTCAATTTTTTTTTTGTATTCACATACCCAATGCCATAAAAGTCACCAAGTTTCATATCATTCCGATGAAGCTGTGATTTTAAAAATTCAAAACAGAATTTTTTTCAGGCAGAAATGACCGAAGAGCACCTGAGGGTTAAATGTAATGTAGTGCCGCTGTTGGGCGGAAACCTCGTATAAATTAAAGATAAATTGAGATATAAATAAATAAAAATGACAAAAGCACATAACAGAATTACTCAAATGTATTCTGTATCATCCGCCTCCAGTTGTTATAATAATTCATATTGTAAGAAAGACAAACACACTGGTTTGTAGCGCAAATAGTTTCACTGTTATCCTTGTAGTTATTTACCATTACGAGTTGAAAGTTTCACACATTCACATTTAACTGGATAAAGCTAATATAACCCTGACTGTCTGCACAAGTGTGTGTGTGTGAGGTTGAGCTGAAGATAACTCCATGTTCTCCGTCAGGTGTTGAGTGGAGAGCCTCAGCAGGTGGTCTTCACCATTCCCATCTTTGAGCCCATGCCTTCCCAGTATTACATCCGAGCCGTGTCGGACCGCTGGCTGGGCTCTGAGGCGGTGTGTATCATCAACTTCCAGCACCTCATTCTGCCCGAGAGACACCCGCCACACACAGGTGCGTCACACACACACACACACACATGAGCTGTCAGCAATGTGATGCTCTGCAGACACTTCATCCCTTATTTAGAATTAAACTTAAGTTAGGGATGCACCGATATGAACATGTTGGCCGATAACCGATAATTATTTATATTTGAAAGCCGATAACCGATATATTGTCCGATAAATTTAAATTTAATATAATTTTTGAGAGTCTGGTTACACAAAGCAATTCAAAAGCATCAAGTTGAGCAGTGCGCATCTGAAGGAAATAATACATCATTTATCGGCTTTAATATATATATCGGCTAAAATTTCTAATCAGGCCGATAACGATCACATTAAAATTAACATATATCGGCTGATACCGATATTAGAGCCAGACCGATATATCGGCAGGCTGATATTATCGGCTGATATTAAGCATTTTCCAAACTATCGGTATTGGTAGTTATAATGGCTGATAAATGAATATTTCAAAAATAAAATAAAAAAGAGGGACATACCCGTTAATTCAAGCTTCGCCTTTCGCGTTTACGTTGGACGAGGTCGAACTGGAAGCCATGTTAATCTTGGACTACATTGGCCACCGTAGGAGTTAAAACCAAATCGGAATTGAGAGGAACACAAACTAATATTCACTGGATGGTCATATACCTTTTCACCACTAGAGGGGGGGGGGTAAAAATCACACAGTGTAGCTTTAAATTAATGTTTTCCAAAATGGTTTCAGTGGTTTGTTAAGTTGTAACACGTTGAAATGCACTTCTGGATCCTAAATCACACCATGATTGCCAGATCAGATCGCGCTTTTGTAGTTCTAATCAGACAAAAGAAAACTACAAATCTGACTTGCTTTACGGCAAGCGCTACAATAGTTTTCCTTCGTTTCTGATGTCACAATACATCATACTTTCATGAAATCATGCAACATACTCTAGCTTACCTGTGGACATCGTTCATTCCAAAGCCGGCACTGGATAAATTATACATGAACTTTTATATTATATAATACACTAATAAGTATATAAATTAATTAGAATAGTTCCTCTTGCAACAATGGCATGATTTTAATTTGAAATTTGATTATGGTTGGGTGTTTTATAAAATGTACTGTAATGCTAAACCTCACATTTCAATGGAAGCTTGTTTAAAAAATAAAAGAGGTAATCGTGACTTTATCTCACAATTCTGACTTTGTTTTCATTTGCAGTTTGATGATTATGAGCTAAAACAAATTTTAAGTTCGCAAATCTGACTGTTTGTTTAATGGCAGAGCTCTTGGACCTGCAGCCGCTGCCGGTGACTGCGCTGGGAAACAGGGAGTACGAGAGTCTCTACAAGTTCACACACTTTAATCCCATCCAGACGCAGATCTTCCACACGCTGTACCACACGGACACCAATGTCCTGCTGGGGGCGCCCACCGGCTCCGGGAAGACCATCGCTGCGGAGATGGCCATCTTCAGGGTCTTCAACATGTACCCCACCTCCAAGGTCGTGACCTCTGCTGTGTGTCTGCTGTAGGCTTGGGGAGTTTACGTAATTATAAAAGAACAAATACAAAAAAATAGCTATGGCTACAAATAGAGACAGTTCCACGCATTATTAAAGACAAGTAAACACATTAAAAAATAGCATTAGCAACAAATAGATATAACTGAACAAAGATACGAATGAAATAAACAGTGTTTTAAGATTCATCAAATGTAAAATAACACGTCACTTTATAAATTAAATTTACTTTACAAATAGGGCTGGGTAATAAATATCGATTTCTCGATATTAATCGATTCTCAATTTTACGAACAGATATCGATTCTTAAAGGGATACTCCACTTTTTTGGGGGGAAATAGGCTCATTTTACCACTCCCCCAGAGTTAAACAGTTGGTTTTACCGTTTTCGAATCCATTCAGACGATTTTTTGATAAATATCAGAAAATCGTCTGAATGGATTCAAAAACGGTAAAACCAACTGTTTAACTCTGGGGGAGTGGTAAAATGAGCCTATTTCCAAAAAAAAGTGGAGTATCCCTTTAAATCTCAAGAATCGATTAGTCATCCTGTTTCATGGATGAATGAATGGATCATTGTATCGCGTCTGCGCGCATCCAAAAAATCGCAATAATCTTTGTCCTTTGTTACTATTGATATGAAACAAAGTCTCAATTTTCAAATTCCGTCCATTTTCTTTAGAAATTCAAAAACATAAATAAGGTTTTGGCGCTGTGGCGTGAGATCGCTGTGGCGTAATAATACCAGTTACAAATCCGGCTTAATAATACCAGTCACAGCACCAAATAAACATGAATGAGCATCTGAAAGTGTGTTAAAGATAGAGGACAACTTATCCAAATCCAGATTATGTCACATTGATTCGCTCAATCAGCGTTTCAACCGTGGAAAGACGTCAGTTAAACAGCTTGTAATCAATGTATCGTCATATTTACCTCAGAAAACCCACATCAACTCGTTAGTCAGCTAGAAAAAATAACTCTAGAGAGGAGCATTTTGATAAATATATACACCATATTACATATGCATTATAATCTTAATGTTCTTCAATATTTAATGCATATTTGAATAAATCTGGCAAATTTTTATGACAGCCACCATTTAAATATTTATATTTCATATAGTCTTCTTATTATAAAATAAATAAAAGTGTAATTTAAGTGTTTGTATAGCTACAAAACAGTTCATTATTACCTTCATATTAGGCTAATGAAGACTAGTAGGCTACAACTAGACTCCCATAGTTTACAGCATTAGTTAAGAGATTCGATTTCCTTGAGAAAAATTGGCCATTTATTGTAACTGATGTCCAAAATAATCGATATTGAATCGAATCGTACTCGAAATCGAATCGAATTGTGAAATTTGTCTCAAAACCCAGCCCTATTTACAAATATAGTTGCAAAAGTTAAGTCAAGAACGAGTGAATTTTCTCTTTGTCTTGTGTTGTTTGATTCGTGTTATTAAAGCGACGGCAGGAATATTAGGCCACTGTCACTTTAAGAGTTGCACGGATCCGATATACTGATAAACATGCCTGAAAACACCCGCTTGAATTGTTTAAAATCACATTTCCTGTGCGGATGTTTAGGATGTGAGTCGCCTCGCGCTTGAAGTCATATTGAAATGCTCACAAAGAATAGAAATTTAAATTTTATACAACAAAGATCCGATTTCGAAGTTGTATGATTTTCGATTGAGGCGTAATTTTAGTTCCTAACGGGCCTGTGTCCGTGTGTACAGGTGGTCTACATCGCTCCGCTCAAAGCTCTGGTCCGAGAGAGGATTGAGGACTGGAAGATCCGAATCGAAGAGAAGCTCGGGAGGAAGTGAGAGAGAGCGAGCGCTTATAGATTCTTCTGGCAAATATGTATCTGTTATTATACCCTGACCTTTATTTGCTCATTATCATCCCCGGCGTCTCCAGGGTGGTTGAGTTAACAGGTGACGTTACTCCAGACATGCGGGCCATCGCGCAGGCGGACCTGATCGTCACCACTCCAGAGAAGTGGGACGGGGTGAGCCGGAGCTGGCAGAACCGCAGCTACGTGCAGAAAGTGGCCATTCTCATCATCGACGAGATCCATCTGCTGGGTAAACGCCCTCATATATGACGTTTAGATGAATATGTACATATGTGTTACACGCTTTCCTCTCAATAAAACAATAAACACACGACACAAATGAGCAAACAGCGGTACAGAGAGCATCTGATCACAGTCATGTTGTAGTCAATTCATTTATATAGCATTTTATATAGTTGGTTTATTTAAAGGTGCAGTGTGTAATTTTAGAGGCATCTAGTGGTGAGGTTGTGAACTGCACCCTACAGAAGATACGGTGGCCGACAGGAAGAGGGAGAGGAGCCGGTTTGGCAATGAGGTTTTTTACCAAGATAAATTAAGAAATGAGGTTTACTTGATTATCGATGTTTTTCAGTGTTTTATTCGCTCACTTTAGCTAGCTAGTTTGCACGAAGAACAACACGTATAGGCAATAAAAACATAACAGTTCATTATGAAAGGTCTTTATGCACCACTAAATCATATTTATATATATATGATAGTGCATTTCTATCAACAGATGCTCCTAAATATTACACAATGCAGCTTTACTGTATTAAACATTGAAAAAAACATGCCAGCGTCGCTTTTAGTCAGAAGTACTGGTTCAGATTGTATTTTAAATCAGTTCTCCGGTGTGTTTACTAGAGTCTGACCTCGAAAGACTGAACAGAAGACAGATTTATATGTCAAAGTAGGCGGAGCCTCAGAGCCACACCCACCTATTCCATCATCATCGCCACAGAGCGATGGTAGATGATGAACACTTTTGTTCTGGAAAGTTCACTTTGGCAAGCTGATTTTGTTCGAAATGACGCCACACTAGTTTATTCTTCGTTTTTCTTTAACCCTAAAACCGTATTCTGGACAAATGTGGGCAAAATAGTTTTGATTTATTTTTTTAAAAATACTTCCATTGATCTGAGCGCTACAAGACTTGGACACTTTTCCTAAGTTTGCCTCCTGAACACACACAATTTTTGTTTGACTCAATTCTACAATGATTAAAAGCTCCTTAATCTTGTATTTGGGTCATAAATGGGCACCCATAGAAATGAATGGGAAAAACTGTAATTTAAAATAAGCCAAAATAAGACACCAGGTGACAGCAAAGTCACTTCATCTTTAGGTTTGAGCTCTAAGAACTTATTGGAATGATATTTTAATGTAGCTAAAAAAAACATAAAAATAAGCATAATTTACATAGAAAATATGGTACTTTTTGAAGTAAATAAATTCAAAAATACCCCCAAAATAAAATAAAAACACCATAAATGGATAGACAAAACTTTATCGAAGACAGTGATATAACATTTATAATAAATAGAGGGTTAAATGAGGGTTAAATCGCCTTGACGTTTCTGCGACACTAGTGGCAAATAGAGGAATTACAAAAATACAGCATGTTTCGCAAACATGACACGTCCTCCGACTCAAACATCCCTGATGCTCTTGTGTCCGAATGTTAGCAAATCCCAGCATCCATGTTCCAACATCCAGTGGAGAGCAGAGGATTGTGGGAACAAACCACGGTTAATGGCCATGGTTTTGAAATGACACACACGAGTCTGGTGTTCAGGTGTCTACACATGTTTGCCTGTGCAGTAAAGCTGCTGTGAGTGTGTGAAAGTCAAGGACCTGGACATGAATGAATTGGACGGCTTCAGTCCTGAGGTGTGTGTAGTTGGATAAGATGATAATACCGCTAATGTTCACGAGTATCTGCATGTATTTACACACGTGTATGGGAGGTTCTTGATTTAATAGACTGATTAAAGAGCCTCCTTAAAGACACTTATTCCAGAAGGATGAATTATTTTGGTACACACAATTCAGGACATAAAAGGAGTTCTACGGAGGCGTATTGCATTCACTTGAAGAAAAAAAATCTACTCTGTTTTTCTGAATTAACGAGTTAATTTTTCATGGAATTTTTTTTGCTCCGTTTTCTGAATTAAAGGGGGGTTGACTGCTGTTTTTCTTTGCATGATTGTGTTTATGGGGTGCAATATAACATGTATTCGTGATTTTTCTTTTTTTAAAAGTCTTATTTTTCATAAACTTCACCTTTATCGTCAGCCGCGCTCTCCTCTGTCCCCTGAACGAGCGGTTTACTTCCTGATTCTATGAAAACACTCCCTCAGAAACACGTCGTGGGCTCAGATTGGGTCGTTTGGGCGGGTGTGTTGTGATTGGCTAAACTGTCGCTCACGTTGTCCGGAAGGTTAACGCCCATTACCTTTACAAGTGAAACATGTACGTCATGAGCTCCGGTCCAGATGTAAATATGCGTCGAACTGCAGTATCAGTGAGGCAGAATCAAACCGAGAAAGCCGCGATGAAGAGAGTCAAACAGAACCACACCACACACGGCTCTTACTAAACGTTTCTGAATGATAAGTTGCTACATTTTTTAACTTTATACACGTTTGTTTTCCACAATAGCAACTGACTGGCTACTAATGTTATACACAAACAGCGTTGGCAAGTTTACGTTCTTGATCAAATCGAAAATAACGTCATAAAGCATATATACATGAAAAATACATTTACAACATTAGTACTTATAGAAAATTCAGGTCTATAATGTTTGTACGCGTTTGTCGTAGACACAAAATAGCTTAGGCTAACTAGTAGTGGCTATAAAGCCAGTGCTGGCATTTGAAAAAACTAAACACAAGGCTATGTCTGGAATTATACATACAAATACATTTAAAACGATTAAGTCTTAGCCTACTTACAGGTTGGGGCCCAACAACTGCTGCCTCTGGTTTTAAAGTCGGATCTGCTTCATGTTTTAGTATCAGTTTCTTGTTGAATCCGGTGTTGAACTCGTGGAGATTCTCCGTAAAGTGCGCAGCACAGAGAGCTAGATTACGATCGTCACTTTGAGGAATATAATCAAACATAAATTGTATCCATTGTTGATGAAGTATAGCATCCGTGGGAAGCTCGAACACAGAAGACCTGACAGCTGCGTGAACAACTCACTCGACGTGCTGCAGAAATATGCGCATGCCATTTCCTGCATATTCCGAAGGGAGTGGTTGATGCAAATGTGCGGGTTAGTGACGTACCATAACCCGTTGTAGTCCCAATCCAGTCGTTTTTGTAGGCGTTTACACTTCCTGGTTTTGAAAAGACGATATCTCTGCTTACATTGAACTTTCAGCGCTGCAACTTTGCAGATACTGTTAATGCACCATCAGCAACATTACACACTATTTAAAATCAAAAAAGTGAAACTGGAATCTACCACCCCTTTTAAAGTCGCCCTGTAGTCAGTGTTAAAACTCATCTTTTATTACGAAAATTACATATTTTACTTTTTTTCCTTGAGAAATGTTGAATGTATCATGAATGTAACTCGACACCCTCACCTCACTTAGTATGCGCGGCTCTATGAATATGCAAATGAGCCCCGCCTCCACTCCCTCACTTACTCAGCTCACCACTGGTTGACTCACACACATTGATCTGATTGGTTACAAGGTGGTTTGTGACGTCAGAAACACCAGCGATTTCAAAGTGTGTTTTTGAGGAAATACACTTGGTGTGTGTTAAAGCAGATTAAAAACACACCACATACACACATAAACAACATTAAACGCTGGATTTACACCACATGGGGACTTTAACTTGTAAATTACATTTGAGAGATCATGATTCATGTGTGAGCAGGACCTTTTCAAAAAAAGCCAGTAAGTAGTTTCTAATAATAACTAGGGTTGGGTATCGAGAATCGAGTATCGATTGGAACCGGGACTAACTTTTTGTTTTTCCGCGGAATCGTTCAAAAGTTAAAATTTCGATTCCTAGTTGCGATATTCACAGTCCGCCGACCAGAAGAAGAAACCGCTGAACAACACCAACGAAGAAGCGTCTACCGGAAGTGTTGGCATAACCGCACGAGTCGAACATGAGTAGCTTACGTCGGCGGTCCAAAGTGTGGCTTCACTTTTCTAAAAATAACGAAATCTCGGTAAATGCAAAGTATTTCCCTTTAGAAAGGAGTATTTCCTTCAGAAAGACCGTTGGTTAGCAAGGTTAGCTAAACTTTTTTGACCCTGCCTCTTAAAAGAATCAGAATCGAGAATCGATAGGAACCGGAATCGAAACAAGGAATCGGAATCAGAATCGAGAATCGTTGGGAACCGGAATCGAAACAAGGAATCGGAATTGAGAATTGTTGGGAACCGGAATCGAAGCAAGGAATCGGAAACAGAATCGAGAATCGTTGGGAACTGAAATCGAAACAAGGAATCGGAATCAGAATCGAGAATCGTTGGGAACCGGAATCGAAACAAGGAATCGGAATCGGAATCGGAATCAGAATCGTTCAAATTCAAACGATACACAACCCTAATAATAGCGTATAAAACTGATATTGTTGTGTTTGCGTTCACAGGTGAGGACCGAGGGCCGGTTCTAGAGGTCATCGTGTCCAGAACCAACTTTATCTCATCGCACACCTCCAAACCCGTCCGTGTGGTGGGACTGTCCACAGCGCTGGCTAACGCTCGCGATCTCGCCGACTGGCTGGGCATCGGACAGGTTAAACACACACACCCCTCCAACATCACATCTCTATCTATTACATTTGATGCAAGACTCGTGGTATCGAAGCGCTTTCGGAGGCCGTCCATAGACTCTATACACAGGCAAATTATCATCGTTTCGGGATCAGTGCTCCTTCCTCGTCTCGGATTCGATATGATTTGCATACGATTCACGGCAATTCAGATCAAGCAAGAAATCTTGGCGTCCAAGAGTTGTTTTTTCGTAGAGTTGGATGTAATGGATGGGTCTCGTTTCAGTGTAATCATGCGTCACGTTCCCCCATAATGATACGGGATGAAGCGAACACATATTATCTGTAACACCGCACCGTCGTCCTGTTTCCATCACAGATAGCCGTCCGCTGATACGTGTGTGTGTGTGTGTGTGTGTGTGTGTGTGCACGGGCCTATAAATAACCAGCACCCGTCTCCCAGCATGCAGCAGCGTCAGGGCAGACAGCAGTGGTTATGTAAACGTTGTTTTACTATTGCCGAAATGTCACCCCGCGAGACGGACGGGGAAGGAAGGGCCGGGGGTCTCCATAAATCTGACGTGTGCTGTTTGGACTGAGGCGTCTCTCTAGCTGCCCGATCCATTATCCAGGCCTTTAAATATGTGCACACACGCACGGGCCCGGGCCACTTGTGTGAGAGCGTGGTTGTGGGACAGGGGACAATGACGGGCGGTAATTACCCCCAGATGGGCCACTCTGTCAGGCACACCGCCAGCTGGGCACTCCATCTCTCTCTTTATTACCGTCTTTCTGCGTCTTCACTTTCTGGCGCTGGTTTTCTTGCGTTGTTTTGTGGCGCTGTGCTTATTCCTCTGTGTGTGTGTGTGTGTGTGTGTGTGTGTGTGTGTTTCAGGTGGGACTGTTTAACTTCCGGCCCTCTGTTCGCCCGGTGCCGTTGGAGGTCCACATCCAGGGTTTTCCTGGACAGCATTATTGCCCTCGTATGGCCAGCATGAACAAACCAGTCTTCCAGGGTACAATACTAGTCACACACACTATGGCAAGCCGATTTAACTTTTAATCATTCGCAGGATATGAATTCTTGATATCAACAATGCCGTTTTTTGATATCAGCAATTCAATTCTTGATATCAACAATTAAATTCTTGATATCAAAAAATGGCATTGTTGATATCTGTAATTGTATTTTCACTAGTGAAATGTCACGATAGGCTGGCAAGCCGTTTTAGCTTTTATTCATTTCCAGGATATGAATTTTATATATCAACAATTA
The DNA here is from genome assembly GCA_038021265.1 of Cyprinella venusta. NCBI lineage: Eukaryota > Metazoa > Chordata > Actinopteri > Cypriniformes > Leuciscidae > Cyprinella > Cyprinella venusta. Next base: position 1,282,459 of record CM075874.1, on the reverse strand, counting down.
CATTTTTGATATCAAGAATTGATTTGCTGATATCTGGAATTCATATCCTGGAAATGAATAAAAGCTAACACAGCATAGGCTGCCATTCAAAATGAATTGTTGATATCAAGAATTGATTTTTAACTAGTAGAAATATCATTTTTGATATCAATAATTACATTGTTACTAGTACAAATGTCAATTCCTGATATCAATAATTAAATTGTCACTAGTTGAAATGTCTATTCTTGATAGCAACAATTCAATTGTTACTAGTAAAAAATACCTTTTTTGATATCTGAAAATGTATTTCTGATATCAATATTATTTCAGATATCTAAAATGGCTTTCTTACTAGTAACAATTACATTCATGATATCAGAAATTAACATTGCCACTAGTAAAAATTAAATTATTGATATGAAAAATGAACGTTCTAGTAGCAATTCAACTGTGGATATCAAGAATAGACATTTCAACTAGTAATTTAATTCTTGATATCAAAAATAAAGGTTTTTACTAGTAATAATTGTATTTCTGATATGTGAAATTGGAATTTCAACTAGTAAGAAATCATTTCTTGATATCAACAATTGGTTTTGAATGGCAGCCTATGGGGACATTTCACTAGTGAAAATACAATTACAGATATCAGCAATTCAATTGTTGATATCAAGAATTCATATCCTGGATATGAATAAAAGCTAAAACGGCTTGCCGCTTCATGTTCATTTGTATTATTTTTGTATTTTGTTGGGTTTTGTATTATGTATTGTACATGCGTTCTGATTGACTCTGTTTCTCCCGCTATCCCGCAGCCATCCGCACACACTCTCCAGCCAAACCGGTCCTCATATTCGTGTCCTCGCGCCGGCAGACGCGGCTCACGGCACTGGACCTCATCGCGTTTCTGGCTACAGAAGATGACCCCAAACAGTGGCTCCACCAGGATGAGAGAGAGGTCAGAGGTCATCCTCTACTATGGTTTTACTTTAACAGACTGATTTTACAAGTTATGCCTAAATAATGCAATTCTTTTCAAAGTTACAAAAAATTGCATTTATTTAAAAAAATAGCTTCAGTAAAGTTAGTATCCGCAAAGTTAGCATCAGTAAAGTTAGCATCAGTAAAGTTAGCTTCAGTAAAGTTAGCATCAGTAAAGTTAGCATCAGTAAAGTTAGCTTCAGTAAAGTTAGCATCAGTAAAGTTAGCTTCAGTAAAGTTAGTATCCGCAAAGTTAGCATCAGTAAAGTTAGCTTCAGTAAAGTTAGCTTCAGTAAAGTTAGTATCCGCAAAGTTAGCATCAGTAAAGTTAGCATCAGTAAAGTTAGCGTCAGTAAAGTTAGTATCCGCAAAGTTAGCATCGGTAAAGTTAGCATCAGTAAAGTTAGCATCAGTAAAGTTAGCATAAGTAAAGTTAGCTTCAGTAAAGTTAGCATCAGTAAAGTTAGCGTCAGTAAAGTTAGTATCCGCAAAGTTAGCATCGGTAAAGTTAGCATCAGTAAAGTTAGCATCAGTAAAGTTAGCATAAGTAAAGTTAGCTTCAGTAAAGTTAGCATCAGTGAAGTTAGCGTCAGTAAAGTTAGTATCCGCAAAGTTAGCATCAGTAAAGTTAGCTTCAGTAAAGTTAGCTTCAGTAAAGTTAGCATCAGTAAAGTTAGCTTCAGTAAAGTTAGCTTCAGTAAAGTTAGCATCAGTAAAGTTAGCTTCAGTGAAGTTAGCGTCAGTAAAGTTAGTATCCGCAAAGTTAGCATCAGTAAAGTTAGCGTCAGTAAAGTTAGCTTCAGTAAAGTTAGCATCAGTAAAGTTAGTATCCGCAAAGTTAGCATCAGTAAAGTTAGCATCAGTAAAGTTAGCTTCAGTAAAGTTAGCATCAGTAAAGTTAGCATCAGTAAAGTTAGCTTCAGTAAAGTTAGCATCAGTAAAGTTAGCTTCAGTAAAGTTAGTATCCGCAAAGTTAGCATCAGTAAAGTTAGCTTCAGTAAAGTTAGCTTCAGTAAAGTTAGTATCCGCAAAGTTAGCATCAGTAAAGTTAGCATCAGTAAAGTTAGCGTCAGTAAAGTTAGTATCCGCAAAGTTAGCATCGGTAAAGTTAGCATCAGTAAAGTTAGCATCAGTAAAGTTAGCATAAGTAAAGTTAGCTTCAGTAAAGTTAGCATCAGTAAAGTTAGCGTCAGTAAAGTTAGTATCCGCAAAGTTAGCATCGGTAAAGTTAGCATCAGTAAAGTTAGCATCAGTAAAGTTAGCATAAGTAAAGTTAGCTTCAGTAAAGTTAGCATCAGTGAAGTTAGCGTCAGTAAAGTTAGTATCCGCAAAGTTAGCATCAGTAAAGTTAGCTTCAGTAAAGTTAGCTTCAGTAAAGTTAGCATCAGTAAAGTTAGCTTCAGTAAAGTTAGCTTCAGTAAAGTTAGCATCAGTAAAGTTAGCTTCAGTGAAGTTAGCGTCAGTAAAGTTAGTATCCGCAAAGTTAGCATCAGTAAAGTTAGCGTCAGTAAAGTTAGCGTCAGTAAAGTTAGCTTCAGTAAAGTTAGCTTCAGTAAAGTTAGCTTCAGTAAAGTTAGCTTCAATAAAGTTAGCATCAGTAAAGTTAGCTTCAGTAAAGTTAGCTTCAGTAAAGTTAGCCTCAGTAGAGTTAGCCTCAGTAAAGTTAGCCTCAGTAAAGTTAGCGACAGTAAAGTTAGCTTCAGTAAAGTTAGCATCGGTAAAGTTAGCTTCAGTAAAGTTAGCTTCAGTAAAATTAGCTTCAGTAAAGTTAGCATCAGTAAAGTTAACTTCAGTAAAGTTAGCTTCAGTAAAGTTAGCCTCAGTAGAGTTAGCTTCAGTAAAGTTAGCCTCAGTAAAGTTAGCTTCAGTAAAGTTAGCATCAGTAAAGTTAGCTTCAGTAAAGTTAGCTTCAGTAAAGTTAGCTTCAGTAAAGTTAGCATCAGTAAAGTTAGCTTCAGTAAAGTTAGCTTCAGTAAAGTTAGCATCAGTAAAGTTAGCTTCAGTAAAGTTAGCATCAGTAAAGTTAGCTTCAGTAAAGTTAGCATCAGTAAAGTTAGCTTCAGGAAAGTTAGCTTCAGTAAAGTTAGCTTCAGTAAAGTTGGCTTCAATAAAGTTAGCTTCAGTAAAGTTAGCTTCAGTAAAGTTAGCGAGAGTAAAGTTAGCTTCAGTAAAGTTAGCATCAGTAAAGTTAGCTTCAGTAAAGTTAGCATCAGTAAAGTTAGCTTCAGTAAAGTTAGCATCAGTAAAGTTAGCTTCAGGAAAGTTAGCTTCAGTAAAGTTAGCTTCAGTAAAGTTGGCTTCAATAAAGTTAGCTTCAGTAAAGTTAGCTTCAGTAAAGTTAGCGAGAGTAAAGTTAGCTTCAGTAAAGTTAGCTTCAGTAAAGTTAGCTTCATTCACTGAGAGAATGGTATGACTTCACATGTGCCCCTTTGGGGTTTGTAGTCTTTGTAATTACGTATTTTTACAGTCTTATACCTCAACAGTTTTACATCAAACTGTGACTTTCTTAACTTTATAATGTGTCTTTTAAATTGACAATCATCATATGTGTAATTCAGGACACAATTCAAACGAGATCAAAATATTTGTTGTCTCTCGCTATTGACTACCAAATAATATTTTTTCGAAATAAGGACGCATGGTGGTCGACAGGAAGGGGCGGGGCTTAGGCTCTGTATAGAGCAGTATCAGACTCACATTCTGACTAGCATCTCAATATGACGACGTCAGGCTAGCGGCACCAATCATTGGATAACACTACGACAAATCACAACTATATGTCCATACGCAGAGATAACTAATAGACTAGACTCTTGCCGGATCCGGTCGGCAAAACGGCAAAAACTTCCTTCTTGCAAAGGAATGATTCGTGTGCCGTCTTCTGTTCCTCTTTTAGATGAAAAGCCAAGTCTAACTCGCTCATTGTCGCGGCCAAAGCCGTTTCCAGCAACTGGTGTTTTCTCTCCTGTCGATTGTTCGCTCAGTCTCTGCGATTACAGTACGGCTTCTGGTGCAAACCCCTGTCGTCTCTCATTAAACTCCTCTCTCCGTTCCACTGCATGCCTTCAGATCATTTCAAGATGTGGACAAACAGCTCTTTTCTGCTCGCCGTCACAGATGTGTGCTAATGTTTTCAAAGCACTCCATTAGAGAGCTATTCAGGGGGAAGGGAATGCTTTCCGCATCCCAATCACAAAGTAATCATAAAAATTGCAGCCTTACGGAGGCGATAATTTCTTTAATAGTGTACGCATGACACACACACACACACTTATGTAACAGAGAGCGGAAATACATCTTTAGTGTGTTTTCTTGAACACATGAGCTGTATTTTACTGTAGTGTAGAGGTTTGCCGATATTGACCCCGGACTGAATCCATTCGGACTGTACATCATTATCATAAATGTATATATATAGTTACTACAGCACTATTACGAACAAACAAAAAGATGTTGTATATATTTCGTCTGATTTATTGCGTGTGTGTGTGTCGCTATAATAGTAAAACCAGTCATTTTTGATCTTGTGGGGAAAGTGTTTTTTTCAGTCCCCGTGTGAAAAACAGCTTATAAATCTTACAAAATTATGTTTTTTGCAAATGTAAAAACGCGAACATCTGTTTTTGGAAGGTTTAATTTTTTTATATATATTTACGTATGGAAGCTTGTTTCCGCTACTGAATAAAAAAAAAGAAAAAAATAATTGCGACCTTTTTATCTCACAATTGCAATATATAAAGTCAGAATTGCGTGTTATAAAGTCAGAATTCTGACTTTTTTTCTCACAATTGCGAGTTTATATCTCGCAATTCTGACTTTATAACACACAATTGCAAGTTTATATGTTGAAATTGTGACATCTTTTCTCAGAATTGAGAGATAAACTTGCAATTGCGAGTTATCAGGCCAATTCTAAGGGGGGAAAAAAGACTAACTTTTCCCCTCAGAATAGTTTATCTCGCAATTTTGACTTTATATCTTGCAATTTTGAATATATAACACGCAATTGTGACTTCATATCACGCAATTCTGACTTTAAAACACGCAATTACGAATTCATATCTCGCAATTTTGACTTTATATCTAGCAATTTTGACTATATAACACAATTACGACTTCTATCTCGCAATTCTGACTTTAAAACACGCAATTCTGACTTTATATCTCGCAATTTTGACTTTATAACACACAATTACGACTTTATATATCACAATTGCGACTTCATATCACGCAATTCTGACTTTAAAACACGCAGTTACAACTTTATATCTCGCTATTTTGACTTTATATCTCGCAATTCTGACTTTATATCTCGCAATTTTGACTTTATAACACACAATTACGACTTTATATATCACAATTGCGACTTCATATCACGCAATTCTGACTTTAAAACACGCAGTTACGACTTCATATCTCGCTATTTTGACTTTATATCTCGCTATTTTGACTTTATATCTCGCAATTTTGAATATATAACACGCAATTGCGACTTCATATCACGCAATTCTGACTTTAAAACACGCAATTACGAATTCATATCTCGCAATTTTGACTTTATATCTAGCAATTTTGACTATATAACACAATTACGACTTTATCTCGCAATTCTGACTTTAAAACACGCAATTCTGACTTTATATCTCGCAATTTTGACTTTATAACACACAATTACGACTTTATATATCACAATTGCGACTTCATATCACGCAATTCTGACTTTAAAACACGCAATTACGACTTCATATCTCGCTATTTTGACTTTATATCTCGCAATTCTGACTTTATATCTCGCAATTTTGAATATATAACACTCAATTGCGACTTTATATTTCACAATTCTGACTTTATAACACACAATTACGACTTTATATATCACAATTGCGACTTCATATCACGCAATTCTGACTTTAAAACACGCAATTACGAATTCATATCTTGCAATTTTGACTTTATATCACGCAAATGCCACTTAATATCATGCAATTACGACTTTATAACGCAATTCTGACTTTATATCTCACAATTGCGACTTAATTACCTTTTTTAATTTGCAATTACCTTTTTTTTATATTTCATTCTGTGGTGGAAACAAGCTTCCATATTTACCTTTATACAGAGTCCCCATAAAACATGAAAACCCTGTGTGTGTGTGTGTGTGTGTGTGTGTGTGTGTGTGTGTGTGTGTGGGTGTGTGTGTGTGTGTGTGTGTGTGTGTGTGTGTGTGTGTGTGTGTGTGTGTGTGTGTGTGTGTGTGTGTGTGTGTGGAAAAGAGTTTATTTAAGGTTCTTTGCGAATGTCTCTCTTTGTGTTCCGTTGGGGAAACCGCACACGGCTCTGGGCCGATGTTGAGAGTATGTAAATAGATCAGTATTCATCTTCAGACGGCCTGTTCCTGGCTCGTGTGTGTGTGTGCTGAGAGTGTGTGTGTGTGCTCCAGCATGCAGTGATATACGGGGCGTCCCGCTGTGTCGCCGCACTGAAGCGTGTAACGGCTCGAGCTCCTGCGGTGTGACTGACAGCCGGCAGCACTTCCTCCGCTCCCACTGTTCCCCGTCCCAACATCTCCATCATCTCTGCGGTGTGTGTTGCTTTACGAAGGAAGTGTGTACGTTTGTCAAGTCACCTTTATTTATAAAGCACTTTTTACAATACAGAGTGATTCAAAGCAGCTTTACAGAGAGAACAGGAAAATAATGCAGCAAAGTTTGTTGCCATTTCATGTATTCTGGTGCCTGCATTAAATGCACAGCTGTCCGTGTATTATCCCGCTGATGTCATGCAGCATTGACAACTTAAAGGTGCATTGCGCAATATTTCATGTTAAAAATACGTGTTTTCTAACTAGAGCCTGACCGATATATCGGCAGACCGATATTATCGGCCGATATTAGGCAGTTATAATGGCCGATAAACGAATATTTCAAAAATAAAATCAAAACGGACGAAACACGCTTGAACCATGTCATGAGTGTTGGAGTTGTATAGTTTGTCCACCAGAGGGCGCTCTACACCGTCCCTGTTGGCAACACTCATTGAGTTGGTCACGAGACATACATTGCTTGAATAACAATTAAAAGATCATCCCCATCAGTTCTCTAAACTCAAATAAGCACGACAAAATTTGTGACTATCATGTCCAGTGTAAATAAATAAATAAATAAATAAATAAAATATCGGCCGATATATCGGAGGTAACACTTTATTTGAAGGGGTGTGCATAAGACTGACATAACACTGTCATGAACATGAAGGAGTCTTTATGAATGTTTAGGACTGTTGTCATTAAGCGTCATTCGGTAAATTATGACACTTTTAATGCAAAGTTGACATTGTTTAAAATGTCTTTGTTATGACAACTTGACATTAACCAAGAAATCATAACCTGTCACAAATATGTCATAACAGGTCTAATTATCAAACTTAAAGAAGTTATTTAGCTTTGTGTTAACATTACATTACCCTGTCATATGTGTTTGGTTTTGACTTTGGCCGTAACGACCTCATTGTAACTAGGGTTGTGTATCGTTTGAATTTGAACGATTCTGATTCCGATTCCTTGTTTCGATTCCGGTTCCCAACGATTCTGATTCCGATTCCTTGTTTCGATTCTGGTTCCCAACGATTCTCGATTCCGATTCCTTGTTTCGATTCCGGTTCCCAACGATTCTCGATTCCGGTTTCGATTCCGGTTCCCAGCGATTCTCGATTCCGATTCCTTGTTTCGATTCCGGTTCCCAACGATTCTCAATTCCGATTCTTTTAAGAGGCAGGGTCAAAAAAGTTTAGCTAACCTTGCTAACCAACGGTCTTTCTGAAGGAAATACTCCTTTCTAAAGGGAAATACTCTGCATTTTGCCGAGATTTTTGTTATTTTTATAAAAGTGAAGCCACACTTTGGACCGCCGACGTAAGCTACTCATGTTCGACTCGCGCGGTTATGCCAACACTTCCGGTAGACGCTTCTTCATTGGTGTTGTTCAGCGGTTTCTTCTTCTGGTCGGCGGACTGTGAATATCGAAACTAGGAATCGAAATTTTAACTTTTGAACGATTCCGGGAAAAACGAAAAGTTAGTCCCGGTTCCAATCGATACTCGATTCTCGATACCCAACCCTAATTATAACTCTGTCATGAATATTTGACTTCTCCTCAAGTAAAGTGTAACACATTGTACTAGATATAAAGATGTCATTAAGGGTTATTACACTGTCAAATGCTTTAACAACAGTGTCATTAATATCTCCCCTTACCTCAAGTAAAGTGGAACACGTTGGACTAGTTATGATTTCTTGGTTAATGTCAAGTCGTCATAACAAAGACAATTTAAACAAAGTCAACTTTGCATTAAAAGTGTCATAATTTACCGAATGACACTTAATGACAACAGTCCTAAACATTCATAAAGACTCCTTCATGTTCATGACCCCTTCAAATAAAGTGTTGAACTAAAAGGCGACCGTGGCGAGGATCTAAAACTCCATCAAATGTGTGTTTTGTTAGATGACCGATATCATTTCCACTGCGAGAGAGTCGAACCTGAAGCTGACCCTGGCGTTCGGGATCGGGATCCATCACGCAGGACTTCACGAGCGGGACAGGAAGACCGTGGAAGAGCTCTTCGTCAACTGTAAGATCCAGGTGAGGCCAACAGGTGAAGCGCTTCGCACAGGAGTCTGGGTAAATCCCGTCAGCGGAGCGAGTGTGAGCATTTTGAATGTATGAAATCCATATTTCTGTGTTTATATAGGATGTGACGTAGCTAATCTGGTTCATTATCTGGCTAGTAGACGTTCTGCATGGCCAGTAACTTATTCAGTAGCCAAATTGGTGAAAAAGTTCATTTCAAACCCTGATTATATGAGAGACAGCACACACACACACACACTAGTGGTTGGTGTAGTAATCCGACTTCTCCCATGATCCGTGTGTAAGGTGCTGATAGCGACGAGCACACTAGCGTGGGGCGTTAACTTCCCAGCGCACCTGGTGATCGTGAAGGGCACAGAATACTACGACGGGAAGACCCACCGCTACGTGGACTACCCCATCACAGGTAACATCTGCTTTTACATCTGTGTGTGTGTGTGTGTGGCAGACGGTTCATTGATCTCCATCATTGTCGTTCCAGATGTGCTTCAGATGATGGGTCGAGCGGGACGGCCCCAGTTCGATGACCAGGGCAAGGCTGTTATCCTCGTGCATGACATCAAGAAGGACTTCTATAAGAAGTTCCTGTACGAGCCGTTCCCTGTGGAGTCCAGGTGTGTCTCCTTCAACAATAACAGGACATTAACCCTTTACCTGTCACCCCCCTTTTTGATAATTGACGTTAAAATGCACTATACAAACTTAAATGGTTGTAATTTAAGAATGCTTTGGAGTATAGACCTACGTTTGGTCTTGTTTTAAGGCGAGACACTACAGGTGAATAGGGTTATTTTTTTAACTAGCTGATATCACCATGAAACTTTCCCAGTTGATTACATACATTAAGATGTGAAAAAAATATATTACAAGTTTTCTGTAATTTAATGTTCAAATATGCAAATTAGGCATTATCTAATGAAATATGCCCTAATTTGCGTATATTTTTAAAAAACGAAATCTGAGTATTGGATAAAGCCAGGTTCAAAATTATTATTTCATTGTGTTCACATATTAGATGGGGAAAAATTACTGAGGGATTTATGGATATCTACTTTTGTTATCCTGTAAATCAGAAAATACTGCCAATAGCCATGAAAAAATGAATTTTCGCCATGTTTTTTGGAATAAAGTGTTATATAAATCAGGCTAGGAATAATATATTTACAAATCCCTCTGTAAATGTCTTCATAATATAACTAGGAACAAAACTGGAAAGTTTGGTGTATATCGGTGCTACTGAAGTGGAGATTTCGGACTTGGAGTATGAGAGAAAAGTCATTTTGAGAAAACAGGCTTTAAAGATTTAGCATCAGCCAATGAGATTGCGCATTTAGGGCTCTATCTTGCACCCGGCGCAAATGACTTTATACACTGACGCATTTATCATTCCTATTTTGCACGCGTGCAAAGCGGGTTTTTTTCCTCCACAGACGCACGTCGGTAAACTAGGAAATGAACTTGCGCTCCCTGGGCGGGTTGGCGCAAAAAGGAGGCGGGTGTCGGCGCAAACAATCCCTGGTGCTATTTTGCAGTTCCAGAAAACAATTGCGCCAATGACCAGAAAAAACCTGGTCTAAAGTCAGTGGCGCGTTGCGCGTACATTCAGATGCTATTTTAAGCGTGCATTTTTGGCCATAATACAGAGAGTGAACAACGCGCATACACTGTAGATGATTCTCTCATCTACACAGATGCCTTTTACTTTTTGCAAATGATACATTATTATAAGAAAAAATATATAAACATGAGGGAAATCATTGTTGTGTCCATGGTGATGCATGGGAAAAATAGGCATAAAACTTACACATTTACCCAAGTTATTATATGCATGTTTAACCGAAGTTAATTTGAGTGGGTTTGTCCCATCCCCAATGTCCATTCTCTTTCTTTTACGGCCCTGACGAGAACATCGATTTCCTCGGCTGTGAACCAATTGAAGCGCGCCTGGTAAATGCGCCGTTAAAATAGAATTGCGCCATGGAACAAGCGCACCTCGTTCATCACACTCTTAAAGGGAATGTGATATGACGCTCTTATTGGTTTATTTCCGTTACGCCCAAACCACACCTATGAATAATGAAGCTACTCCAGACCAACCCCTTTTAGATTTGCGCCAGGCGCAAGTGGCATTTATCCCGTCGGTTAAATAGCAACAGTGCCGGGAACCGCCCACAAAGTTACTTGCGCTTTGCGCTTTGACACTTGCGTTTCAGATCGTTAAAATAGGGCCCTTAGAGTTAAATCCCTCCTTTTACTTTCACGATTGGCTGCTGGTAAAAAGGAAATGACCATATTTGGATCCGACAGCGTTGAACAGGAGAAAGAGAGCTTTCTAACGGTGTGTGTGATGACCGATCGCGATCGCTGAGCAGCGGGAGGATTTAAAATGCCAACTTTTGAAGAATTTAGGAGAAATCTACAGACGCAAACAGACAAAGTGTAGTAAAATAATGACCTAAATGTGTAGTTTTTCACCACAAGTCTGAAAGAAGACATGTTATTCAAGACAAATATCCCAAAATCTCAAAATTGACCAGTGAAAAAAAATGTTTTTGCCTGCCATGTCTCGCCTTAAAGAAATCAGCAGATTATTACTGAAGTGAAAGCACTTCAAAAAATTATAGTATGAAAAAGTTATGGAAGTTATAATTTACAGTAAATCAAATATACTTTATTAATGGAGTTTTTTAAATATGAAATAAATATTTTACGAAATATGTTTTACTGTAAAATTACTATAAAATGAAAGCTATATATCTAACCGAGTTGTGTTCCAAATTTGAAGTTGACATCACAAAAATTGAAGTTCCCATGAGATTTTCCCATGACCTCATTTTTATTTATTTTTTGTGTGTTCACATTCCCAATGCCATAAAAGTCACCAAGTTTCGTATCATTCCGATGAAACTGTGATTTTTAAAATTTCAAAACAGAAAATTTTTCGGTCAGAAATGACCAAAGAGCACCTGAGGGTTAAATTAATAATAGGGCTGTGCAAAAGTTAATTGCAATTAATCACATCCAAAATAAAAGTCTGTGTTTCATAATATATTTGTGTGTGCTGTATATAATTATTTTGTATATATTAATACCTATGCATGCATGTATATATTTAAGAATTATTTGCGCTTAAATTCTGTAAATATATTTAAATACATAATCTATATTATATAAATATAAATATTTCATATATGAGTAACACATTTTCTTAAATATATACATGCATGTGTGTGTATTTATATATACAAAATAATTATATACAGCACACTCAAATATATTATGTAAACACAGACTTTTATTTTGGATGCGATTAATCGCAATTAATTTTTGCACAGCCCTAATTAATAAATGTGATTTTGTCTATGTACATTTCTGAAATGCATAACTGAGACAGTTCCTCTGATAACAAATCGCTGTAAACTGTAATGTGCTTTAAAATGATGTGTGTTGTGAAAAGCGCTGTACAAATACAAATTGAATTGAAATGAATTGTGACATCTCTCTGTGTCCTCAGTCTCCTGAGTGTCCTGTCCGACCACCTGAATGCAGAGATCGCCGCCGGAACGGTCGCCTCAAAGCAAGACGCCATGGATTACATCACCTGGACGTACTTCTTCCGCCGGCTGGTCATGAACCCGAGGTACAGCGCACGCTTCTCACCGCTGAGCGCTTCACATTACTCTGTGTCTACAGACAAACCAAAGTGTGTTGCCTTGGTATATATATATATATATATATATATATATATATATATATATATATACCAAGGCTGCAATTATTTGATAAAAAATACAAAAAAAACTGAAATATTGTGAAATATTATTATAATTTAAAACAGCGGTTTTCTATGTGAATATATAGTGAAGTGTAATTTATTCCTGTGATTTACAGCATCATTACTCCAGTCTTCAGTGTCACATGATCCGTCAGAAATGATTATAATATGATGCTCAAGAAACATTTATGATTATTATCCATGTTGAAGACAGTTTTATTTCAGGATTCTTTGATGAATAGAAAGTTCAACAGAACAGAATTGATCTGAAATGAAAGCTTTTGTAACATTAATCACTACCATTCAAAAGTTTGGGCTCAGGAAGAGTTTATTTATTATTTTTGGGGGAAAGAAATTAGAAAATACTTTTATTCATCAAGGATGAGTTCAATTGATCAAAAGTTACAGTAAAGACATTTATAATGTTAGAAAAGAGTATATTTAGGGGTTCAAGCACGAAGTGCTGAAACCCTATTGTAATTGTACTGATTTTTATTATTATTATTATTATTATTATTTTTCTTCTGCCGTAAAACGCATCGTGCAGACCAAACCGTAAGGGCCAGAGCTCTGAAACTTTGTCAGATGGTAGTACAAAAATCGAGGAGAGGTTATCAAATTATGAGCCCGATTGGCCCATAGGTGGCGCTATAACAACCAATTGCGCGAAACTGGTCATAACTCCTAGACCGTAAGTCGTACACTCAAGTGTCTTATATCATTGGAAAGCTGGTCACCTGACGAACAAAACGTATATCTCCGATTTCATTTCCGGTATTAAAATTTTTCCGCCATTTTGAATTTTGTCGAAAAACCACTTTTGCGAACTAGTCCCTGGTTTTTTGCCCGATCGGAACCAAACCAATGCAGAAATGTTCTCTGGAGTCTGAAAATCAATAATTATTGAAAAAATGTTGAAATTTCTATTTACGGTCGCTAGGGGGAGCAAAATAAACGTTGTGGGATGAATCTATTTTACTAAAACGGCTATAACTCAAGAAGTAAATGAGATATCTTCACCAAACTCGGTACTCATGTGTAAGAGTTCAATTTGAGGTCACAGTAAAAAAAACGCGACGATTGAACGCTAGGTGGCGCTATAAAATGAAAAAAACATAAAAAGGGCTATAACCATGTGACCGTTAGTCTGATTGACTTTAAAATTGGTGTGCAGGGTCTTGGTCCAAGGCCCCATGTATGTGTATGAGGACATTGGCGTATCTCAAAAAACATGGCCGCCATCAACCAATGAATTTGAGCACCCATGAAACAAGGTTAACGAAGGCCGATCGGAACGAAACTCGTTGGGCATGTTCGACTCATGGCCCTAGAGTTCTGTAAGAATTTTGAAAGGAATCGGCCACTAGTTGGCGCTAACGAGTTTTATGGCTCTGTAATCACGTGGTGTTGCACACAACCCCACAATATGTATATCAATTGATAGATCTCCTCATGTTGAACAACTTTGCCTCAAGAACCATTGCTGTCAATCAAATCGTTCGTCAAATATTCACAAATATGTCAAAAACCTACTTTTGCGAACTAGTCCCTGGTTTTTTGCCCGATCGGAACCAGACCAGCGCAGAAATGTTCTCTGGAGTCTGACGATCAATAATTATTGAAAAAATGTTGAAATTTCTATTTACGGTCGCTAGAGGGCGCAAAATAAACGTTGTGGGAGGAGCCTACTTTACTAAAATAGCTATAACTCAAGAAGTAAATGAGTTATCTTCACCAAACTCGGTACTCATGTGTAGGAGTTCAATTTGAGGTCACAGTAAAAAAACCGCGACGATTGAACGCTAGGTGGCGCTATAAAATGAAAAAAAAACTTAAAAAGGGCTATAACCATGTGACCGTTAGTCCGATTGACTTGAAAATTGGTATGCAGTGTCTTGGTCCAAGGCCCCATGTATGTGTATGAGGACATTGGCGTATCTCAAAAAACATGGCCGCCATCAACCAATGAATTTGAGCACCCATGAAACAAGGTTAACGAAGGCCGATCGGAACGAAACTCGTTGGGCATGTTCGACTCATGGCCCTAGAGATCTGTAAGAATTTTGAAAGGAATCGGCCACTAGTTGGCGCTAACGAGTTTTATGGCTCTGTAATCACGTGGTGTTGTACTCACCCCCCCAATATGCATATCAATTGATAGATCTCCTCATGATGAACAACTTTGCCTCTAGAACCATTGCTGTCAATCAAATCGTTCATCAAATATTCACAAATATGTCAAAACCCTACTTTTGCGAACTAGTCCCTGGTTTTTCGCCCGATCGGAAGCAGACCAGTCTAGGATAATTCTTTGGACTCTCTAGATCAATAATTATCAAAAAAGTTGAACTTTTTAAATTTGTGCATGGTCTTAAATGGTTATTTAGAAAAGGGGCGTGAAAAAATGCACCCAAAAGCCTATAAATCCTAAATGAAAACTCAGAACTTCACAAACATTGATGAGCATATGTGTCATAACATGCCAAAGAAGCATGCAAAGTTTCATTGAGATCGGACTATAGGTGGTGCTATAACTGTTAAAAAGCTTTAAAACCATATGTTTCCAATGGTAAATTGCCAGTATTGACTGTAAAAAAATTGAGCATCTATGAAACAAGGTTAACAAAGGCCGATTGCAACGAAACTCGATGGGCATGTTCAACTCATGGCTCTAAAGGTCTGTAACAATTTTGAAAGAAATTGGCCACTAGTTGGCGCTAACGAGTTTTGTGGCTCTGTAATCACGTTGTGTTGCGCACATCCCCACGAAATGCAATTTCATTTCATAGATCTCCTCATGATGAACAACTTTGCCTCTAGAACCATTGCTGCCAATCAAATTGTTTGTTAAATATTCACGAATATGTTAAAAACCTATTTTTGCGAACTAGTCCCTGTTTTTTTGCCCGATTGGAACCAGACTAGTCTAGGACAATTCTTTGGACTCTCTAGATCAATAATTATCAAAAAAGTTGAACTTTGTCATTTGTTTTGCTTTCACATGGTCATTTACTAAAGGAGGCATGACAAAATGCACCCAAAAGCCTATAAATCCTAAAGGAAAAGTCAGAACTTCACAAAAATCGATGAGTACATTTGTCATAACTTATTCAAAAAGCATGGAAAGTTTCATGTAGATCGGACCATAGGTGGCGCTATAATTGTTAAAAATGTAAAATCATTGAAACTTAAACTTAATGTCTTTTGATGCTTTTTTGCTTAAAGGCCTCAAAGGCCTAAACTGCTTGAACCCCGCTAAATGCTGCTTGCAGCTTTAATTTAAATAAATGCTGTTCTTTTCAACTTTCTATTCATCAGAGAATTTTGGGGGAAAAACTGTTTTCAACATTGAAAATAATAATTGATGTTTTTTGAGCGTTAAATCAGCATATTAGAGTGATTTCTGAAGGATCATGTGACACTGAAAACTGATGTGTGATCAGCAACAGTAATGATGTGGAAAATTCAGCTTTCAAATTACATTTTAAAATATATTAAAATAGAAAACACTCATTTTAAATTGTCATAATATTTCACAATATTACTGTTTGTCTTTTTTTCATCAAATAAAGCAGCAGAAGAGACTTCATTTAAAATCATAAAAAATCTTACTCATCTAAAACTTTTGACTGGTAGTGTATGTGTGTGTATATATATATATATATTATATAAAGCATTATTATATATATTTTATATACAGCAGCGGGACAAACCTAAACACACAATTGCTAAACAAATGTGCTTAAATAAGTTCTGTTATAACTAAAGTTTTCTAAAGGGTCTAAAAGTCTACGTTAGCTAATGCTGTAAAGTATACAGGGAGAAAGTTAGACATTTCACTGGACTTTTCATCGAAATATCATGTTGTGTGTTTTAATATCTCGAGGTCGCATTAGATGCCTCTACAAATAAACAAATAGAAAATAGTCTAGCTCAATAATTTAAATAAACAAACAAGGACACTTAGAGTTATTACTTGTTTTGTTAATTGGCCTAGTGGGAAATGCAAGCGTTGGTTGAATCGCCAGTGACTGGACTGCAGAAAACACACACACACACACACACACACGCACACACACACATCTCCAGCCGCTTTCACAGGATCATTACTTACTGTGTTTCCATGGCAGCGTCATCTCTGGACACACTGGCCACCGTTTACACCTCCGTCACAGAACTGGGCTGCGAGATCACACACACACACACACACACACACACACCAGCCGCGCAGGGTCATATAGGGCAGAACCGACATCTGCGATGAATAGAAGAAGATGATTCCAGAACATTCCACTGACATTTGCACGCCTGTCAGGCCACATTAAACATAAAGACCTGTGTGTGCCCTCTCCCTCGCTGCAAACACACACCGACTCCTCACAACTGAGGAGAAAACGTTACTCTTTTTATTGGCCATGTTTTTACACACTTTTCATTCTATTATTTTCCATGTCAAGTCGAGTCACCTTTATACAGGTGACACTCGAAAAATCTGAATATCCTGCAAAAGTTCATTTATTACAGTAATTTAACTTAAAGGTGTAGTTCACTTTTACATAAACTTTAGCTGATAATTTACTCACCCCCATGTCATCCAAGATGTCCATGTCTTTCTTTCTTCAGTCGAAAAGAAATGAAGGTTTTTGATGAAAACATTGCAGGATTTTCTCCATATAATGGACTTCAATGGGAACCAAACGCTTCAAGGTCCAAATGAGAGTTTCAGTGCAAACTGTTCAAAGGGCTTTAAACGACTCCAGACGATGAATAAGGGTCTTATCAAGCGAAACGATCGCTCATTTAATAAATAAATAACAAAGTTTAAGTTTTATAAGCTCAAATGCTCACCTTCTGTGATGAGTGTTCGTGACTCTCCTGTTCGAACTCGTTCATCAGAATGAATGAATCTTTTTCCGAGTCAATTTGTTCATTTTGTTCATTGAACGAACCAAATGACTCGAAAAAGATCACAAGACGCACATTTGAGCTTATAAAACTTAAACTTTGTTATTTATTTATTAAATGGTCGCTCGTTTCGCTTGATAAGACCCTTATTCATCATCTGGAGTCATTTAAAGCCCTTTGAACAGTTTGCACTGAAACTGTCTTTTGGACCTTGAACCGTTTGGTTCCCATTGAAGTCCATTATATGGAGAAAATCCTGGAATGTTTTCATCAAAAACCTTCATTTCTTTTCGACTGAAGAAAGAAAGACATGGACATCTTGGAAGACATGGGGGCGAGTAAATTATCAGCAAAAGATTATTGAAAAGAGAACTACTCCTTTAAAATATTAAACTAATATATTATATAGACTCATTACAACGAAAGTAAAATATTTCAAGCCTTTTTTATTATAATTGTGCTGATTATGGATTACAGCTTATGAAAACCTTTTCACAATATTCTAATTTTGACTTTGGGGTTTTCACAAGCTGTAATCCATAATCATCACAATTATAACAAATAAAGGCTTGAAATATCTCACTTTGCATGTAATGAGTCTATATAATATATTAGTTTCAGATTTTTTAAAGTTGAATTACTGAAATAAATGAACTTTTGCACGATATTCTCATTTTTCAAATTTCACCTGTGTATATATATTTATATATAGTGCTTTTTACAAGAGGCAAGGCAAGTTTATTTATAAAGCACATTTCATGCAAAATGGTAATTCTAAGTGCTTTACATAGAAGGAATTAAAATAATCAAAAGCAATTAAAAAACTAAAACCCAGAGCAAGCAGTGGGACGAGCAGTGGTCGGATTATATTCAGTGAGTATATCTGCAATATATTGAGGTCCTAGTCCATCGAGTTAGAAACAAGTAATAATACTTTAAAATGGCCAACTTTACAACAGGAAAACACATGTTTACAGCCTGGTGCAAAAAATGGTTTTGGTCTATAATGCTAATATCGCCCTTCATGACGACTGTGAGGCGGGTGACTTGTTTAATAACTCATCCGTCTTCGTTATATTAAGCCTTAAAGTTCTGCATAATTAAGGGCGTGGCCACTTGAGTGACAGGTGGATTGCCGCTGATGTAAAGTCTCCTCAGCTAATCCGCTCTTCAGAAACATACGGGTGACGTTTGTAGTTCACACTGAAAGTTACAAATATAAAAAGTACACTTTAGATACTCAGATGAGGCACTTAATGAACAGAAAAACTAAGTTGGACACTTCACGCACTCCACTGTCGTAGCGGAGGGGGAGGAGCTACACGTTCCCGATGTCGAATGACAAATAACCGTATAAAGTTCAAACACATCATTAAGAGCGTGTGATGTCACTGTGTACTGTTGCAAGACTGCGTGAGCAGCTGAGATTGATGATAATGTGAGGGCTGGTGTCCTCAGAGAGCGTTTTAACGTGTTGCTACAGCTTTTCTTCTTAAATGTCATTTAAAAGCAGCACAACGGCTTCTTTACGTTAATAATGGGACACACAGCTCCATTTGGCACATCCCCGTCCATCGGTGTGTTTCTGTGGCTCATCACCTTCACATGAGCCGTGATTGGCCGGATCTGGGGGGTTTAAGCGGACGGGAGCCCGGAGGACTCATAAACACCGCACATCAGCTCAACTAAGCGCAGTCCATTCTCAGTTCTTCTCGGTGGAATTATCTGATGCTATGAAATATTCACAAGGGTCTGTAGACCTGTGGCCTTTTAATCACACACACACACACACACCTTCATGACACTTCTCTCCTCCTGATAACTGGCTGGAGATGTTGACAGTGTGTGCCAGCTGAAACCGGCCCTGGAAATTGTGTGTGTGTGTGTGTGTGTGTGTGTGTGGGCGTGCTCTGATCATTATTTACATGGACATATATGGCAAGCCATTCAGGATATAATTCATGTGTGTGTGAATATGGAGTGGTCTAGTGGTTGAATCTATGGTTTAATGACAGATGCATTGGTTTAGAATATATTGGTTTCCTCAACTATATATTGGTTTAGATACATTGGTTTACTCAGCTATACATTGGTTTACTCAGTTAGACATGGGTTTACTCAGTTATACATTGGTTTTCTCAACTATATATTGGTTTAGATATATTGGTTTTCTAAACTATATATTGGCTTTCTCAACTACACATTGGTTTTCGCAACTATACATTGGTTTCCTCAACTAACTATTGGTTTAGATACATTGGTTTCCTCAGCTATATATTGGTTTTTAAATATAGTTATATATATATATATATATATATATATATATATATAGTTTTATATATATAGTTGAGTAAACCAATATATAGTTGAGAAAACCAATGTATAATTAAGAAAACCAATGTATAATTGAGTAAACCAATATATAGTTGAGGAAACCAATATATAGTTGAGAAAACCAATGTATCTAAACCAATATATAGTTGAGAAAACCAATGTATAACTGAGTAAACCCATGTCTAACTGAGTAAACCAATGTATAGTTGAGAAAACCAATATATCTAAACCAATATATAGCTGAGAAAACCAATGTATCGTTGAGAAAACCAATATATCTAAACCAATATATTATTGAGGAAACCAATGTATCGTTGAGGAAACCAAAGTATAGTTGAGAAAACCAATGTATAGTTAAGGAAACCAATATATAGTTGAGTAAACCAATGTATCGTTGAGTAAACCAATGTATCTAAACCAATATATAGTTGAGTAAACCAATATATAGTTGAGCAAACCAATATATAGTTTAGAAAACCAATATATCTAAACCAATATATAGCTGAGAAAACCAATGTATAATTAAGAAAACCAATGTACCTAAACCAATATATAGCTGGGTAAACCAATATATAGCTGGGTAAACCAATGTATAATTGAGTAAACCAATATATTCTAAACCAATGCGTCTGTCATTAAACCATAGATTCAATCACTAGATCACTCCATATTCACACACACATGAATTATTTCCTGGACGGCTTGCCATAGACATCTTTATTTACATATCACTGTGATATTTAAAAAAAATCTAAATATTAACACACACACAGATCATGTTATCAATACTTTTGAGGTTCTGGAAAAATAGCAGTTTCTACACAATATACAGTATCAATGCAACCAGAATCAGCAACCAGTGTTTTATTCTCATACACACACACACGTGAACAGCAGGAGGAATGTTTTCCGTCACTCAGAGTTAATGAAGTGCATAGTTGTGTGTGGATCTCATGTGGAAGTGATTTCGGCTCTCCAGCGAATCTGGGAATCATTTGGCAGCGAAGCATTGCTCTTCTGGAGGTGTGTGTTGGTGGATAAACACACACCTGTGCTGTCAAAGCACACACACCTCTCGCAGTATCATAGGCCTTACATGCTTACACTATAGTGATAAATACATTCTGTGGGGTCATATTGGCCAATATTCCTCTTTTTCTGTGTTTTAACTTCAACATGTCTAAAAAGAGCACACATTAACGTGACTGTCGGCATTACAATGTGCATTAGGGATGGGCAACGATTAATCGCATCCAAAATAAAAGTTTGTGTTCACATAATATATGTGTGTGTAGTGTGTATAATTAATTTGCAGACATGCATGTATATATTTAAGAAAAATGTGTTATTAATATATCAAATATATATATATATATATATATATATATATAATATTAATTGTGAATAAATATTAGGGCTGTCAAAACGATTAATCGCGATTAATCGCATCCAAAATAAAAGTTTGTGTTTACATAATATATGTGTGTGTAGTCTGTATAATTAATTTGTATATATAAATACTCACACATGCATGTATATATTTAAGAAATATTTTCATGTATATTCTGTATATAGATTTATATATAATTTATATTATATATAAATATTTTATATATAAATAATATTTTTTTTCTTAAATATACATGCATGTGTGTTTTTATATATATATACAAAATAATTATACACAGTGCACCCACATATATTATGTAAACACAAACTTTTATTTTGGATGCGATTAATCGCGATTAATCGTTTTGACAGCCCTAACATATATATATATATATATATATATATATATATATATATATATATAATATTTGCAAGCACATATTTCTTAAATATAAACATGCATTTGTGGGTTTATATATATATATATATACAAATTAATTATACAGACTACACACACATATATTATGTAAACACAAACTTTTATTTTGGATGCGATTAATCGCAATTAATCGTTTTGACAGCCCTAATATATATATATATATATATATATATATATATATGCAAGCACATATTTCTTAAATATAAACATACATTTGTGGGTTTTTATATATATATACAAATTAATTATACAGACTACACACACATATATTATGTGAACACAAACTTTTATTTTGGATGCGATTAATCGTGATTAATCGATACCCATCCCTAATGTGCATTATGATTTTACATTAATACGTACATTTGTAAAGTTTATGGAGATGCAGCACAAAAAAAAAAAACTAGTTGTTATTAAGTTTAACTAATAATAACTCTTTTTAGATTTTGATATGATTTCGGTTATTATAAACAGTAGCTGTTGACTTTGAGAAGTGCTGTTTTCTTCACACAGGAGATATATGCATTTACAATACGTCATTAACTCTGCCTTGAAAATAATTGAAATTAATGTGACATTAATGTTTGGTCTGCAAGCAAGCTTATTACATTTGCTCCATTTGCACAGCTGTAGTGTATAACAGTGCTGGTGTTTGGTTTAAAAAGCCCAAAAGATTTATAAAATAGATTTAAAACAAACAAAATCAAGTTCTGCATGCCTTGTTCTCCAGAAGCACTCTTCAAAATAATAACTTCAGCCGATTAGCAAAAAACTGCATTGAAAATGCAAACAAATTAAAGCTTTTTAGAGGATCGTTTTGGATAAAAGTGTATTTTGTCTGATTTTTTTTTTTTTGAACGCATATTCATATCTATGCAGCTGTTGTGAGCTTCAGTAGTTAATATCAAGTAAATTAGTCTTGTTTTAAGCATGTTTAGATGTTTTTACGAGAAAATAAGAAGCATCAAAGAGACTCATTATGAAGATTACAGATCTAAATCATAGTAAAATAAGCATATTTTGTGTGTTGAATGAGTGTGTTTGGCTTCTCTGTTCTCAGCTACTATAGTCTGGACGACACCAGCCATGAGACCATTAACAAGTACCTGTCGACGCTGGTGGAGCGCAGCCTGAGAGAGCTGGAGTGCTCGTACTGTATGGAGATCCAGCAGGTGTGTACGCCTCCGTCATGAGCAGACGCAACTCCATCCACAGTGACCACAAATGTGACCACAAAACCAGTCACATGTCGCACGGGTGTATCCGTGGCAACAGCCAACAATACATCATATGGGTCAAAATTATCCAGTTTTCCTTTATGCCAAAAATCATTAGGCTATGAAGTAAAGATCATGTTCTATGAAGATATTTTGCAAATTTCCTGCCGTAAATATATCAAACATTTATATTTATGAGTCGATGTGGCACAATCTCGAACACAAATGCACAACTTTACTGGAGATTTTCTCAACGTTTCAATTTTTCTGCATCCTCAGATTCCAGATATTGGCCAAATATTGTCCTATCATAACAAAGCACACATAAATGGAAAGCTTATATGTCCAGTTTTCATGTGATGTGTACATCTCCAATTCGAGAAATGGACCCATGTGACTGGTTTTGTGGTCCAGGGTCACATATGAGGAATACAGCAAGCGAGTCATCATGAAGAGGCAAACGACACAAGAAGTGCTCAAAACACACCGCTGTCCAACGATTAATCGCGATTAATCACATCCAAAATAAAAGTTTGTGTTTACATAATATATGTGGGTACTGTGTATAATTATATATATATATATACTAAATAACAAAATAAATATATATTAGGGATGTTAAACGATTAATCGCGATTAATCACATCCAAAATTAAAGTTTGTGTTTACATAATATATGTGGGTGCATTGTGTATAATTATTTTGTATAGATATATAAAAACACACATGCATGTATATTTAAGAAAAAAATATTATTTATATATAAAATATTTATATTTATATATAATATAAATTATATATAAATCTATATACAGAATATACATGAAAATATTTCTTAAATATATACAAGCATATGTGTGTATTTATATTTATATAATAATTATACACTTGTAATAATTATAATAATTATACATTTATTTTGGATGCGATTAATCGCGATTGATCATTTGGACAGCCCTAATATATATGGAATAATTATACACAGAACACATATACATTATGTAAACGATTAATCATTAATCGCGATTAATCGATAAAAAGTATATACATGCAAATATTTCTTAAATATAAATATGCATGCATGTATTAAAGAAATATTTGCATGTATATACTGTATATTTACATATCATTTATATTATATGTAAATATTTTTTTATATAAAAATAACACGTTTTTCTTAAATATATACAAACATGCATGTGTGTATATGTATTTATATATATAATTACATAATTATATCTAAAATTATAATTATTAATAATAATTATTTGTATATTAACATAATTATACACATATTATGTAAACACAAATGTTTATTTTGGATATGATTATTTGGTTGCTGCATTGATGAGTGATTGTGTTGTTGTGTTCAGGACGATCAGACCATTGACCCCCTGACCTACGGGCGCATCGCGTCCTACTACTACCTGAAGCACCAGACGATGCGCATGTTCAAGGAGCGGCTGAAGCCGGAGCTGCTGGTCCAGGATCTGCTGTCCGTCCTGTCGGTGAGCAAACACACACTCTGGTCTTCTGCTCCGTGAAGCGTGAAGCGGGACAGAGCACTCTCAACACCAACGCATCACCACCTTCACCGGCCAACATCCTGACACCGTTAATCATTACTCCACCGGTCCAGCACACACACACACACACACACACACACACGAGGGCTGGTGTGAAATGATCAGCTCTTTACGCCCGCCTCATTAGAGTGCCTCGCTCTCACTGATCGCAGACATAATTGAGACATAAAGGCCTTTCACACTCGACTGACGTCCTCTCGACTCGACATCTGTCTCAACGTGTGTTTAGACCTGCGGTGTCCCCTTACATCTATCTCAGCAGTAAAGCACAAGTCGTAGTGTGATTAACAAATTTGTCTAAACCTGAAAATCTTTTTTAAGAGAAAAAAAATGTATTTAATTTTGATATTTATTTAATGGTTATTGGTAGGAAATGATCCATTCAGTTTGACGCTTTCAAAAAATTGTGCCCCCAAATACTAAAAAAGGTCAATACTGAAGGTCATCGAGCGGCTCAGATCGGCTTTATTTTGACCTTCCGATGCGAACAAGCAACTTTATTATCCAAGTTTAAGCACTTTTCACGTTTAACATTTCACTTCGTTATTCAGCTTTATGCCATTTGGGTGAAACCTGTTCCATGAGTTACTTTGACCCAGAAAACACACCTAATTAATTATATATTAATTATATTATATTATATATATATATTATAATTATATATTATATAATTATTATATATTATTATATATTATATATATATATGTTATAGTTTTTATTCAAACCTGTTGTTGAGGTGTAATCGTGGTATAGTGGCCAAAAGTGTTGACCAGCCTAGGAAAACTTAAATTATTGAACCTTATTTAAATGTTATTAAAAAAAATTGTGTGAAAGGTCGTGTTACCATTAGAGCCCGACCGATAAAGGATTTTGAAGGCCGATGCAAATATTTTTGGGTTTTATAATCCGATATTCCGATATATTTTATTTTTATTTATTTTTATTTTTATTTTTTTTTATTAAATATTGTTGGATTTCACACACGTGTAAAAGAAAAGCTAACTTTTCTGCACGAGATACGTTTGATACTTTTTCTCTATGTCTAAATGTTCACTCCTCGCAAGTCTAACTTACATTTTACAATGCAGGGACTGTAACTAGAGATATGCTCGTTATAAATACAGTAATCATTACTTTATTTAGGCAGAAAAAGTTCATTGTGGTTTCCAAGCTCATTAATGTTAACGTTAGCGGTCTTCCACTGATGATAGTGGCGTTAGCTAGCTTTGTGGTTAGCTAGTCTATGATGAGCCATAATTTAGCAATAGATAACATCATACTGCTAATTGTAAAATACACATTTTCAATATAACAGGCCAAGGAGAGATGATTGAAGCGTGTTTCGTCCGTTTTTATTTCATTTTTGAAATATTCATTTGGAAAATAATAATTTGGAACATGCCTAATATCGGCCGATAATATCGGGCTGGCTCTAGTTACCATGTTGAGCAGTTGTGTTTATAGTCGATTGTTTTATTTGTGATGATAACGCAATATAACACACCAAATTGTGCCGACATCATTTTTGGACAGGCTATTATACAAAGAAAATGATGAACTCGTGCTAAAACACCGGCGAATCAATGAAATATGGTAACACTTTACGGTAAGTACATGAATTATCATGAATTCTTGTATGAATTAGACAATAATTCATGCATAATAACTGATTGTGTTATAGTGAATGTATGCTTTTTGCATTGTAAAATAAAACCTTTGGCTGTAGTTTTTTGCCAAATATTTATTTATTTATTTATTTATTTATTTATTTTTTCAGGTAAATACCTTAACCAAGTTTAGTGTTTTGTTCTTCCCTCATATTTAAAATATATATTAAAAAATTTCTCATGTTTTGATGGTTTAATCAAACTTGTATGGTAATTAAACATCTCTTTATGCCACTACTGTAATGTTGGAGACTCTTAAGATTACATACAGAGTTTGGACAAATATTGTTTTCAGTTGGGTAAGTTAGGTAAATATAATTAGTTAACACATTTATATCAGTGAGAGTGTTTGAATGTTACTACATAAAAACCCTTTCCAACTCTGTGTGTGTAGATGTAGTGATGCTATATCAATGTTTGTAATATGCTTTTCCATCTCGCTATATGGACAGTTGATAACTATTTGCATCAAAAGTAACACACTAAATATAAATAATAAATAACACACACAAACACACACACAAAAAAAAAAAAAAATATATATATATATATATATATAACACAATAAAATTTTAGATTTTGCTTAACCCTAAAACCGTATTCTGGACAAATGTGGCCAAAATGGTTTTGTTTTATTTTAAAAAAATACTTCCCTCGATCTGAGCGGTTCAAGACTTGGCTACTTGTCCTAAGTTTGCCTCCTGAACACACACAATTTTTGTTTGACTCAATTCTATAATGTTAAGTGGGTGAAAAATAAACTCCTTAATCTTGTATTTGGGTCAAAAACGGGCACCCATAGAAATGAATGGGAAAAACTGTAATTTAGAGCAGTCTAAAATAAGCCAAAATAAGACACCAGGTGACAGCAAAGTCACTTCATCTTTAGGTTTGAGCTCTAAGAACTTATTGGAATGATATTTTAATGTAGTTAAAAAAACATAAAAATAAGCATAATTTACATAGAAAATATGGTACTTTTTAAAGCAAATAAATTCAAAAATACCCCCAAAATAAAAATAAACACCATAAATGGATAGACAAAACTTTATCGGAGACAGTGATATAACATTTATAATAAATAAAAATTAGGATCACACCTGAGTGCCCACATTTGTCCACAATTACAGGATTAAGAGGCCTACTTGCGTCCAGTTCGACATGAATCGAACATGTAGTTTAAACGCATGTTTATCTTAATGCTCTCTGACTGATTCATTTAATTATTTCTTGAAGATATCGGCGTTTAAAAACTCCAGATAAGGATGCATAAAAAGTCAATTTAAAGCTTCATTTAATGCACAATGTTTTGTTATAACTGTGCAGTTTTTACAGGCAAAAAAGAATAAAAGCAGTGCACAGGTCTCAGATCAGCTGATGCTTCAGCGGCTGAACTGGTCAAAAAATATAGAGATGAGCTCTGAGTCATGTCTGTGAATATGAATGTGTGTTTGTGTGTCGGTAATGGGAAAAGAGCACATGTTAATGTGGTAATGACGCCCGAGGCTGAGGATAAATCACTGAAGCTCACAGTTACATGTTTCCCGCTTGATTATCCACTTACACTCGCTGGCCAGCGCTTAACAAAAGCCTGACATGAGGTGGGCAGAACCCCCGTTTTCACTCTAACCAGTCGTTCAATAGCAGCAAATGACCCGTGTGTGTGACGCCTCCCCCATCAGCCCCTCGCTCACCCGTATTGTCCTTTAATTACCGTGGAGCGCCTCATAATGAGACACGAGTCAAGAGACACGAGCAGCACTGCGGTCCTGACCTTCTCCAGTCCAACCGCCAATTAAAATCATACAACAGGGCTATAAACGCTTAAATCAAGACGTGTGTGTGTGTGTGTAGCTCAGGTGGTTAAGAAGGGGTTGGACTCCCAGATGAACATGCTGATCAAAATCACAATTATTGTGTATTCTTGCAATGCATTTTTAATCACATGAAGAAATATAAATATCTTACAATTTAAGCTCCACCCACAAAAACACTCCACGGCACTCACAAAACAGCTACTGTTGATTAACCCTCTGGGGTTGTTTGGCCCGAAGAATTTAAATTAAAAAATTTAAAAAATCGTAGTTTCCTCAGAATGGTCCGAAATTTGGTGACTTTGTTGGTATTTGGTATTTGAACACCTCAAAAAATTGGGCACAGGACGTGAATAGTCAAAGTGGTTGTAAAAAAACAGTCACACTTGGGGTGTTAATGAATGGGAAATTGGCAAAAATGTGAAAAATACTGAGTTTTTTGTGCGTACAATCTACAAATCAGCAGCGATCTTGAAAAAAAGCACACAACAGTGAAGGGGTTAATCTATAAAACATCAAGAGTGCAAAACAGACACATCCACACACACAAAAACACACTTTTATACAGAAACACACCAAAAAATTCAGATTATTCATGTGTTATTCAAAAAAAAAATAATAATATTTTTTAAAATGCTCAGTTTGTCCACCAGATGGCATCCATCTCATTTCAAAAATTGCTTATATGAGGCCTAGGCTTGACTCTAAAATGAAATAAAGCTTTAAAAAAATTTAAATAAAAAATATTTTTTAATATTTTTTTCTATTATGTTCAATGGGGGGAAATTTCGTCATAATTATTGCATTAATACTAATTATACATTTTTTTTATTTTTTTATTTTATTTTTTTAATTATTTTTTTTTACTCGTTTTTTTATAAAATATTATAAAAAACGAGTAAAAAAATAATGATTTTTTTTTTTTTTTTTAAATATGAATCCCGCCCTTTGGGTCCGTTTGGACTCGAACACCCCGAGTGTGACTCTGAAACGAACAACCCCAGAGGAATAAAATGCTACATTTGGTGTTATAGTGTGTGTGTACATAAATGAATTGGCTTGGACTTGGAGCTGAAACCTAAAGCACAGGACAATGGAAACTCCAGAATAGAGCCAGACCGATATATATCGGCCGATATTAGGCATTTATCTAAAATATCGGTATCGGCAGTTATAATGGCCGATAAATGAATATTTCAAAAAATAAAATAAAATCGGACGAATCACGCTTCAACCATGTCACGAGTGTTGGAGTTGTATAGTTTGTCCACCAGAGGGCGCTCTACACCGTCCCTGTCGGCAACACTCGTGTTCAGCCAGAGTCGGGCAGAGAGAACCAGTTATACATTATCATATTATTTTAGTTAAAACTTATAATTAACTACAAATAACTAATGTTAGGGAAATCTTTTAATATTTTGTTGCGCGTTTCTGGAATAAAAAAATAATAATAATAATATCGGCCGATATATCAGATTTTAAAACCAACAAACATTTGTATCGGTATCGGCCTTCAAAATCCTTTATCGGTCGGGCTCTACTCCAGAATAACAATATTCATGATCCAGAAGCTGAAAACACTGAATTATTGTTGACTAATATGCTGAACACACACTAAAGTGTGGGGTGTATTTGAGAAGTGAAGGTGTTCAGTGAACGCTGTGTGTGTGTGTGTGTTCACAGGAAGCCGAGGAGTACGCCGAGCTCCCGGTCCGGCACAACGAGGACCAGTTGAACAGTGAACTGGCCCAGCGGCTCCCAGTGCCGGTCAACCCTCACTCGTACGACAGCGCACACACCAAAACACACCTGCTCCTGCAGGCCCACTTCAGCCGCGCCGCCCTGCCCTGCAGCGACTACAGCACCGACACGCGCACCGCGCTCGACAACACCATACGCATCTGCCAGGTGAGTGTGTGTGTACAGGTTTGACTATACTTTTGAGAGTCACATACTTGTGTATAGTGAAATATTATGATAACCAACATGGGTTAGGCGATAGAAAGTATCATTAACTTGATATAAAATCAATGGAAGTCTGTGCAATGTCCTCACTAATACAGTGAAACAAACGCGTGTGTGTGTGTGTGTGTGTGTGTGCACACTTTTCCAAGACAGCATCCTAACTGTGATGCGCTGTTATTCTGCAACACACTGAAGTGTGGATATGATTTATGGATATTGGCCTGTGAGGTCGTTTGTATGGTCATAAACACACACTCCTCAGGGGCCGTAAACCCTGCGCCGCCCGATCCGCACTGCAGCCTGACGTCGACTCGTCATGCCTGACGGGGCACACCTTTGAATCTGTTTCCAATTGGCTATGCCTGAGACACACTCTTGAGTCTGTCTGGCCAGGACTGGACAGATTGGTCCGACTCTGCCAACGGCTCGTGTGTGTGTGTGTGTGTGTGTGTGTGTGTGTGTGTGTGATTGGCTATGCTTCGACATGATGTGGTTACTTCTGTGGGTTCCCGCTGTGACGGTCCTGCTGGCAGCTCGTGTGTGTTCATAGCAGTCGCGCTCTTACACACCTGAGCTCATCCTGCAGTGATGTCACAGAATTAACCCTTCCCATGATGCCCTGCCGGCCTCATTACATGTTTTTTTTTGCTCTCTCTTTCTCTCTCTCTCTCTCTGCTCTTGGCATGAATTATATCACAGTGTGAGTTATTATATGAAGGTCATTACAAAAGTTTGGGTTGTAAGATTATTTAATATTTGTGTCCAAAATTCAAATATCTGTTTTGTTTGTAGGGATGGGCAACGATTAAACGCGATTAATCGCATCCAAAATAAAAGTTTGTGTTTACATAATATATGTGTGTGTGGTGTGTATAATTATTTTGTATATATAAATACACACACATGCATGTATATATTTAAGAAAAATGTGTTATTACTATATCAAATATTTATATTTATATATAATATTAATTGTGAATAAATATATATAAAGTATATACATGCACATTTTTCTTAAATATATACATGCATGTTTGGGTATTTATATATACAAATTAATTGTATACAGTACACACACATATATTATGTAAACACAAACCTTTATTTTGGATCCGATTAATCGTTGCCCATTCCTAGTTTGTAGTAAATAAATAGATGTAGTTACAAATAATTACTGAGTAATATTAATTAACTACGTAGAGTTACTGTTAGGGTTTGGTTTAGGGCTGTTATGCTCAATTTAGTAGTAAGTACATATAGTTACGTTTAGCTGCGTCACCTTTAAAATAAAGTGTTACCCTATCATCCTTTAATATTAGCAATGTTTCACAATTTAAATGTAAAATAATACGTGTAGGGCATCATTGAAGAGTAGTAATTGTGTAAAATTCATATTTTTAATAAAAAAAAGTTAGCTTAGAGCAACTAACTGTGTGCATCTAACCGCTGGAGCCCAACAAGACGGATAACGAACTGATTTGAGATATGAGCAGCGGCTTTGTGCGCGCGTCGCTCACACACCACTCGCGTATAATTAAGTTCACTTCCGCTGTTTATTGCATTTCAACAGTTTAAAATCACTTGATTTTAAATCACAATGCTTAAAAGTGTTTTAGTATAAAAACGATAAGCTTTTGTGATCAAGTCATCTTCATTTATATAGAGCTTGATTGTTTCAAAGCAGCTTTACAGAGATAACCGTATAATGTTTATTGAAACGAAGAAAGAGATAAACATGTAATTTAAGGTAACAGAGATTGGTTTGGTTTTATAGCGGTTCTTTAATTTTATTTTCCAGCTAAAGTTAGTTTTGATTGATTCACTTCCGGCGAAACAACCCGATCACGCTAAATGCGTCTCTATAGCACGTGTTGTGTTTATCGTGCAATTTATACGCAAAAATGAGTTTTTACGCGCAAATATGATACGAATGGGTGGGTTTAGTCGTGGTGTCGGGTGTGTGTGTGTGTGTGTTACATGTTTCGGTAGGAACAGTGGTGTGGAGTGTGTGTGTGTATTACACGCAAAAAAGTGCGTATCAAATGCATATGAAAACTACGCGTAAAAACTGATTTTCGCAACCCGATCTCACGACCAAGTCGTACGAATTCGACGAATGATTAAAAAGTGGCTAATTCGTAACAATTCATATGACCTCACTCGTACGAATTAGTACGATTTTGCTAATCGTACATATTTTACGAATTGGCCAATTCATATGAATTCGTACGAATGACCTACCCCTGACCCCGCCCCTAAACCTAACCGTCACGTGGGTTTAGACAAATCGTACAAATTCGTACGAGTGAGGTCGTACGAATTAAACATTTTTTAATCATTCGTCGAATTCGTACGAATTGGGCGTGAGATAGTGTTGGATTTTCACGTATAAATTGCACGATAAACACAGCATGTGCTATAGAGACGCATTTTCCTGAGATCAGGCTGGTCGAAGTGATCGTTTGTTATTAGATTAGGGTCCGCTAAGACGACAGTGTTTCCTCTAAACAGCAACAGCACATGGGCGTAACCGCGATACACTCGATCAGTTGTCAAAAATCTTCTAGTTAATCGGTCGTTGGATAACTAGTCGCGCGTCCTTGTTTATATCCAGTCCTCTTCACTCATTGGCTCTCTGGATTACTGTGATTTCTTCAGTCTGTCTCTCGATCCGGAAAGGTTTGTCATCTCATCCTGTTGCTGTCCTCAATTTACTGGAGCCGCCACTGTGAAATGTTAATCACAACTTTAATTTGTACTGCATTAGCATTTTGATTAACTCTCAGGGTTTTCCGGTGCTCTTCAGGTGCTTTTTACTCATAGTTACAGAGGAAATTACTTTTTGATTAATTAAGTTTGTTAGCGCAGCTGAGCTCAGCAGACGCCCGGAGCGAGGACAGATCCACGAAGAGGCTGAGGAAGTGTAGAAGACTGCGGTGTATAAATAAAGACGTACCAGTAGTGTTCAGTGATACTCTTAATGGGCTCATTTCACTCAGTGAGTGTTTGTACTCAATACACCAGCATTATGTAGTTCATCTAAAAGTGTGAATTTATCTAAACTAAAACACTCTCCATGTTCTTCTCCTAGATAAATGTTCTTCCTTTTTGGATGAGGACTGTTAGCATATTTAAACTCCATGAAATGCAATAATGTTTTAATTTAACTGAATAAAATAATCGTACGGCCCCTAAACTGCATTTATTTGGCTGTAAAATGTAACAACACCAGTCACGTATTACAATAGTTGATTGTTTATACTATTATGTGTATTACATTATGTATTTTAATGGTGTTGTTCTATAAAACATTTAAAATTACTTTCTTATGATCTTTTTGTAATCCATTTATTATTGCCTCGTTGTTATTATTTATGAATTTTAAGTCATTTTAAAGGCTATTGTTCACTTAGGTCTGTTTTTATTACCCCAAAAAATATGATCCAATTGTTCAATTTATTGTCAAAATAATCGATTGATTACTCAATTAACAAAATAATCAATCGATTACTCGATTAACAAAATAAGCGACTGATTACTCGATTAACTAAATAATTGACTGATCACTCGATTAACTAAGTAATCGACTGATTACTTGATTAACTAAGTAATCGACTGATTACTTGATTAACTAAATAATCGACTGATTACTTGATTAAAAAAATAACAGACTGATTAGATGATTAACAAAATAATCGACCGATTACTCGATTAACAAAATAATCAACTGATTACTCGATTAACAAAATAATCGACTGATCACTCGATTAACAAAATACTCAACTGATTACACGATTAACAAAATAATCGACTGATTACTCGTTACTCAATTAACAAAATAATCGACCGATTACTCGATTAACAAAATAATCGACCGATTACTCGATTAACAAAATAATCGACCGATTACTCGATTAACAAAATAATCGACTGATTACTCGATTAAAAAATGATCGACTGATCAATCGATTAACAAAATAATCGACCGATTACTCGATTAACAAAATAATCGACCTATTACTCGATTAAAAAATAATCGACTGATCACTCGATTAACTAAATAATCGAATGATTTCTCGATTAACTAAATGATTGTTAGAGACAACCCTAGATGAGTTAAATACACCTGCACTGTTTTGCATAACTTTCAGTCGAATTTTCCAGTTATATTTTCTTAGATACACTCAAAAAAAAATATGTTGGCTTGATTTATTTTTTTTTGTCAACAGGTTCCACATAACTGGGTTACGTTAAACAAACATAATTTGTTCGTGTCTAAAAGTGATTTTTTTAAAGGCTTCCTGACATGATTCAGGGATTTTGCATATTCGTAAATCCATCAATATTTAGTTTATTTTAGTAACACATAATTAAATTGATTGACTATGGCTAGCTATTTGCTAGCAGTAGCACATATTAGCATCGTAACTGCTAAGATTAGCAGGCTCATCCAACCAAACAGTCAAGTTCAGTATAGTTCTAGTGAAGGTAATAATCACAGCAACAACAATAATATATTAATATGAGTATGAGTATTAGTGGTGATAGTCTCAATGATAATATATTAATGACAACAATAGTAGCATTAGCATTAGCAATCTACAACTATAGCACTAATAACAATACGTTTAGCTCAGTCAATAAAGTCACCGTGACCCAGTGTTGTGTGTGGTCATCAGTGTGGATGTGTCCCGGACGGCCTGCGTTGAGTGTGTTCTGCTGTTCTCTGCAGGCGATGCTGGATGTGGTGGCGAATGAAGGATGGCTGGTGTCTGCGCTCAGCATCTGTAACCTGGTGCAGATGATCGTTCAGGCCAGATGGCTTCACGACTCCTCCCTGCTCACAATCCCTCACATTGAAAAGCAGGATCTCTACGTCTTCAGGTACGGTACTTCTAACACTGACGACTCCATAACGTGTTGATAATCTGCTTTTGTTAGTCATCTATAACTCAGAGATTATGCTGAACCAACATCAATATTAACTGGGTGTGTTGAGATCTCACAATATTAAAGTAGTAGTTCACTTTTAAAAAAACATTTGCTGA
Organism: Cyprinella venusta; assembly: GCA_038021265.1. Taxonomy (NCBI): domain Eukaryota; kingdom Metazoa; phylum Chordata; class Actinopteri; order Cypriniformes; family Leuciscidae; genus Cyprinella; species Cyprinella venusta. The sequence goes on along the minus strand of CM075874.1, from coordinate 1,247,708 downwards.
TAATTTACTCACCCCCATGTCATCCAAGATGTCCATGTCTTTCTTTCTTCAGTCGAAAAGAAATTAAGGTTTTTGATGAAAACATTCCAGGATTTTCTCCATATAATGGACTTCAATGGGGACCAAACGGCTCAAGATCTAATAGACAGTTTCAGTGCAAACTGTTCAAAGGGCTTTAAACGACTCCAGACGATGAATAAGGGTCTTATCAAGCGAAACGATCACTCATTTAATAAATAAATAATAAAGTTTAAGTTTTATAAGCTCAAATGCTCACCTTGCTCTGTTCTGTGATGCACGTTCGTGACTCTCCTGTTCAAAATGAATGAATCTTTTCCAGAGTCGATTGGTTCTTTTCGTTCGTTGAATGAACCAAATGACACGAAAAAAGATTTGTTCATTTTAATTCGTTCATTTTGTGATGCGTGTTTGTGACTCTCCTGTTCAAAACGAATGAATCTTTTCCCGAGTCAATTCGTTCATTTCGTTCGTTGAATGAACCAAATGACACGAAAAAAGATTCGTTCCTTTTGATGAAGTTTAAGTTTTATAAGCTCAAATGCTCGCCTTGCTCAAACAGTTCGAACTCGTTTATCAAAATGAACGAATCTTTTTTTCCGAGTCAATTCGCTCGTTTCGTTCGTTGAATGAACCGAATGACACGAAAAAAGATTTGTTCATTTTGATGAACGAGTTTGAGCATTTATATATCATAAAGAAGTGGCCAAATATTAAAGATTAAGTGGACGCTTGAAGGATTTGACCTGCTGTGAAGTCTAACAACAATAATCGCTAGGCCGTTATTAAAATACATAACGTATACAACTTGATTGTTTATAATAGTGTTTATTACATTAAGTATTTTAACATTGTTGTTCCATAAAACCATGCAATTATGTAAACCAGTCTCAGTTTACTTTATTTTGCTCTCTAAAGTGTCTTGCACACACTAGTGGAACAATATCTGGTGTCTGAATAGTTTAATTTGCCTGTAATGTCAGTCAAATATTCCCTATTTCGCACCGGCATCCTTGTTGACTATTTCAGAGCAGTCTTGACTCGTGTGTTTTCCGCTCTCCCGATCCTGAGCCGTTGTCCCAGAGAGAGGCGAGTGTTCACTTCCTGTCAGCGTGTTAAACTTCTCACCTGAGGCTCGCCGATCACGCCTTAGCGGCTAATCCTGTCGCCATCTCTTATCTCGCTCGGCAAACACCATCAGCATCACTCACGCTAACATCGCCGGCGTTGCAGTGCGGGCGCGTCCCGCGGCGAGTGTAATTTGGTGGAAACACAATAAAAATGGTAAGAGAGGGATCAGGCCAGGCAGGATCCATCATGCTGTGACAGCGGGAAACAGGCTCTTGTGTGATTGAAGGTCACGTGACTGTGTTTCCGTGGACAGGAAGTGGAGCCGAGGCCCAATCGAGAGCCTTCCCGAGCTAATCGCTGCCTGTGACGGGAAGCAGGACATCTTCACGGCGATGGTGAAGGAGATCCTGCAGCCCAATCAGATCTCTCAGGTGTGTGTGTGTGTACTTTATATTGATCATTTGTTTGTTTTACAGTCATTTGTGTTCAATTTAATGATTTTTTTGTGGGATAAAAGTGCTAATGTCTTTATTAAAAAAACTAAACGTTTGAACAGCTATCAGACTACGACAGATTTAACCCTAAAACCGTATTCTGGACAAATGTGGGCAAAATAGTTTTGATTTATTTTTTAAAAAATACTTCCCTTGATCTGAGCGGTTCAAGTCTTGGACACTTTTCCTAAGTTTGCCTCCTGAACACACACAATTTTTTTTTTTGACTCAATTCTACAATGATTATAAACTCCGTAATCTTGTGTTTGGGTCAAAAATGGGCACCCATAGAAATGAATGGGAAAAACTGTAATTCTAAAATAAGCCAAAATAAGACACCAGGTGACAGCAAAGTCACTTCATCTTTAGGTTTGAGCTCTAAGAACTTATTAGAATGATATTTTAATGTAGTTAAACAAATAAAACATAAAAATAAGCATCATTTACATAGAAAATATGGTACTTTTTGAAGTAAATAAATTCAAAAATACCCCCAAAATAAAAATAAACACCATAAATGGATAGACAAAACTTTATCGAAGACAGTGATATAACATTTATAATAAATAAAAATTAGGATCACACCTGAGTGCCCACATTTGTCCACAATTGGGTTGATGGGTTGGGTTGAGATCTTTATTTTGAACATGTAAATAAAAAAAAAAAAAATACAATTATTAATCAATGAAACAAGGAATATTAATTAAAAGAAACAAAACAAAAATGAACAACAAAGTAAAAAAATAAATCCAAACTTTCCAATACTTGAAGAAAAACAAAAACAAAAAACAACCCTCTATTTACATGTGCAAAAAGGAGTAGGAAGACGTAAAACTTATGTACTCCTACCCCTTTATACCATATTTAAACAAATACATAAAAATAAAAAATAAATAAAAATCTAAATAAGTAATCAATCTATAATCCATGAACGTATTGATTCAGAAGTTCTATGTGTGTATAGAACTTCTGAATCAATACGTTCATGGATTATAGATTGATTACTTATTTAGATTTTTATTTTATTTATTTATTAATTCTTTTAGGTATTTGTTTAAATATGGTATGTAGGGGTAGGAGTACATAAGTTTTCCAATTACAGGATTAAGGGCTATAAAGTGAATACGGTTTGAGGGTTACTGGTTTAAAATATTGACTCAAGTAGTGTGTGTTGTGTTTACTTTGGCATTATAATATAACACTTGTGTAGTTTTGGGTTGGGTGTAAAGTGAGAGACACGTGACTGCCTCCTGTGGTGATGATGGCATTTCTGGACTCGTATTCTTCTGTGAATCTCCTCTTAACCACATAAACATTCAGACAAATTCCCATTCCCCTCGCATCCGCGCCGGCACGTGTGGCGAGAGTCACGCCGGTCTCAGGTAGCAGCAAGATCTCCAATTACCTCCCAAATGAGAGGGTTTAGAGCTCCAATCTAAGTGCTAATTGCAGCGGTAATGCTAGCGTCGGATCCCAGCGCCGCTTCCCCATCAGTATTCCTGCGAGCCCCCCTTCCTCTCGGCCTGATAATTAAATAAGCACATGCGCCGCCGCGTCCTCGGCTCGTTGGCGCAGGGAGAGTAATCCTGCATAAATAGCTGTGGCCGTGTGATCTACGCCGTCTTCATGTGTCTAATGCTAACACTCGCGTTCTCTTTGTTTAGCCCTGTTCCTCGTGTTTTAGTTCTGTACAGTTGTTGAGTGATGAGCTTTTATGGTTTATTTCGTCGTCGACCGGACATATATTTTGATTTGAGATCTATATTTTGAACATGTAAATAAATAATACAATTGAGGAGTTCAGATGCAAAAGCCTTGATATTTTCTTCTAAAATGACCATTTTTATCAAGCTTGTATATTTAAGTTCAGTAATTTCCTATTAATTGTATTTTACAGTAATTTCCTATTATTTACCTATTAATTGTCATTTAAGTGAAATTACTGAACTTAAATACACAAGTTCGATAAAAATTGTCATTTTAGAAGAAAATTTCAAATGGCATTTAGAGGCTTTTGCATCTGAACTCTTCAATTATTAATCAATTAAACAAGGAATATTAATTAAAAGAAACAAAACAAAAGTGAACAAAAAATCCAAACTTTCCCGTACTTGAAGAAAAACAAAACACAACCCTCTATTTACATGTGCAAAAAGGAGTAGGAAGAAGTAAAACTGATGTACTCCTACCCCTTTATACCATATTTAAACAAATACATAAAAAAAAAAAAATATTAAAAAAAATAAAAAGATATATATGGGAATAATTATGTTTTATAAGTCTCTTCTGCTCACCAAGACTGCTTTTATTTGATCAAAGATACAGTAAAAACTGTCAAAGATTATTACACTTTAAAGTGATGGTAAATGTGAATATATATATATATATATATATATATATATATTAGGGCTGTGCAAAAGTTAATTGTGATTAATCGCATCCAAAATAAAAGTCTGTGTTTACATAATATATTTGTGTGTGCTGTATATAATTATTTTGTATATATAAATAACTATGCATGCATGTATATATTTAAGAATGATTTGCGCTTAAATTCTGTATATATATATATATATAAATACATAATCTATATTATATAAATATAAATATTTTATATATGAATAACACATTTTCTTAAATATATACATGCATGTGTGTGTATTTATATATACAAAATAATTATATACAGCACACACAAATGTATTTTGTAAACACAGACTTTTATTTTGGATGCGATTAATCGCAATTAACTTTTGCACAGCCCTAATATATATATATATATATATATTAAAGTGTGATTTATTCCTGTGATGTTCATCATCATTACTCCAGTCTTCAGTGTCACATTATCAGAAATCACTCTAATATGAGGATCTGATGATCAATTATCAACAAATAATTGATCACTATTGATTATTATTATTTTTATCAACATTGATCCTGATTTTGTTTTTGTTTTTTTGTGGAAACTGCTGCATTTGTTACCCTTTGATGAATAGAAAGATTGATTCTATTTCTAATTAATTTCCATTTCTAAGATTCTATTTCTAAAATAGATATCTGGCTAACACTTTATGATAATTACGCAGTAATAAAGTGCTTACAAAACATTTGCAAACCAATAATATATTGTCGTCTCTACATTGTCAGATTATTAATAGTCTATACACAATTAGTGAGTTCTTCATTCCTCGTGACAGTAATTTACACACTTATTATTCTCTAATTAGCTCATATGGAAAGAGTTAATGCTTTGTATCCTAACACTGAGGTATTCTAACATTGCTTGTATGTTTTGTTTTCCACCACACACACATTTACCTTCATTTGCATAGACTAAAAACACACAGTGTTGACATACTGACGACATCTTTAGGGATAGGGTTGATGGATATACATGGATATAATATTGCTGTATTGTATATTTCTCAATTCTTTTGTTTTACCCGTCATGATTTCGTTCGTAAACATTTTAATGATGACTTGACTAAAGAAAGTGTGTGTTGATGCTCAGGCGTGGCTGTACGCGAGTCAGCTGCCCGTGGTGGAGGTCAGTCTGAGTGTGAAGGGCTGGTGGGAAGAGTGTGTGGAGCAGACGGAGCGAGCCGTCCCCTCCAGTGTGTCCAACATCCGGGACGAGTCCAGCTGGCTGTCCCTGCACGCGGATCAGGAGTACGTCCTACAGGTGTCCCTGCGCAGACTCAACGCCGGCCAGCAGAGGGTGAGTCACACACACACACACACACTCAAGCTAGCCTTTCCCTCCCCAGACGCTCCATTCACTGGTTTCAGTCCAACTCACACACACACACACACACACACACCAATCAACAGGCTGAGAAACCAAAATATCGATTTCTCCATATTAATCGATTCTCATTTTTACCAACCGATATCGATTCTTAAATCTCAAGACTCGATTAGTCATCCTGTTTCATTTGATGAATGAATGGAGCATTGTAGCGCGCATCTCAATCTATAAATCACAATCCTCCTTGTGCTTTGGGACTATTATGAAATAAAGTCTCAAATTTTGAGTTACGTCCATTTTCTTACGAAATTCAGAAACATAAGTACCGTTTTGGTGCTGTGGCTCAGGTCACATGATCTCTTCTGCCACATAAACATGAATGAGCGTCTGAAAGAAGAGTACAACTTATCGAAATCTGTATCATGTGACATGGTATCGCTCCATCAGTGTTTCATCCGTGGAAAGACGTCAGTTAAACAGCTCGTAAACAATATAACGCCACATTTAGCTCAGAAAAACCATGTGAGCATAATCTTAGTCAGCTAGAAAAATTAACTCTACAGAGGAGAATTTTGCTAAATATATACACCATATTACATATTCATTATCATTTTTCAATGTTCTTCAATATTTAATGCATGTTTGAATAAATCTGCCAAGTTTTTCCATTTATATTTCATATAACTTTCTTATTATACAAATAAATAAACGTGTGATGTAGCCCTCAAACCGTATTCACTTTATAGCCCTTAATCCTGAAATTGTGGACAAATGTGGGCACTCAGGTGTGATCCTAATTTTTATTCATTATAAATGTTATATCACTGTCTTCGATAAAGTTTTGTCTATCCATTTATGGTGTTTATTTTTATAGTGGGGGAATTTTTGAATTTATTTACTTCAAAAAGTACCATATTTTCTATGTAAATTATGCTTATTATTTATGCTATTTTTTAACTACATTAAAATATCATTCCCATAAGTTCTTAGAGCTCAAACCTAAAGATGAAGTGACTTTGCTGTCCCCTGGTGTCTTATTTTGGCTTATTTTAGAATTACAGTTTTTCCCATTCATTTCTATGGGTGCCCATTTTTGACCCAAATACAAGATTACGGAGCTTTTAATCATTGTAGAATTGAGTCAAAAAAAAAATTGTGTGTGTTCAGGAGGCAAACTTAGGAAAAGTAGCCAAGTCTTGTAGCGCTCAGATCAAGGGAAGTATTTTTTAAAAAATAAATCAACTATTTTGCCCACATTTGTCCAGAATTTGGTTTTATGGTTAAGTGTTTGTACAGCTTTAAATCAGCTCATTTTTACCTTCAACATTATATTATACTAATGAAGCCCATAGGCTACAGCTGACTCCCAGTTTACAGCATTAGTGAAGAGATTTGTTTTCCTTGAAAAGAATTGCCATGTATTGTGCCTGATATCCAAAATAATCAATATTGAATCGAAATCGAATTTGAGTCAGTACCCAGCCCTGGTACCCACCATCCCCAAACCCAATCACTGGTTCACACTCGTCCCTGGTTTCAGAGGCGGCAGGACAGCCGGGCTCAGGCGCCACGCTTCCCCAAACCCAAAGACGAGGGCTGGTTCCTGGTTCTGGGGGAGGTGGAGAAGAGAGATCTGCTGGCCATCAAGCGTGTGGGCTTCATCCGCAACCGCAGCAGTGTGTCCGTGGCCTTCTACACGCCCGAGAACACCGGGAAGTAAGAGCTCAAAAATGATGTTTCCAGTCCAAATATCGAAAGATTCCTAAATCAAGATGCATTTACTAGATGAGTAAAATGCCGTGGGATTATTGTCTTTTAAAGAAAGTCAGTTTTTGCTTAAAACAAGCAGGATGTTCGGCCAATGGGGTGAGAAAAATAATCGTGTTTCTGTTCGAATAAAGATTATTTTTGATTTAATCAAAAACTCTCCAAAAAATATACTTTTTTGCCCCTGAAAACATAAAAAAATATTAAATAATAAAATAAAAAATTATATTAAATAATAATTTTAATATATTAAATAATAAAACAATAAAAATATTTTTTATATTTTTTTTTATATTTTTTTTATTATTATCTTATGGCTTTTTACTGCTTCAGTGATAAAAATAAATGTTTTATATTTGGACTGGAAAGAGACAACAATACTAAGATCTATAGTTGCAGTGCTGCGGGTGTTAAGTGTCAGTGTTCCTCAGGTGTATCTACACGCTGTACCTGATGAGCGACAGCTACCTGGGCCTGGATCAGCAGTACGACCTCCGCCTGAACGTCCAGCCGGCCAGCATCTCCGCGCAGGTCAACACTGAGCTCTCACCCGGACGGAAGTGAGCGTGAGCGAGACCGGAGCGCTCTGTTCTAGGAAAAAAACCCTGTTTAACATTTAGATGATTTGGCCCAAACGCTTTGGCTTGGGGTTGCTTTGTAAGTTCTAGGAAAAATGCAATTTTTTGTCTGTTGACCCTTTTCTAACACATTCAGGTGAGGGATCAGATGTTTGTAATGCAGAGGAAACATCTAACATTCACTTTTTCTGCCTTATTATTATTTTTTACTCTTATTTTTGATTTTCACCTTGATTTTGTTTTTTTGGTCGCCTATAACACCCTGTGGTGCTTTCAGGGCTGACATTGTATTTGTCAAATTAAACCTATAAATATATGTTAAAAAAAAAGTTCTTCTGAATTTATGAAAATGTCCTGTGTGGAAAGTTTTGTTGAATGTATAAAATAAAAACGCTTGAATCCAGCACAACTGTTTCCACTCTTTCCTCAGTGTCCAAATATGCATAACAATTTCCCACAAGCTTTTCTCTTTGACATGTCAGCGTCAAAATCTGCCATTCTGTTATCATGGCTATTTCTACACATCACTTCTCCAATTAATTCAAGATTTTAAGGAATTTGCCGCTATTAAAGTAGCACATTTCAGCATATTTTTATATTCATCATCACATTAGATGTTGAAGTTTTGATATATATTAAGGATGTAATGATTCGCTTGCACCGTTCTGCAAGGCTTGCTTGTGAATGAACACAGACACCGTCACAGTGCGATTAGAAATCCTAATTGTTTAATTGCTTCAAAGCGTTGAAGTATTGCCGATGTTTGTAATGGCGGTGGTGTTGAGTCCCCACTGAGGACTTCATCATATATTGTAAAGTATTTTCGATTGTTCTCTTTTCCACCGACGCCGTTTAATCAGCAGCAAATTCCGGCTTTAGGAAAAGGTTAAAGCGGCATCAAGCGCTTCGTGTTTCGGGCTCATCCTGTCTGATTTTCTCCTGCTTCAGGTGATTTCCTCACACACACACAAACACGCACACACACACCGATGCCCTCCTGAGACACACTGCTTTCAGTATTCACACATCTGCTGCTGAAGACCAGGCTTTTTTGTTGTTCTATCTATATTTATCTTTAATTTTTTTTATTATATTGGCTGTTCACAGAAATGGTGAAATGTAAAACTGGTTTAAATTGGCTATTATAATATGTGAAGAAATCTAAAGTCTAGAGAAATGCTGGATATTTATTCAGAGAGGGATTTATTCCCATAATCAGCCGTTTATGAACGTGGACCGCAGATCCGATGGCTTCATTTGACTGTATTTGTGTTTCTGCAGACTAAAAGGCAAGACAATAATAACACCAACTCTAGTGTATATGCCTTTAAAATCACATGAACACCTGTAATTCTATAGATACGTAGTTAAATGTTGGTGTGTGTGATAGATAGATAGATAGATAGATAGATAGATAGATAGATAGATAGATAGATAGATAGATAGATAGATAGATAGATAGATAGATAGATAGATAGATAGATAGATAGATAGATAGATTTAAATGCAAATGTTATTCATAGTGTCTTATGGGTCAGAGGTCAGCGCTTCGAACAAATCCCGATTCCTCATGGATCGGCCGCTAGTGAATGCGATCCAATGGGAAAACCCTGTCCGGTCCTTCAGTGTCCAATGAGCTGAGATCAGGGGAGGGTCCGAGTGTTAGCCAGACAGAAAGACTTCAGCAAACTCCTCCAAACACGATCCTTCTGGATACAAAGATGTTTCCCGTGTTTGCTGTGGAATTGAGCGCGAATTAACGCCAGGCTGGATAATTCTCGATGTGGAGTTATGGATTTATGAAGGCAGCGCGAGCTCGCAGTGTGATCTGATATATATATGAGGTAAGATGACGTGCAAGTGCTCGCCTAAAGTTTTACTTCAACAAATGATGATGTTATAAAGGCGAAATACGCAATGACATTCCCGCTTGCATAAAAAATAGAGTAGCCTACTATCACGTCAGAACTATCTGTAGAAAGAAAATGCGCAGTTTAAGATAATAAACGTTCGTTTAGTGTTAATATTAAATGTGTGGTGTAGGCTAGTTTATAAATTAGAGAATTTTCCTCAAGACACGTGCATTTAAAGGTCGGAAGAGAAATGAACGCGAATCTGCTGTTTTTCAGGAATATAAAGCGCATCTGATGGATGGATTGATGGAAGGAACTTCCTAAAGAAGAGATTCTGGGCCCGAGTGGATTTCATGTGTGTAAATTAAGACTCACTGCGGATTAGAGAAACTAATCATAATCATGAAGGTGTGTTTGTCCCAGGTCTGCGTGTAAAACATCTTAAGGAAACGCGGGAAAGAGTTTGGGAATTGGGAATGGCTGGAACGCTTTCAGGACGCTTCTGAACCCTTTCTATGCGGGTAACCGTGCTGAGATCTTGAGTTTGATCTGAGATCTTGATCTGATCTGCTGTCAGTCTCCGGGAATATGAAGGAGAAGTCGAAGAACGCGGCGCGCACCCGTCGAGAGAAGGAGAACAGCGAGTTTTATGAGCTCGCCAAACTCTTGCCGCTGCCCTCGGCCATCACCTCTCAGCTGGACAAAGCCTCCATCATCAGACTGACCACCAGCTACCTGAAGATGAGGATAGTGTTCCCTGAAGGTACGAACACCGTGTGTGCGTGTGTGTGTGTGTGTGTTGGGTTTTGGACGGCGTCTTCTGGGTGAAGCCTAATTCATTTTAGAAAATGTTACAGCATAGGCCTATTGGTGTTATTATCAGCTGTAATAATATATAGAATATATGCCTATTATTACTAATGTGGTGTTATTACTAAATTTATTGAATAGTCTGAGTGGACAAACCGGCCGCTGGGTTTAAAAATGTAATTTAAATCAACGGTTGGGTTTGTCCATATTTGACAAACATTGGTTGAAACAAGCCAGCATTTTTAGTGTATCGTTATTTTATTTAATTACATTATTGTTTTAATTGTCTTTTGATTTAGACATGCTACATGTGAAGGCCTTAAAGGACAGCATCGGTTTACAGTTGGATCTCATGTACATCATTTTCAGAAAATATGGACCTTCTGAAATAATCATCAAACATAAAAAAACGTAACTAAAGAGTGATTTAACATTTTTAATTCGACGACTTTATTTGAGGCCTGTTCGTCTTTTAAAACGCGCACGCGGAGAGAAAACATTAAGGTATTTGCGGCCTGCCACATCGCTGCATTTTTTTAAATTATTGATAATGTTAAATTTATGTAGCTTTCTTTCTTGAAGGTGTATAAAAGCAAAAAGGTGTTTCGTGACTTTTATTAAAGCAAGTAGGCCTAGATTGATTGTATTTGAATGAAAGTAGCTAGTTCCGACACTCGCACTCAGACGTCATGATATTTAAGATTATTAGCGAATTATTTTCCACTTTGTTCTGCGTGACTGAAGACGATCAACGGCACTTATCATCGTCCGATCAACACCTGACAGAACATAACGACACGAAACAAATATTATCGACATTTATTATTATTTTAAAAGAAAAAAATGTAAAAGGCTGTAAAAAAATAAAAATGTGAAAAAGTTTGTGGATATGCCATCACTCCGGAGACACCAATAAAATCCAATATATTATTTTAAATATTATCATCACTATAGAAGAACAATACATAACATACATACATAATACATAGGCTAATTGTAGGTTTAGGTTTAGAACTTTTAATATTTAATATTGCACAGACCACAATGTACAAAAAATGTGCTTAAATGTACAAAAAAATACAAAAAAAAAATCAATCTCGCCTAGGGCAACCAAAGGGATAGAGCCGGCCCTAAAAAAATGAGGAGTAACATCGAGAGAAAAGACGAACTAAAATACAGTAAATACATCATAGCATAACTCCTGCCTTATGTTCACACATGCGCGTTTATTTATCTCTTAAATGTGTATGATGACATGCCTATTATGGCTTGAATATCATTTTGGGAAAAAAAGAGAAATTATGTTTATTTTGTTTTTTATGATTTTTTTATGAATTATGAATTTATGTTTATTAGATCTATTATATTTCTCTAAATAATGTAATAAATGTGATGTAAATGTTTGAAACCGAAACGAAGCTGCTTGATTCTCTGAAACCGATAAAGAGACTCGGGAGTGAATTATAACATGTTTATTATATTCGTGTGAATTACATGTGTATTCGGCTCGCGGTGTGCGCGTGTTACAGCAGGTTATATAGAAAGAAGCATATGGTAAAAATCCACATTTCCTTCTCCGGAATCTTTCCTCTGAAATGTTTTGATGTGAGTGAAACTCGCGCGGGTTAAAGGTCAGTGAGGTCAGAGTAAAGACAGCTCGAGGAAATGAGACAGTAAAGTTTTATTAGAAAATGAAGGAAGGTGGTTTTATGGAGGTTATTTATTGCTCGGCTGTGAAGAGAATAATTCTGACGGACACTGCTGTCAAATAATCCTCGAATATTCCGCCAGTCTAATAAATCCACTGAGCGCAATAGGCCTTGTTTCCCTTTTTTTATTAATCTGGCGCCTTTTTATCCCTCTGTGGTTTTCGCTCATATTTGGTTGAAGAATTTTTTATTTTACTTTATTTTTATCAATGACATGTCTTGGATGTAAATTCGTTTTACGGTCATTCGAAAATCAAAAATCGCAACAGCTTATATAACGATCATTTATTAGAGAATATTTGGCATATTAAATAGCTAAAAGACATTTCGGGCCTGTGAAAATAAATGTTCTCCGAAGAAACGGGTTTAGCGCTTTTCCAGTAGAAACTGAATAACTTTAAAATGACTTTCTTAAAATGACCGACACATTTCTGCTGTAGAGATTCATTGAAATATATTTATTTCTTTTGTGTGTCTCTTATTGCTGATGTAAGTTCATAATGTGATGAGCTCACGGGTGTTCAGAGGCAGTCATTCCCTGCGAATCATAACTTCTCTTTACACTAAAAAAAATGCAGTTTTTAACAAAATTTGGGTCACATAGGCTATGGACAACCATTGGTTTGTTTGTTTTTTATTTATTTATTTTACATTTTTAAAACCAACGGTTGTTTTACATTTTTAAAATATTCTTTGTTATTCTTTAAACTTAAACTATTTTTTTTAATATTTTATAATTTATTTTTACCCAGCGATTGTTTATTATTATTTTATTTTTTTTAAATATTTTTAAACATATGTTTGGGTTTGTCCATATTAGACGGCGGTTAAATCGCGCCCAATGACATGTTTTGAGAGCAATTACTTTTGTTACGACAGTTGTATTATTATTGTTGTTATTAATATTAATATTTTGTTATTTAATAAACTTAAATATTTGTATAACATAAACTGTATTTAGAAAGCTCTCGGTCGGTCTCGATTTATAGCGATAGTCACTGTTGCTATCATAATATTAAAATATTAAATATTTTTAAAAACAGCAAGATAGTTACTTTTTGTATCTGTAGCCTATATTTCTTGCCAGTCTGATAAAAAAAAAACGCCTTTAAACAAAATGAAAGTATGGTTGTTTTCAGTCAGCTATTTGAGGAGCATATATAGCGATTGTTTCTGCTGGATAAACCTATGGGATAAACGCGGACTCCATGTTTGTTTAATATTAAAGTGGAATCAGAGCTTTTGCTTTGATCTGATGTTTGTTTTTGTGTGATTTGCATTTCAATAAGGATTGTGTGTGTCAGACTGTTTGCTTTATCGAGTTTCACCGCCTTCATAAATACTCCTCATTTACATTCGGCGTGTTTACAGTCAATACAGTGTTAAAATATTGACTAACTGATCGTCAGATGACGATAGACTATTATTTTTGCTGCTGTTATTTTTTTGTGCTGCTGTTGTAGAATTGTATTAGTCTATTAATATTGTTCCATCACGAATGAACATTAGAGGCATTTTATGTCTATTTTTGATTATTTTTAAAGTCTGCTCGTTTGAGTAGCATGTGTGATTTCAATATTTTTATTTGTAATAAACGGGTGTGTTTGTTCAGGTCTCGGCGAATCTTGGGGTCACGTGAGTCGCGGTTCTCTGGATAATGTGGGCCGAGAGTTAGGCTCTCATCTGCTTCAGGTAGAGAACACACACATCATATATTATTAACTTTACATGTAATGATTCAAATGTGCTAATTCTGATGTCAAATTATGAAACTGCACTATTGGACTTTTTTTTTTTGAACGATCGTGTCGAAATCGTCTCAGTTCGGGTCGCGTTGCTTGTGGACGTCGAGATATCAAGATTTAAATTGGTTTTAAGTGTTAATCAGATTTTTGTAGGTAGCTATTATATTTCATAATTTCCTTAAATGATTAAACATTTTTTGATAAATGCTTCCTGTCTATTTATATGTTTTACTTACTGTTACAAATTTGATCAATGATTCAAATGTTAATTTATTAGCCTACATCCTGCCCTAAAATGATAAACAATTGATTGATATAATGAATTAATGCAAATGAACGCATTAATAAATTGTCCTTTAAATTTCCAGTTACACTTTATTTTAAGGCGCCTGTGTTACAATTATATAATTGAATACTGAGTAATAATAAATAACTACATGTTCTTTCAGGGCTATTTTTGCATGTAATTAAGCACATTTTATAGTAATTACTACAGTAATGGAACATGTGTAATAGGAATAAAGTGTCCCGTTATTTTCTTCAGACTTTGGACGGCTTCATTTTTGTGGTGGCTCCTGATGGGAAAATCATGTACATTTCTGAAACGGCATCGGTGCATTTAGGGCTGTCACAGGTAACGTGCGTCTTTCAGTGTTTCAGTGTCTGTCTCGAGGTCGCTGTGTGTGTGTGTGTGTGTGTGTGTGTCTGCTCTGACTGCAATGACAGGAGCTCATTCTAACAGGTAGAGCTGACGGGGAACAGTATTTATGAGTACATCCACCCGGCCGACCACGACGAGATGACCGCAGTGCTGACCGCACACCAGCCGTATCATTCACACTTCGTCCACGGTGAGACACACACACACACACTCTCTCCTGTTCATCTCCATTTGTTAATGCACTCACTCACCTTCTGCTTCTTACTGTTCTCCTTCTAGAGTATGAAATGGAGCGATCCTTCTTTTTGAGAATGAAATGCGTCCTTGCTAAAAGAAACGCAGGCCTGACGTGTGGCGGATACAAGGTAGGCCGTCGTCATCTTTATCACTGATGTGTGTGTGTGCTATCGGTCACACTTTACAATAAGGTTTATGAGTTTACATTAATGTATGAACTAATAATACGTTTGTTACATTATTAATGTTAGTGAATAATAATCCAGCTGTTCATGTCACAGTGCATTGACTAATGTTAACAAACACAACCGTTGATTTTTATAATGTAGTCAATGTTGAAATTAATATTAAATAAGAGAATGAGTTCATTCTCAGTCCATGATAAGGTAGTTAACTAATGAACATTATTGTGATCTTTATTATGAGCATAATTAGGCTGAATACAGGTCGATATTTCTTATTTAGAAGAAAATGTTCTATATAATCTTAAACACTTCATATATAAAGAGGTTCCCATCATGGGATAATTTTATGAATATAACTTTAACCACATTTTATGAATTTAGAAGCTCATAAACATGCGTTATCACTATAAAAACCTGAAATAACCATTTAAACAAAGTATTATGCAATCATTCTAGACATTTTTTTCCTTAGAAAGAGTCAAGAATCCTAGAGTTTTTATAGAATAACATGTCGTGAGGATTTTTAATGTTATATAGTGTGAGGATCTCATCATATTTTAAAGCATTTGGCAACAAACAAGTATTCATTACTTCAGTGAGCTCATTGTTTCTGACTTTAATTATTACATTGTTTAAATGAATACATTTTTCGCTATCTGTGCATTTCTGAAATGCATAACTTAGTTCGTCTGATAACAGATGCATGATACAAATTAACTCGGATTGAATATTATAAAAAGTCAGCATGTGCAAAGTCAGATCGTACTTGTATTTTGAGTGTTTTTGATCTGTATTGATGCATAAGTCGGTGTGTGTGTGTGTGTGTGTTTGGCCAGGTGATCCACTGCAGCGGGTATCTGAAGGTCCGTCAGTACAGTCTGGACATGTCTCCGTTCGACGGCTGCTATCAGAACGTGGGTCTCGTGGCCGTCGGTCACTCTCTGCCGCCCAGCGCCGTCACCGAGATCAAGCTCCACAGCAACATGTTCATGTTCAGAGCCAGCCTGGACATGAAGCTCATCTTCCTGGACTCCAGGTACTGTGTTCTGCTCACGTGGAAAATATCAAATATTCTCTACTTACTATGGAAATAATGATGCATAATTACATGCAACTAACCCTCAACCAAACCCTAACCCTATAGTTGCTTATTATTACTCAGCACTTTTCACTTTTCATAAAACTTTTGCTGATAATTTACTCGCCCCCATGTCATCCAAGATGTCCATGTCTTTCTTTCTTCAGTCGAAAAGAGATTAAGGTTTTTGATGAAAACATTCCAGGATTTTTCTCCATATAATGGACTTCAATGGGGACCAAACGGTTCAAGGTCCGAATGAGAGTTTCAGTGCAAACTGTTCATCAAAAAAGGGCTTTAAACGATTCCAGATGATGAATAAGGGTCTTATCAAGCGAAACGATCACTCATTTAATAAATAAATAACAAAGTTTAAGTTTTATAAGCTCAAATGCTCGCCTTCTGTGATGAGTGTTCGTGACTCTCCTGTTCGAACTCGATCATCCAAATGAACAAATCTTTTTTCAAGTCATTTGGTTCATTCAACGAAAGAAATGAACCAATTGACTCTGGGAAAGATTCATTCATTTTGAACAGGAGAGTCACAAACGCGCATCACAAAATGAACAAATTAAAATGAACGAATCTTTTTTCAAGTCATTTGGTTCATTCAACAAACGAAATGAACGAATTGACTCTGGAAAAGATTCATTCATTTTGAACAGGAGAGTCACAAACGCGCATCACAAAATGAACGAATCTTTTTTCAAGTCATTTGGTTCATTCAACGAACGAAAAGAACCAATTGACTCTGGAAAAGATTCATTCATTTTGAACAGGAGAGTCACAAACGCGCATCACAAAATGAACAAATCTTTTTTCAAGTCATTTGGTTCATTCAACAAACGAAATGAACAAATTGACTCTGGAAAAGATTCATTCATTTTGAACAGGAGAGTCACAAACGCGCATCACAAAATAAACAAATTAAAAAGAACAAATCTTTTTTCAAGTCATTTGGTTCATTCAACAAACGAAATGAACGAATTGACTCTGGAAAAGATTGATTCGTTTTGAACAGGAGAGTCACAAACGCGCATCACAAAATGAACGAATCTTTTTTCAAGTCATTTGGTTCATTCAACAAACGAAATGAACGAATCGACTCTGGAAAAGATTCATTCATTTTGAACAGGAGAGTCACAAACGCGCATCACAAAATGAACGAATCTTTTTTCAAGTCATTTGGTTCATTCAACAAACGAAATGAACGAATTGACTCTGGAAAAGATTCATTCATTTTGAACAGGAGAGTCACAAACGCGCATCACAAAATAAACGAATTAAAAAGAACGAATCTTTTTTCAAGTCATTTGGTTCATTCAACAAACGAAATGAACGAATTGACTCTGGAAAAGATTCATTCGTTTTGAACAGGAGAGTCACGAACACGCATCACAGAACAGATCAAGGCGAGCATTTGAGCTTATAAAACGTAAACTTTTTTATTTATTAAATGAGCGATCGTTTCTCTTGATAAGACCCTTATTCATCGTCTGGAGTCGTTTAAAGCCCTTTGAACAGTTTGCACTGAAACTCTCATTTGGACCTTGAACCGTTTGGTTCCCATTGAAGTCCATTATATGGAGAAAATCCTGGAATGTTTTCATCAAAAACCTTCATTTCTTTTCGACTGAAGAAAGAAAGACATGGACATCTTGGATGACATGGGGGCGAGTAAATTATCAGCAAAAGTTTAAATATTTATGACACCTTAAAATAAAGTGCAACCCTAATTTTGTTGAATTACTGAAAAACAAGTGCAATGTACTCAAACTGAAAGCAGTGACAGACTCAAACAGAAGCTCGAGTGTGTAAATGCAGCTTTGTTTCTCTATGCTCATACGCAGCTGTGTTTAGTCACGTTGGGTTTACGTTTAACCAGATCGCTGTGTGTGTGTGTGTGCACAGGTGTTTGTGCTGACGCCAACACTATTGTCATTGCGTTGTGTGTTTGTGTTGGTCAGGGTGGCGGAGCTCACGGGCTACGAGCCGCAAGACTTGATCGAGAAGACGCTTTATCATCACGTCCACAGCTGTGACACGTTCCATCTCCGCTGCGCGCACCACTTGTGTGAGTTAGGTTTGTTTTTCCTCATTCCTTCACAGCGTCTCTCCGCGTCTCCCGCACGTCCTCAGCCGCCGCTGTGCGCTGTAATTGATCATACAGGAGATGAATATGATTTCTGTTCAACATGCTGATCTGAGTGTGAACTCTCATTAAACACACAATCTCTCTGTAACTAAATTAGCCGGCCGGATTTAACACGAGGAGCCAGTTTCTATTATCCATCGCATTCCTGACTGCAGCACAACACGGCTTATTAAGAGACGCAGAACGTGACATTATTTGCTATAAATAGTTATTAGGCTGAGAGAGAATGGTTTAAACATGCAAATGAAAGCAGTATTTAGCTTTTACTGAATTAAATGGTTTAAACGAAACGCACGTAAGGCCGACAAAACAAAAAAATCACAATTTTGTGGATTGAAGTACACAACAACGAGATGTGTTCCTGCATTGATTGTGTGTGTGTGTGTGTGTAGTGCTGGTTAAAGGACAGGTCACCACTAAATACTACCGGTTCCTGGCGAAGCAGGGCGGCTGGGTGTGGGTCCAGAGTTACGCCACCATCGTCCACAACAGCAGATCCTCCAGACCTCACTGCATCGTCAGCGTCAACTACGTCCTCACGTGAGTCCACACACACACACATTCTCATTCGGCAACATTAAATCAGACTTAAAGCTATGGGTGATTAAAAAGGACATGTGCTTATAATCAGCAGTGGTGGAGGAAGTACTGAATCTCAGGACTTGAGTAAAAGTACAAATAAGCAGATAAATATTAACACAATGACAACCATACTTAAGTGAAAAGTAAAAAGTACCTGATTTTAACAACCCGATCTCACGACCAAGTCGTACGAATTTGACGAATGATTAAAAAGTGGCTAATTCGTAACAATTCATACGACCTCACTCGTACGAATTTGCTAAATTGTACGTATTTTACGAATTGGCCAATTCGTATGAATTCGTACGAATGACCTACCCCTGACCCCGCCCCTAAACCTAACCGTCACGTGGATTTAGACAATTAAACATTTTTTACTCATTCATCATATTCATATGAATTGGGCGTGAGATAGTGTTGGATTTTAAATGTACTTTAAATATTTAAAGTAAAAGTACTTGCATAACAATTGATTCTCTTAATGTCTATTTTCTAATGATTAATAAAACATTTAATTCTAACTCATTCAACCTAATACTCTTATAATGATGTTCAATAATCATGGAAAAAAATTAGGGCTGTGCAAAAGTTAATCGCGATTAATCGCATCCAAAATAAAAGTCTGTGTTTACATAATATATTTGTGTGTGCTGTATATAATTATTTTGTATATATAAATACACACACATGCATGTATATATTTAAGAATTATTTGCGCTTAAATTCTGTAAATATATATAAATAGAGAATCTATATTATAGAAATATAAATATTTTATATATGAATAACACATTTTCTTAAATATATACATGCATGTGTGTGTATTTATATATACAAAATAATTATATAGCACACACAAATATATTATGTAAACACAGACTTTTATTTTGGATGCGATTAATCGCAATTAATTTTTGCACAGCCCTAAAAAAAATTGTTGTCAGCATTTCTGAAACAAGCTTGTAATTGGGCAAAATAAACCATGCTTATCCTTACTATATGTTAATAACTATGTTTGGCAGTAGATACAATTAATTTATGGTGTAATTCTGAACCTCTTGGCTTGCCATAATCCTAACCAAACGTATATTACACACGCTGTGTTTCCTATGCGCGTAAAAACTAATTTTCGCGTATAAATTGCACGATAAACACACTACGTGCGAGACGCATTTAGTTGATGTATCTATATAGTAAAGATACGTGAAAAATGTACTTAAGTAAAGTGACAAAGTATTTGTACTTCGTTACATTCCACCACTGATAATCAGATTTAATAGTTTGTAGTTTTGAGTATTTCAACGTTCAGAATTGATACATTTACGGACGACGATTTAAAATCTAAATATCTCAGCATCATTACTCCAGTCTTCAGTGTCACATGACCCTTCAGAAATCACTCTAATATGATGATCAAGATTTATTTATGCGGATACAGTACATTTTCAAGTTTTTTTTTGATTATAATAGAAAGTTCACAAGAACATTGTTTTATTTTGCAACATTATAAATGGATTTACTTATCATTTGGCAGCATTAAATCAGATTTAAAGAGTGGTTAAAAGGCCATGTTTATAATCAGTTTTAATAGTTTCAAGAACACGGTGCATTTGTAACCTGTAGTTTTGAATATATTTCAACATCCAGAATTAATACATTTACCTCAGATCGAGATAGTCTCTTCAGCCTGATGACGATTTAATTGTAATATTATTGTAAAATCTAAATATCTCAGCATCATTACTCCAGTCTTCAGTGTCACATGACCCTTCAGAAATCCGATGCTAAAGGAAGATTCATGATAATATCTGTTTTAGCGAAAATTGATTAATTTTTAAGCTGTTATTGATTATAATCAATAATAGAAAGTTCACAAGAACATTGTTTTATTTTGCAACATTAGAAATTTAGAAAATAGACATTCAAATTCCTCCCTAGCAACCATTGTCGTGTACCTTAGCGACCAAAATCCATAGACGGATATGTTCCATTTTGCAACATTATAAATGTATTTACTGTCACAACACAGATCAATTTAATGCATCTGTACTGAATAAAACTATCAATTTCTTTACAATAAAAGCTTCCGACCCCAACGGGACTGTATGTGAATGTGAAAGAAGATTTTCAAATGATTTAATTTGTTTGCACCGTAACATACAATACCCAAATAAACATCACACTCTTAGAAGAAAAGGTTCTATATAGAACCTTAAAAGGTTCTAAAGCGCTACATATTTGGAACCCCTAAAATGCAATGCACTTGAATAATCACAAAATTCAAGATATGATGTTTAAAAAATGTAATTAATCAATATCACACGAAGAGTGCCATTTCGGTTTTTATCCTCCAAAAATCTGCACGATTAAAATGTGATATTAACAGTTTAATAAACAATAATTTAATAACAACTACAAAATGTTGCAGAATAATGTAATATATGAATTAGGGCTGTCAAAACGATTAATCACATCCAAAATAAAAGTTTGTGTTTTCGTAATATATGTGGGGGCACTGTGTATAATTGTGTTATATATTTTAGATCACACATGCTTGTATATTTTTAAGAAATATTTTCATGTATATAGATTTATATATAATTTATATTATATATAAATATAAATATTTTATATATGAATAATATTTTTTTTTCTTAAATATACATACATGTGTGTTTTTTATATATATATACAAAATAATTCTACACAGTGCACCCACATATATTATGTAAACACAAACTTTTATTTTAGATGCGATTAATCGCGATTAATCGTTTTGACAGCCCGAATATGAATGAATATAGCCTATAAAGAATCTTTGAGCCAAAATTGTTCTTTCTTCTCATTATTGAACCTTTTTTAGCATAAAATGTCCTTTGGAGTCGAGTAAATAACCCTATGCTACATACAGTATATAGAGCCCTATTTTCTAAGAGTGTGAACGTCAACATGTCCTCTAAAATGTTCAATAATGCAATTCAAAGCCCAGAATAATTGACATCTTCAAATATTATTATGCAATCAAATTTGAGCCGACATCGGCTGTCATGCAAAGAAATTATGAACATGCAAAATCATGTTGTAGTCTTAAAATTAATCTTAACGGATAGGCTCCTACAAACACACATCTCCCGTTTGGCCAGTGCTGTACTCCATGACTAACACAGGCAAAGCCATATCATGTCCTCAATCTTCTGTCAGCGAACAGCTCATCTCGGTGATCTACGACCATCAGTGGGTCCGACTCGATATCATTAAGACTCAAATTGATGGTGTTTGCAGAAATCCAGTCGTGACTCAAAGCTGCCCCGGTGCCCGTCGCTCAGTTTAGGGGTGTCGTTGCTTTATATAATATGCCAGCTGCATGTACAGGATCTGCATGGGAGCCAGAGGTCGTCAATGATTTATTTGTCATGCATTCATACGGACAAACTCTGTGCATTACCACAATGAGCTTTTTCCACTGGAGCTCCCTGGAAAGAATGAGGTGTGATTGAGCAATGGAGCCATCGCTCACACACGGCTTTGAGTGTGTGTGTGTGTGGAAGAGTGAAACACACACGTCCAGAGAGCCCATTAGAAGTGATGCCAGCATCTGGAGCATCGACCCCCCCCGCTCGTTCTTCCTGCTTTGCTATCTATCTGTTGCAGATGTAAATGAATTGCGCGCCAGAAGAGCCTTGATTAAAACGCACTGGTTTTGATATGCCGTCAGCCAATGGTCGGACCGCTCTTCAGTCACAGCTATAAAGGCAAAGTGTTTATGAGGTTTAATTAATAGGCTGTAAAGATGATGAGTGTTTATAGCTCACAGCTCACTAAGAGAGTGTGTGTTTTTGTCATATTCCGTGATTCGGTTTCCTCGGGAAGAATGATTTCCATGAGCGATCCGTTTACTGTTTAACCTCTCCGTTCTCATTCAGAAATGCACAGCGAGTGTTTGGTGAGAAAAGGAAACGAGGTGGAAGGGTCTGGCGTCTTATCGTGGTGTTATCAGTCTACTCACACGGGCTGTGAGGTGTGAAATGAGATTGTGTGTGTGTGTGTGTATGTGTGTGTGAGAATGGCGGCTCAGCTGAATGAGAGTGTGTGTATGCGCTAAATCACTGAGCCAACCTGTTGCATCACCTTAAAGGAGTCGTTCACTTCAGAATTAAAAGGTCCTGATAATTTACTGACCCCCGGTGTCATCCAAGATGTTCTTTCATCAATCAAAAAGATGTTTTTTTGAGGAAACATTACAGGATTTTTCTGCATATAGTGACTTCAGTGGTCCAACGGGCCTCGACAGGGATAAGAGTCTGATCTAGACCAAACCATCCGCCATTTTCTAAAAATATATATGATATATATTAGGGCTGGGTAAAATAAAAGTTTGTGTTTACGTAATATATTTGTGTGTATAATTATTTTGTATATATAAATACACACACATGCATGTATATATTTAAGAAATATTTGTGTGTATATACTTTATATATATTTCTACAAAATTAATATTATACATAAATATAAATATTTGATATATTAATAACACATTTTTCTTAAAATGTGTTATTAATATATATATATATATATATTCTTATATTATATAATATAAATATATTATTTAATATAAGAATATATATATTAATATTAAACTTATATGTATATTATAAACTTATATATATATATTATATTAAACTTATATAATATATTCTTAAAATATATACATGCATATGTGTGTGTTTATATATACAAAATAATTATACACACTACACACACATATATTATGTAAACGCAAACTTTTATTTTGGATGCGATTAATCACTATTAATCTTTTCCCAGCCCTAATATATATATACTTTTTAACCAGAAATGATCGTCTTGCATTAGATCTGTGTTGCAACACGCATTAAGGCCTGTTCACACCGGGACGAATTTCGCGCACGTTATTCGTCCACGTTTAACACCTCGTCACTAAACAAAGGACGCCAATGTGAGTGTGCACACCGACGCGTAAAAGCGTCATTTTAAAGGGATACTCCACCTTTTTTTGGAAATAGGCTCATTTTACCACTCCCCCAGAGTTAAACAGTTGAGTTTTAACGTTTTCGAACCCATTCAGCTGATTTTTTGATATTTAGAAGAATATCAGTAACCAGACAGTTTCTGGTCTCATTGACTTCCATAGTATATTTTTTTCAATGAGACCAGAAACTGTCTGGTTACTGATATTCTTCTAAATATCAGAAAATCATCTGAATGGATTCGAAAACAGTAAAACTCAACTGTTTAACTCTGGGGGAGTTGTAAAATGAGCCTATTTCCGAAAAAAGTGGAGTATCCCTTTAAAAAAAACGCCTCGGGTTCGTTTTTTTAGTTTGACACGCCGCGTCAAAAACTATCCGACCAATGAGATTGGCGCTTTTGCTCACGTGTTTGGAGCTACTGAAGTTACAGTAAAACACAACTTGGGGGCGCTCAAACTCAAAACGGTCTTGCCGTGCACACATGCAACGGTGACTTAATGTCGGGGAATGAATTTGCATGTTCACTCGGCAAAATGGCTTGGGTGTGAACACAAAAACGCTGACGAATAACGCGTGCTGATATTCGTCCCAGTGTGTACGAGCCTTTACATAATCACGTTGGAAAGGTCAAAT
Organism: Cyprinella venusta; assembly: GCA_038021265.1. Classification (NCBI taxonomy): domain Eukaryota; kingdom Metazoa; phylum Chordata; class Actinopteri; order Cypriniformes; family Leuciscidae; genus Cyprinella; species Cyprinella venusta. The sequence continues at coordinate 1,223,369 of CM075874.1, read as the reverse complement.
CGCAACGTAGGCGAAAGTAACGATCCAGTGTTTACAAAGCCAACGTGCAAAGACTAAGTCAAATGCCATTTACCAAAAAAAGGTGAAAACCAATGTCGAACGATTTTGAAGTTGGAGAAGAAAATGTAATTTTTGACGTAATGTGTGGCGCATCGTAGAGATCCCGCAAGACGAGTTTTGTGGTTTAAAAAGACGATGGTTTCTCTAGATATGACTCCTCGCCATTGGAAAACCATTGGTTTCCGTTTAAGTCCACTATATGGAGAAAAACCTTTTTCAACTGAAGAAAGACAGACATAAACATCTTAATGATCAGGAAACTGTGAAGTGAACTACTCCTTTAAAGGGTTTTGGCTTTAGCCTTCAGGCCCTGATCCCAGAAAAACCGTTTTCCGAGAGCGTACAACAATTTGCGTCAACTTCACATCAACGATCGAACGGATGTGCACATGCGTTTCGTTTGTGTGGGTGTATGTGCTTTTTCCACGATGTCGCCATCTGCGTGCAATCCCATTAGTCTGAGCCGGGAGGGAGCCGCCGTCGGCGCCTGGATAGCATACGTTCAAGCCATTGTTTTCTGAAAGTTATACATCACTGGGAACAGAAATCCATACAGCACTTTACTGAGAAATCAATTCCCATTTCCTAGTTATGCCTTATGTGGTGATCCCTGTGTGGGTTTGATTTAGCCAGACATAGCTCTTAATCTCACTGTGTATTTGAACAGAGCCTCCAGCCCTCGGCCGTATGTTTGTAGGAGCCTCGTTCCAATCCTGCAGGAGAAACAATGCAATTCATTTTCTGTCCTTGAGTCTTCCTCACACACCGCTTCACAAATGAGCAAGGAGCCTGAAAAATCTTTCTTTTTAAAGCCTGACCGTACATTTAGGCGGTAAACCGAAAAGGAGAAATGCACCGTCTGACGCTCAATGTCCTTGTCATTTCTCAACAGGGACACGGAGTACAAAGGACTACAGTTGTCGTTAGATCAGGTGACGTCCACCAAACCCTCGTTCACCTACAACAGCCCCTCCAACCCCGCCAGCGAGAACAGACGAGTCGGCAAGAGCAGGGTGTCTCGCACCAAGACCAAAACGAGACTGTCTCCGTATTCACAGGTCAGTGTCACAGGAACACCGTACGGTTGGCTGGTCATGCTGGATTGGAAACTCGAGGAAGGTCTTGTGTTGCTGGAAAGACTTCGAATGTGATTTACTGTACGCAGGACATGTAACATTCCCATAAACCAATCATTGCCTTCTAATTTAAGGTTTTGGGTTAGTGATAAGGTTACGCCCTGGAACAACATGCAATCATTGCACTATAATTTTAAGGGTACTGTAAGGTTAGGGGTAGATTTAAGGTTGGATGTTGATCCATGGACATGTTCTGTGTGTGTGAATCACACTTGTGCTTAATTTTGCCTTTGCCCTTAATGGTAAACTCATAAGTTGGCCGTGTTTCCAAACCTGGCTCTTGGAGGCACCCCAATCAATCACATTTATTTATCTAGCACATAAAAACAACGCATGTTGGTCAAAGTGCTTTACATATACCACGACCCAACTCTAGACAACTCTTCCTAATCAAACACACCAGAAACAACTCATCAGCTCATTAATAGAGATGCCAAGGGCCAGATTTACTTAACCACCTTTTGCTGTTCCAAAAATGATTTACTTGTGGCACGCAGTGACAACTGAGTGCTGTTTTGCGGCTGATATTGCGTATGCATTTGTTGGAGTTTCCCTTTCAGATGCAAAATATATATGGGTGGAGAGAATTTCAATTAATCATGCAATGTAATTAAGGATTGTGCTCGTCAATTTACTGGTATTTGTGCCATTATTTACCCCTCCAAAGAAAGCATGTCTTAAACTTGTAGTTTGTGTTGGTCCTCATGGAAATGATCCGTCTGCATCTGTGTCCTTTCATTTGTGTATCGTCTGGCTGAGCTTTCCACTCCCATCGCTGCTTTTATGGGATTGTGCTCTCACACTAATGTCCCCTGTTTAGTGAATCTGGCCCAAAGACCTGAAATGCATGAGGAAAACATCCAAAATGTGTACTGTTGGGGAGCCTCCATGTACACTGATAGAAACCGCTGCATTAATGCGTCTTCTTTTCTTGTGAAGTATCCGGGTTTCCCCACGGATCGCTCGGAGTCGGATCAGGATAGCCCGTGGGGTGGGAGTCCCCTCACTGACTCGGCGTCTCCTCAGCTTCTGGAGCAGTGCGAAGGCGTAGACTCCTCGTGCGTGTACCGACAGTTCTCCGAACCACGGCCGCTGTGCTACGGCCTCCCGCTGACCGACGACCACTCCTCCGGCGACCTCTATGGGCACACTCACTCCGAGTCCTGCGACAGGGGGCGCTGTAAGGCCGGGCGGTACTTCCTCGGGACCCCTCAGCCCGGGCGAGAGGCGTGGTGGGGTGCGGCCCGCTCCGTCCTCCCGCTACCCAAGCCCTCGTCCGAGAACGGGGACAGTTTTGATGCTGTGATGCCACACATTGCCTCCATCCACAGCCTGCAAGGTGTGTTTCTTTTAGATCTGTAGTTTGTAGGGGTGTAAGAGCATATCGCAATACAAAAACGCATCATGAATAGTGACTATATGTATCGTGCATATATAGTCGCAATAGTATTGTATTGTGAGTTCAGTATCATGATATGTATGGAATCATAATGCATAAGGGTAAAAATGTTTTTAATTTCGGTTTGTTCTGAGCCGAAACAATATGTTTTGGCCTTCCAGTGGCTTCTTTCCAAATCATAACCGGTTAGAATCAAGTAAAAGGTTACAGGCACACTCCAAATATAATAATGTTCTTAACCTGCTGTTTAAGGGTGCTTTCACACTGCCAGTTTAAAACGGGGCACGGTTTGCATGAAAAAGGACTAATGTGAAAGCTGTAATGCGTACCAAACCCAAGATGACCTGAAGGAGGTGTAGCGCGATTCACGTGAATGTGGTGCGAACTTGTTCAGGAAGGAAAGTAACCTGCCCATTAGGGTTGGGTATCGAGAATCGAATATCGATTGGAACCGGGACTAACTTTTCGTTTTTCCCGGAATCGTTCAAAAGTTAAAATTTCGATTCCTAGTTTCGATATTCACACTCCGCCGACCAGAAGAAGAAATCGCTGAACAACACCAACGAAGAAGCGTCTACCGGAAGTGTTGGCATAACCGCGCGAGTCGAACATGAGTAGCTTACGTCGGCGGTCCAAAGTGTGGCTTCACTTTTCTAAAAATAACAAAATCTTGGCAAAATGCAGAGTATTTCCCTTTAGAAAGGAGTATTTCCTTCAGAAAGACTGTTGGTTAGCAAGGTTAGCTAAACTTTTTGACCCTGCCTCTTAAAAGAATCAGAATCGAGAATCGTTGGGAACCGGAATCAAGGAATCGGAATCGGAATCCTTCAAATTCAAACGATACACAACCCTACTGCACATGCACTTTAGCCGATTACGATATATTTAGTTTAATAATGTCCGGGATGATAGTGTTGATGATTGACCTTCGATACTAGTAAGCGCGGAGTATTTGCGCATAGTGTTTGCAATCAGGGCGGCGAATTAAAGGACAACTCCGGCGCAAAATGAACCTTTGGTCTAATTACATATTGCTACCTAGTCAACCGTTATCTGAGATTTGTTTTCATGATTGCCGAATGTAAATAGTTTTATCTCAAAAAACAGTTTAGCCTATAACGCTAGTATAACGTAATAGTGTGGGGCTATTTTGAGCCTTGTTAGTGGTAATAACAAGCGATTTTTATTTGTCATTACTCCATGCCCTATATACTAGCATTATACTAGCGTTATAGGCTAAACTGTTTTTAGAGATAAAACTATTTACATTCGGCAATCATGAAAACAAATCTCAGATAACGGTTGACTAGGTAGCAATGTGTAATTAGACCAAAGGTTCATGTTGTACCGGAGTTGTCCTTCAATGGCAATCCACTGTCGTCTCTAAAAGAGTCCGAGAAGCAGCAGAAACACGCCATCATACCGTGAAGTTTCGATTACTCGGCTGCTCATATTAGCTCCACATTAAGAAAAAACACGATATATTGCCCGTGTCCTGTTGTCTATCATGCGGCGTGCTCGTTTGTGATGACGTAAGTGCACCAGGCAGTGTTGTAGTCCTCGAGACTCGGACTCGTCTCGTACTCGGTCTCGAGACCACATTTTAATGGTCTTGGTCTTGTCATGGACTCGTGTGCATTTGGACTCGGAATTGACTCGTACTCGAACATTTTTTTTAGGACTCGGAATTATTCCCGAGTCTACTCGATTTCAATTAAAATATTTTTCATGGCTATTAATGTATGTTAATAAAATATTTCTTTAAATTGATTGACACGCCCAGTGATTGGTGATTTTCTAGTGCGCAACTGCGCATGACAAATTGTAATAAAATTACTTTTAACACCACCTACCTTGTGGCCTTTTTACCCTAAACTGATCATATTTTTTAAACTCTAAGTAAATTCAGTAAAAAAAGGATTTCTCTAAGTAAATAAAAGTAAATTAGGTAATCAACCCTCACTGGTCTCGGTCTCGACTCGGACTCGAGCGTCTCTGGACTCGGACTGGACCGTCTCTGGTCTCGGACTCGACTCGGACTCGACTCTCTATGGTCTCAGTCTTGACTCGGACTCAACTCTCTATGGTCTCGGTCTCGACTCGGACTCGAGCGTCTCTGGACTCGGACTGGACCGTCTCTGGTCTCGGACTCGACTCGGACTCGACTCTCTATGGACTCAGTCTTGACTCGGACTCGACTCTCTATGGACTCAGTCTTGACTCGGACTCGACTCTCTATGGTCTCGGTCTTGACTCGGACTCGACTCTCTATGGTCTCGGTCTTGACTCGGACTCAACTCTCTATGGTCTCGGTGTCGACTCGGACTCGAGTGAGGTGGTCTCGACTACAACACTGGCACCAGGGTTGGATAGAGTCGAGTTGAGTGTGAAACCGGCCCAACATTGGCGCTCGGACTTGGACTGCAGTGTGAAAGCCCCGTAAAATAACGATTCCGCTCTGGAACAATTGGAAGGGATCTTTCTCTCTTTTTTGTTCCACTCAGCCAAAGAAAATAAAGTGTTTGTTTTGGTTGACTGTCTAACTCAACCTGGTAACGCTGATCTCTTGCCCATGCAGTGAGGGGTCACTGGGACGAGGACAGCGTGGTCAGCTCACCCGACGGCGGCTCCGCGAGCGACTCGGGCGACCGCTACCGCGCAAGTCCTCAAGAGCCCAGCAAGATTGAGACATTGATTCGAGCCACGCAACAGATGATCAAAGAGGAGGAGAGTCGTCTGCAGCTGCGAAAGCCTCCTGCAGAAATACCTCTGGAGGCTACAAACGGTCTGGCCAAGAGCCACGGCCCGTCTTTTCACGCTGACTTCCCCCAGTCGGGTTTGCAGGGAGGGGTGTGTCGGGGGCCGGCTCAGGGGATAAGCCCCGCCCCCAGCCCTGTTCCTCTGTCCCGCCTCAGCAGCCCCATCGCCGACAGACTGGGGAAAAGTAAAGACTTCATGCAAAACGAGCTTTCCTCGTCCCAGCAGCAGCCGCTGTCAACGTGTGGCGTCTCTCCGACCCCCGCGCTCTACCCCTCACAAACCCGCCAGTACCTGGAGAAACACACGGCCTACTCGCTCACCAGCTACGCACTAGAACATCTGTACGAGGCCGACGGCTTTCGAGGATACTCCCTGGGGTGCTCGGGCTCCTCCCATTACGACATGGCCACTCATCTACGCATGCAGGCCGAGCAAACGCCGGGTCATAAAGGCACCTCCGTCATCATCACCAACGGCAGCTGATGCTAATCCAGCCACTCAGCGCTTCACTCGCACAAGCTAGCCTAGATTTGCTTTGATTTGCTTTCTCTTAACTCTTTCCCCACCAGCATTTTCAACAACAAAAAGTTGCCACCGCCAGCATTTTTGATCATTTTCAACGCTATCTCGCGACCCATTAAGAGTATAAAGTGACTAATTCGGACGAATTCGTACAACCTCACTCGTACTCGGGTAGGTTTAGGGGCGGAGTCAGAAGTAGGTCATTCGTACGAATCCATGTGAATTGGGCAACTCGTAAAATATGCACGATTTAGCGAAATGTACGCAAGGTTGTATGAATTCATACGAATTTGGCCACCTCGTAAAATACTTACGAAGTGCCGTGAGATCGGGTCGTTATTTTCATTAACATTTCATGGAATATTTTGTTGTATGAAAATCTAAACATGTAATATATCAAAAGAAACAACAGACCGTCTGCTTTTAAACGACAAACCAGTTTTATTTGAGCTTGATCCACTTTTTTTTTTTTTTTCAAAAAAAGCAACATTTTGAGCAAAAAGCTGAGAAAATCAAGTTTTTTTGGTTTATATGCTGTTTAATGTTGATGATCGCGTTTTGATCTGGAGATTCAGCCATCTTTCGGGAGATGTGTAATATATATGTAAGAAATATGTACGATTTAGCTAAATGTACGCGAGGTTGTATGAATTCGTAAAATACTTACGAAGTGCCGTGAGATCGGGCTGTTATTTTCATGAATATTTCATGGAATGTTTTGTTGCATGAATATCTGAACATGCAATATATCAAAAGAAACAACAGACCCTCTGCTTTTAAACAACAAAAATCTTTTAAACGACAAAAATGTAAGAAATCAACATTTTGAGCAAAAAGCTGAGAAAATCACGTTATTTGATTTATATGCTGTTTAATGTTGAGGATCGCGTTATTTTAAATATGCATCTGCTTACATAAGATATCGCTTATTTCCGCTTCTTCTTTTCTTGTGTTTTGATCTGGAGATTCAGCCATCTTTCAGAAGATGTGTAACAGCGCCCCCTACCGTATAACAGTGAAAACACACGGAAAGCCGGTGGGGAAAGAGTTAATTGTTGACTAGTAAAGAATGAAACATCCTTAAAACAAGCATTTACCTGAAAAGCTAAACACTTGACTGAGAATACATTTATAATTTACTGAGGTTTATATGCTCAAGAAGGAAAAACAAACACTTAATTGATAGAATGAGAAAATCGAAAACAAGTCTTTAATTATCTTATGCAATTTTGTATATGATAATAAACATCTTATTTTAAGGATGTTTAGATATTTTCACTGGAAAACAAGATTAAGAACATTTGTTCAGTGTATTAATCTGTGAAAGCGACACTCGACAGAGAAGGGTTTGTTTGTCAAATACTTTATTTACCCGATTATCACATTTCTATCTCGACCAAGCTGTAAATTCTTCAATGAATGAGGATTTCCCAAATCATCTCTGGAAGACATTAATCAATATCAAGAAATTACAAGACTGGGTAATAGCGATTTTTGTTTTTAAATCTAAAGTATTTAATTATTTAATTTACTGTTGGGTCACAGATACTTTGTGTTTAAAGGTACACGTAAAAAATATTTTGGGATTGTTTGTTTTTGGTTTATTTTTAACGCAACAATTCCACATGGTCTCGAATCGCCTCCGGGATCGTTTCCCCTCGATACTTGACGAGACATAGCAGTCGCCTGATGTTAACAAGTACATTTGTGGCATTGGAGAATAGACATTTTAATATTGCAAGAAAAAAAGTGGAAGTAGCATGCTGATCAATAACTAGTTCTAATGCAAACTGCAGCATTAATTTATTATCGTTTCATAACCGTTTAAGGTTGCTGTAGAATTGAATCTTATAGCTCATGTGTACTGGGATAATTATTATTTTTATTTTTATTTTATTTTTTTGTAGTTGCATATGCTGTCCATCTGTGTTTGGACCCAGGCTGAAGATTCAATTTGAAACATGTATTTATTTTTTTAACAACAAAAACAACAAAAAAATTGGTTGAGCACATTATTGTATATTATTGACTGGAACAAATGAACCTTTTTTCTTTTTCTCTTTTGTTGTCCTCCTGCAAGCCTCTTAAATGTCAGCCTTTATAATGAAAACTGAGAATATGCAATTATGAAACCCTCGAATAACTGTACCAATAATATAAATGGAGTGGCGACTCTAGGCTGGCTGGATTAGTGTGTGTGTGAGTGTGTGTGTGTGTGTGTGATTGACAGTTGCTGCTGTTTGGTGATTTGAGGTTTACACTGACAGACTCCAGCCTTTACCTCACTCCTTCTTCATGTATTTATAAGAAACTGGCTGTTTTCTCAGAGTGAGAAAAACATATTTATGATGTATATACTCAAAATGCCCCCCCCCCTCCTCACACACCAAATAAAATGATGCAAAATGGTACTGCAAAATGTATTTATTATGTGAATGAAAAAAAAAATGAAGTTGTTTTAAAATAAGATATGTGTTTATTTATGATTTATGATTTTCAGTATTGGCATCAAAATCAAATGCCGTTGTTTTCTTTCATGCATCAGTGTTTCTGAACACATGAGGACTTTCATAATATTTTTCATATTGCAACAAAATTGATTTGCTTTTAATCTTGACATTGTTCATCCGGTGAGACCTTGACGAACTCAGGTTAAAAATATCTTCTGATAAATATAGCCACACTAATTTGATCATTACTCATGTTTAATATGATATTTCATACTCTCTTGAGAAATTAATAAACGATTGCAAAGATGTTCATTTATTGAAAGGCTGCATGGTTCTTGTTTTTAAGTGTTTTTAATTTTATTTTGTCAATTTATTTTTGTGTCAAGACTCTTCACATGTGTTTATGATTCAATTGTCTTAAAATAACATTCACTAACATTTTACTTCATAAAATCCAATGAACACTAAAGTTACAGAAATTTAAATACAAAAAACAAAACTGTAATCTGGGCTAAATATTTACAGTACTTAGGCTAGAGTGTACTTACAGTGTACTTACCTAGAAAGTACTGGCTAATATAAGGTAAGTACATGGAACAGGGGTAGGTTCAGGGTTAGTACTAGTTATTACCCAGTAATTGTAGTTACTAAAACAAGTACATAGTATTTACATGAGTAACTGGACTGTAAAAGGAAGCGTTACCTTTTTAGCATTGGCTGTGAAATTGTCTTTACACTTTGCGTATGCATACATGATTTTCTACAGATAATGATCATGTCCTTCATAAAATACTTATATTATGCTGTGGCTTCATTTAATTTGTTAAATTTATTTTAGCTCACAATTAGAAATAATTTGCACATGTATTTCCAGCCAGACCCGTGGAGCAGAACTCAAGTCCTCTGGAAGGACTCTTGAATTAGGTGGAACTATTTCAGTTCTGGTTGTTAATTCACAAAGACGGAGGCTACATGTATATTTATGTGTGATTGCCGAATGGCGCTTGTTTTCATTTTCGTTTTTCTGGCTCTGAATCCTGAAATGAGACTTGAACACACGTTGAGGAGTGGAAGCGTTGAGAACGGGCTCTTTGACAGCGGAATAGTGTGTTTTGTGTGACGTGTGTGTGTGTGTGTGTGTGGTGTGTGTGTTTGTGAGGAAGCTCAGGTAAACCCTTGGCCGTCCTGACAGGTGTGTTGCTAGGCAACAGCGAGTAACAGAAAGAGTGACGCTGCTGTGACTCTACATACATCTCAACATCACACACTGACACACACACACACACACACAAACACACACTTGTCTCTGTTCGAAATGCCTCGTGCTCACACATCAAATACATCAGAAAACTCCACATCCTTCAGTGTGACGTTGGCTCTAATTGAAAAGCATTTGTTCCAACACAGACCTATATAGTATACAGTACACACAGTCAGACTCTCTCTCTCTCTCTCTCTCTCTCTCTCTCTCTCTCTCTCTCTCTCTCTCTCTCTCTCTCTCTCTCTCTCTCTCTCTCTCTCTCTATCTATCTCTCACACACACACACACACACACACACACTCAGACATGCACTCTCTCACACACATACTCGCTCGTACTCTCTCTCTCACACATTTACACACACACACACACACACACACACACACACAAACATTCTAGAAAGGAATCTGTATAATATTTTTTTCAAGCATGAAAATGTACCAAAACAAACTGAGCAAAGTTTTTTTGTCTTTCTTTCTTTTCTTTTTTTTTACCGACAGACCGAAAGATCCAGACCTGATCTCATGAGAAAATGTATTTGATAAACTAGCAATTTTGTATGTGATTTGTACACTTTGATTTGTAGCAAATGTATGATTTTTAGAATAAGCAAGCATGAGTTCCGCTTCTAAACTAAATCAGACTTATATAACTTATAGGCGGCTATATATATCGTATAAATTCATAAGAATTATCCACCAATTCACCCAATCATGAAATATAGTTTGGACTCAGCGTGAGATGTGTGTTGGGTGTGTTTAGAGAGAGAGAGAGGATGGAGAGGTGTTCGTGTTGAAGTGTGTATGACCCTCACACTGCATTGGACACGTCCAGACGAGGATATCTGTGTGTGTGTGTCAGTCTGAGAGAGAAACATATAAATATATAAGCTTTACTTCTGACTGTCGAGAAGCAGAAGCGTGAGATCAGAGACAGGGGGAATAATTCTGTTCAGGCACATTAATCTGAGGATCTTTCTAACAGCAGACCGCAGTGTGTGTGTGTGTGTGTGTGTGTGTGTGTGTGTGTGTGTGTGTGTGTGTGTGTGCTCGGTGGGGTTTATCATTCAGTGAAAAGGAAAAGGAGCAGGAAATTAGGAAATGCTTCTCACACACCTCGTGGAGAGAGAGAGAGAGAGAGAGAGAGAGAGAGAGAGAGAGAGAGAGAGAGAGAGAGAGAGAGAGAGAGAGAGACCTATCTTTGGAAAGTGGAGGTGTTCTTTTCATTCATCCATAACACAAGCCTGTAATCATTCACAGAGTCTGATTTACACTCCACCTTTAAACCGCTCTTTAAAATCACCAATTTTAATTAATACTTTTCTCTATTAATACATGATTAACTAGCTGTATTTTTTATATGTAAATTTCTGAAATCCACTTTCTGTAAAGCTGCTTTGAAATAATATGTATTGTGAAAAGCGCTATAAATTTGAATTAAATTGAATTGAATTTAAATCTTAATGCTGGCTAACGCGAATCGTTCAAAAAGCCTAGGCTACTATATATTTAAAAATGAAAAATAAATATTAATTAACTATGTCTGTTGTCCAGTCCTGAACTTTTAAATGTCAAGACCAACACGATGTCATGATACCATGAATTTAATTTCTGGCACTATTACGCCAAAAAGTTTTTTTTTTTTCTGGCTAATATAAGGTAAGTACATGGAACAGGGGTAGGTTTAGGTTCAGGGTTAGTACTAGTTATTACCCAGTAATAGTATTTACATGGGTGACTGTCAAAGGAAGCCTTACCTAAATCTCTTAGGACTAGGGTGTTGAGTGTGTGCGTATTACACGCGTATCATATCAAAACTATTTTAGGTGTATAAATGGCACGATAAATTAAATTTGTGGTATAGATGCGCGCTCGATATGTTTTATAGGTCTTTAGACGTTGACTGGTTAACGCAGGCACGATTCATAGGCTATATCTACAGAAACAGTGTGAAGTACCCGCACATTTGGAGAAAGTGAGCAAACACATTTCCCTGCTGTCGGACTCGAAGAAAGACAAGAAGGCGCAAATGCAGATTGGCTAATCCTGCCGCGTTTACGACCGGGATTACGAGCCAGTTCCCCACAGAAACCAGAGAGCCTTGTTGTTCTCCGGCCAGACAGGTGAAACCCTGCTGGTGCCTGTAAACCTGTGAGTGTGTGTGTGTGTGTGTGTGTGTGTCGCACAACACTCAAAACTGTGTGTCACATTCTCCACACCAACCGCACATTCACTGATATAAACTGCTATACAATATCACATATACTTTAGGTATCATACAACATATTAAAATGCCTTTCCTGTAAAATACATTTGTGCACATGATATGATGAGTGTATGACGTCAGGAAGCGCATTGTTCCTCACATGTTCATCGGAATTATCTGAAATACTCTCATAGGCCTATTATAGCATATACTAGTAATTCATTACTTCATTGGTGTTTTTGCATGTGTTCATAATTTATGGCCAAAAATATATTTCTTCAGAATTTCATTTTGTTATTATCACAAAAAAATCGACTCCAATGCGCAATATGATTACAAAATCTTTGACACATTTTTAATAATCTTTGAATAAAGTGTGATGTCAATTTCCTTAATTTAAAGTATATGCAATGCTTCATAATTGACATTGTTGATCATTCAATGTAAAACAGATTTTTTTGAAATTATATATAAAGTTTATTGGAGTATATTTTACAAGAAAATATTATTTTTGCTTTTATACTTCAAAATTTCAAGCTCAATTCAATGCCATTTCTTTGTAATTGTTTGTAAAATGTACCTGCAGCTTGTGAATGAAAATTAATTCCACATCAATTTTAAAACAATCCCTGTGTACATCCCAACAAAAACTGATGCACACACACACACACACACACACACACACACACACACACACACACACACACACAACAAACACAGACATCCCAACCTCAAGAGCACATGCGAGTCTTCCAGAGCTTTGCACAATATACAATATCAATTCAATTTTAAACTGACTTAAAATAAAGAGTTGAATATCAAACAACTTAATTAAAAGTTTGCTTAACTCATTTTAATGTAAAAACGTGTACACCTCATAAAATTTTGTTTTCTCATGGCATCAGGTTGACATAAAATATAAATTGGGCCTGTTTTTTTAAGTTGAACTTTATATATTTTTTAAAAAATATATATTTTTAAAATATTTTATAATATATTTATAATGTATAAATATTTTATAGTGTCATAAATCGCCGTCTTCGCATGAGCCAATCGGAAGTTCATTAACTGGCAACAAAATCGACGTCTCTGAACGTTTAAAAACACAAATAAACATTTCAATAAATAAATAAATAAATAGAAATAAAATAAAAAATCTTTAGCCTGTTAAAATACAGCATGAAATATAGGCTACTTTCTTTCTGGAAGAGAGAGAGAGAGAGAGAGAGAGAGATGACAGGGAATTATGGGAAACAGGTTGAGGAAACGAGATAATCCAGATCTTAACCGGGTTGAAACACACGTTCCAAATTAATGATTTTAAGAATTAAACGTATAGCAAATCTGCAATAATGCTTTGCATCTGAAGCAAACAGACAGTATAACTAAACATGACTGAAATGATCCTTCCATTGTTCTTTGAAATAAGGCGTCATGGTCTCTTAAGTATGATTTATTCTCTTCTGCGTGTGTGAATGTGAATAAAGACCAATCACTGCTCTCTTTTCTCTCACACGTCTAGTGACTTTCAATCCTTCCTACGTTCTCATTGATCCCTCTGTTCCCAATTTCACGCACAATTTCTGAAACAGCTTTAGCCCGAGGCTTGTTTTCGCAAGCCTTCCTCTGTAACGCCAGTGAATCCTGAACACCTCCACAGGGTCTCTCTCTCTCTCTCTCTCTCTCTCTCTCTCTCTCTCTCTCTCTCTCTCTCTCTCTCTCTCTCTCTCTCTCTCTCTCTCTCTAAGCTCGGTTTAAGTCTGATAGTCCACGCTGTCAGTGGTCAGTGCTCTTCATGGGTGGGACTGGTGTTATGTTCTGCTCAGGACAAGAGAAATGCAACAGTTATCCACGTGGGATCCAAACACGGCTTTATTCCCTATAAAACTCTGTGTGAGTAGCTGAGTGACTCTTAAAGTCCCAATGAAATCAAAATTGAACCTATTTACTTTGTTAGCGCATATTACTATTCTTGTGGTGAACAATTAATCCGTGCAAGTAAATATATATTTAAAAAATGTTTTACCTAGGCAATCTTTAATCAAAATCGGAAAAGTTACTTCCGGTCTGGAATGATTTCGTATTCTGATGACGTAGGTTTCACAACGTGGGTGGGGAAACGCTTAACCACTCCCCTCAAACCGTTAGTTTGCTATGAGCGAGAGATGGAGGGGAGGAGCGCTAGAGTAAAACCCTGCCCTCTGTTCAATATTCCGTTTCACTAGGAAATACGTCACAGCACTGGAGAAACATCGTTTGCAACTTCCGGTTCACGGGGACTTTAACAAACAATAATAACGTGAAGTGAAATGGCAGTAGCAATGCTTGGACAACATTGTACACCCCATGGAAAAAAGGTAAAAGTTGTCACTGCAGTAACTTATGACCCATAGATTACCTAAAGTGTATACTAGTACCCTAAATACACCTTTGTATTCCTTTTTTTGCAGAGAGACTAGGCTACTCTTTCAAAAGGTAGGCTATTATGTACCATTTGGGTAGCTAATAGGCTAACATGTAGGCTAGCTTAGCTCATTTTTGACAGAAAAATTTTACTTTTTTCATCATCGGATGCAACTTGGTGAAGGAAACTATGTTGGTACTTGCTATGTGAACACAAAAACTAATTATGGATATGATTCGAACAGGTTATGGTCCTTTAAACAATAGTCACATTTCCTCCTCGTGTCAAATATGAGCGCGCTGGAAACCAATGAGTGAGTTTCCTCTAGTGGAAGCGTTCGGTACTGCAGCCGCACACACACACTCACTGAACACTCATCTACTGAGATATCAGCTCACACACTTGTTTAGATTTATGGCTTTGATTTTCTTACAGTTTTAGAGTAAAACAAACAAAAAAAATAATTTATATTTAATATAAAGATTTAAAATAATATTTTTGCACATCTTTCATAACAATAAATCTAAAATTCTGTAACTTTTTTTGTTCACTTTTTACAACTTTTTTACTTCAGCAAAAATCCTCCAAGTGTCGTCTTTGTAAAGAGATCAAACTCCACTCTGTGCTTTAAAGCATTCAAGATTTACCAGTTTAAGTCGGAAATTAAATTTTCAGGTCTATGCTCAAAAAGTGCATAATAAATACAGCGTAGCCTAAATATAATTTAGTACCATAAAATCCCCCCAAAAATACAAAATATTAAATCATCATTTATCGAAATTAGGGATGGGCAACGATTAATCGCGATTAATTGCATCCAAAATAAAAGTTTGCGTTTACATAATACATGTGTGTATAGTGTGTATAATTAAAATACCCACACATGCATGTTTAAATTTAAGAAATATGTGCATGTATATATTTTATATATATTTATACACAATTAATATTATATATAAATAATATAAATATTTGATAAATTAATTAAACACATTTTTCTTAAATATATACATGCATGTGTGGGTATTTATATATACAAATGAATTATACACACTACACACACATATATTATGTAAACACAAACTTTTATTTTGGATGCGATTAATCACGATCAATCGTTGCCCGTCCCTAATCGAAATAAAATATAGTAAATTAATTTCATTTAAAAAAAAAAATCAATCATTTTTAACCGGCATGTGAAGAACACCACAGGGATAACAGGGTTAAGGTCCTAATATCCCCACTTTTGTACCTTATGTAGTGTTATATATTAATCTTGTCTGCAAGAGCAGTAAAATAAACAAAGTATTGGATGCTCTAGACCTGTATGTGATGCCAACACAACAGATTGTGAGATAAATCCACGCGTGTGACATTGATGCTTTTACCCGGTTTTGCCAGATCTTGGGTGAGAGGTCCGCATCATGGTGATGAATTAAATATGAATTAATATGATACTGGGGTAGTACAGTGTGTGTATAGCATGAGGTCATGTTGATGCGTCACGCTCGGGTTGTTATGGCATGTGTTGGACACATAAAAACAGTCGTTCATTTTCATGGCTTTCTTCAATCGAACACAAAAGTAACTTTTTTGAAAATGCCAGTGTAAAAATCAAACACTGTGAAATCAGCGTGTGTGTGTGTCCATGTTTTTATATCCCGGTGGGAACTTCATCCTGAATGCACACCGACTCATGGGGCATTAAGGTCCCCATGAGGAAACAAGCTTATAAATCTTAAAAAGCATTAAAAAAGTGTGTGATGAGTGGGTTTTGGGGTCTGGTGTGCGGTTGTGTGTGTGTGATGGGTAGGTTTAGGGTGCGCTCTTGTGTGTGTGGTACGGTTTGGAGTGTACGGGTGCAGAAGTAGCCTACTCATGACCATCTGTCTGACCACCAGAGCGGACGGTGACAGCAGCCAGAGAGACGCATGCTTAAGGAGATAATGGATGACAAAAGATGGGGCTCTGTGTGTGTGTGTGTGTGTGTGTGCCTCTCCAGCCGACTGAGACAGCAGTCTCTTCACATGGAGCAGCACATGTCTCCTCATTAAAGCCTGTGTTTAGCACGCAGCAGATTGGCGCTGAGAGTACCTGCGGGGTCATCCCTGCCGTCCGACCAATACTCCCATTCTTTAACATACAAATTGCTTTTTTTGTGCTGGAGGATCTGAGATTAATTGCACACACCATTTGGTGCTGCTTGTTCAAAGCCCTCAGTGGTGTTTTTTTCTTCCTCTTGCTTTGATTCTGGTTAGAGATTAGCTCAGCAGAGATTGCATCACATTAAGGGGCTTTCTTCTCCTCGGCGCTACCGCAGGGGCCGCGGGGGCCCGGGTCTGTGTGGTTTACATTTTAACATCTACAACAAGTGGATTTGCTGTTAGAAAATGCAGTTTTTTCCCCACAATTCAGCCTTTAATTTCCATGCCCACATAAAATGTATGTGTGTGTATCATGTTGTGGGAAAAATTGCGTATGCATGATAATTGATTCCTCCATATTTGGAGAAACATACCTTAAATGTTCTTAAGCATTTTAATTAGGGCTGTCAAAATGATTAATCGCGATTAATCGCATCCAAAATCAAAGTTTCTGTTTACATAATATATGTTGGGGCACTGTGTATAATTATTATATATATATATAAATACACACACATGCTTGTATATATTTAAGAAATATTTTCATGTATATATAGATTTATATATAATTTATATTATATATAAATATAAATATTTTACATATAAATAATATTTTTTTCTTAAATATACATGCATGTGTGTTTTTACATATATACAAAATAATTATACACAGTGCCCCCACATATATTATGTAAACACAAACTTTTATTTTGGATGCGATTAATCGCTTTGACAGCCCTAATTTTAATTATCACATACATTACAATTTAATCTCTTGTAGTTGCATTTGTTTTGTCGATTTTATTTTATTGTGTAATTATGTATTTAAGTGCTGAGTAAAATTAATTAACTACATGAACTTGCTATAGACTTAACGTAAGATTAGGGCTTGGTTGAGGGTTAGTTGCATGCAATTATGCATAATTTATTGGTATTAAGTACACGCAACATATGAAACAAGGACACTGTAAAATAAAGTGTTACCTTATTTTTTTGTAAAAACGTGTGAGAGAATTATGGAAGCTTGTTTCCGCCACTGAATAAAAAAATAAAATAAATAATTGTGACTTTTTATCTCGCAATTCTGACTTTTTTTTCTCACAATTGTGAGATATAAAGTCAGAATTGCGTGATAAAAAGCCGCAATTGCGAGTTATAAAGTCAGAATTGGGTGATATAAAGTCGCAATTCTGGGAAAAAAAGACAGAAGTGCGACTTTTTATCTCGCAATTCTGACTTTATAACACATAATTGCGAGTTTATATGTCAAAATTCTGACATCTTTTCTCAGAATTGTGAGATATAAACTCGCAATTGCGACTTATCAGGCCAAAAAAGACCAGTTTAAATCTCACAATTCTGACTTTATATCTCACAATTCTGACTATAACTCGCAATTCTGACTTTATATCTCGCAATTCTGACTTTATAACTCGCAATTCTGACTTTATATCTCACAATTCTGACTATAACTCGCAATTCTGACTATAACTCGCAATTCTGACTTTAGAACTCGCAATTGTGACTTTATATCTCACAATTCTGACTTTATATCTCGCAATTCTGACTTTACATCTCGTAATTGCAACTTTATATCTCACAATTCTGACTATAACTCGCAATTCTGACTATAACTCGCAATTCTGACTTTAGAACTCGCAATTGTGACTTTATATCATGCATTCCTGACTTTATATCTCGCAATTGCGACTTTATATCTCGCAATTCTGAGTTTATAACTCGCAATTCTGACTATAACACGAAATTGCGACTTTATATCTCGCAATTCTGACTTTACAAGTCGCAATTCTGACATTATATCACGCAATTCTGACTTTCCATCTCGCAATTCTGAGAAACAATGTCACAATTGTGAGAAGTAAACTTGCAATTGTGAGAAAAAAAGTCAGAATTGTTAGATAAAAAGTCGCAATTACCTTTTATATTTTTCATTCTATGGCGGAAATAAGCTTCCACAGTGAATAGATTTGGAATAGACCTATTTTTTGTTTGCACTTTCCACATGTGTTTATTACTCGTTCCAACACCTTTGGGCCAAAATTTGATGACAATTATGGCAGGACAACACCACCAGAACATGGGGTAACACTTTATTTTACAGTATTCTTGTTGCACATGTTACATGTACTTGTAATTGTGTTTGATTACATGCAATAACCCTAATCCTAATTAGTAATTAAATGTGTAATTACACTGTAACAAGGACATCCTAATGTGAAACCAACTATTACACTACATTATTATGCATAATTACATGCAACTAATGCTCAACCAAACCCTAATCCTATAGTAAGTACAAGTAGGTAATTATAATTACACTGTAACACTGACGCCGTAGAATAAAGCGTAACCTGCGACACAGTAACAGTATGAAGTACACAAACAACTGGAAGGGAATCAAGGTTCTCGAGCAAACTCTTCCAGATGTGAAGCCATGTGTTAGTCTGGCTTTGTTGGACTGAAAGAGAAAGTTAAGCAAAGGGAGTTGAGCCGCCCACACGCCACCGCTGTTTACCTAGCCTAGGTACCCACAGTTGCCCCGGCTCACACCTTGTGACCAGCTGTGCGTATACGTGGAGAGATTTTCACACACACACTTGTAAATGGTTAAATAGCTGGCCTCATTGCACTGAGAATAAGCAGAGAAAGCTCATTGTGTTCGGTCGGAGCACCTCGGGCTGTTAAAAACATGAAACCCAGGCGTTAAAAATGTTGGACACATTTCACTACATAACAAGCCCTGCGAACGCTCAAGAGTCTACGTTCATGTGTCCATTATGAGATGTTAATATGTCAAGTTAAGCATTTGCGAGAGCGAGGGAGTGTGTAAATGGGCTTTAAAGCATGTGCCGTGTTTTATTGACTGAAAAACCTGAGGTCACGCTCACCTCGGGCCATTTCCACCTTCCACTTCCTCTCGCGCTCAATACTTAACAGACGAACCCAAAGCCAGCGCTGATATATGACGGGGAACGAGCAGAAACCGTCTGGGAAAGGGTTACTGTCTGTTCAACTACTCTTAGGGTCAAAGATAGGATGTTCGTTTTAGTCTAAAATACTTTGGGAAGGTGCTTTAATGTGTTTAACAGCTTAAATATGTCCATTTGCAGGAATTATATCTCACAAACTTGTTTTTGTGCGGTTCATTAGTTAACATTAGTTAACTACCTTAGTTATAATACTTCTACAGTTCGTATTAATTTTAACTGTCATGGGACGCCTAACTTTACTTCACTATATTTCTATTAAATCCTAATCTAATTATGACAAATTATGTATCGTTGGAAAGGTCTAAGACTTCTAAATAGATATTCTACCCCTGTTTTGTTTTACAAATTATGTCGGAAGAGTAATTGATGAATTTATGACAAGAGTGCACTTCAAAACATCTGCTTCATAACAGGAGTTTTGACCTTTGTCACAAAAAGTCGATCCACCCACATTTAATCATTGAAACTTCTGTTTTTAGGGCTAAAAGTTCATAATAAAACATAATAATCTAGTATTTTTCAATAAAATAAAAACATAGTATGATATTATCCTCTAAAAATGATAATATTTATATTTATTATCCCCTAAAATATAATATTATTTTTTATCGCCTTTTTTATTATATCACATATTTTAGTAGTTATCATAAATTAAGCATCATTTGAAAGTTTATAAACTCAGAATTCGTCGTTTGAAAACAGTTTGAGTTTTCAATAATTGAACGTTGCGTTTCCATAGAAACGGTTCTTATTTTATCAGGCTCCTCCCCCTTTTGGGCATCATTATATTTTAGAATTTATGATCAAAACCTTTTCTAATCTTGACAAAACGCATATTTTCAGAAAGGTCTGAGTCTCAAGGTTCAAATTTTGTGACAGAATTGATATTTGGACAGAAATGTATTAATATGTTAAGGCAGAATGTATACAACTTAATTCAATGGAATTCAAAGGCACCCTGTGGCTATTTTTGGTACTACGCCGAAACAAAATCTCATGGGAAGTTGAAATTTTGTGATATAAACTTCAAATTTGGAACATAACTTGGCTTTGGTTTTATAGTAATTTTAGAGTAAAAATATTTGTAAAATATATATTTTATATAAAATAATAAATATATAGCACAGTATATTTGATTTACTGTCAATTTAAACTTCCATAACTTTTTCATACTTTCATTTTTTGAATTGTTTTCACTTCAGCAATATTCTGCTGAGTGTTTTCTTTAAAACAAGACCAAACTTGGGTATATTCCAAAGCATTCTTAAATTACAACCATTTAAGTTTTTTAACTCCATTCTCAAAAAAAAGGGGGGGGGGGGGTGGGTGACAGCTAAGGGGTTAAACATTTACTAATACATTATTAAAATCAAAGGTTTTATTTGTTAACATTAGTTAATGCATTTTGAACTAACATGAATATCTGTATTTTTATTAACTAAGATTAACATAGATTAATAAATACTGTAACAAATGTATTGTTCGTTCATGTATTTGTTAACTAATGAACCTTATTCTAAAGTGTTACCAATTAAAAAAATGATTTCTGTTTGACTATGGTTTCATATGAGCTGTATAAGACCCTTAATTTGCCTTGGTGTTGGGAGACATGTAAACCAGTGGTGTGAACTGGTGTGTCTCTGTCCTGATGGGGAAAAACTGCTGAATGCCACTAATCCTGCATAGTGCAGTGGATAGCAAATTAAATAAGCAAAGGCTTATCAGCTTAAAAAGACAAGAGAAAATGCCTCTGGATGTTTTGCATGTTGATGTCAGAGGTGTAATATGGATTATACTAATACAATATTTGACCAAGTGTTGGGCTGGTGTTTCTTCCACAGCCTATATGTCATCATTTTGGGTCAAGACTTCCAATGCAAGCGCTGGTTTCTGAAGCCAAACCAGTTGTGAGCCAGTGTCCTAAATCACTGTCAAAGAGTGCAAGTTCACACTTTTCCTCTGTCGTAAAATAAAGGAGGAACACAAAGGCCTAGGTTTGAGGTCAGGCAGACGCTGCCGTGATTTCTCGAAGATTTACGCTCGTCCTGACAGCAGGATTGGTTTAACCTGTGCAGACACTATTCTTTTATATTGCTGCCACTTTGCTAACAAGGTCTCTCAGTCGCACCCAGCGAACAGGGAACGCTCCCGTCACTTTCACTGAAGTTATGTAAATGTTAGGACAAAACGTTCTTAAAGTTATGTTGTGGAATATACGATTTTGTAATATTGAGAAAAGATTCTCTGAACAATGTTTTTGGAAAAACGTTATGACGTTATTTGTGCAGGACAGCCAATGAGCTCGCTTATACAGCCTGCTATGGTCTCCTGTCCGCTGTACTGCGTTGACAATAAATACAAAATTAAGGATACGTTTTGGCTTCAGATCTCGGGAAAAGATGACTTTACCTGTAGCGTACACTCTCAGAAAACAGGTACAAAAGCTGTCACTGTGGCTGTACCTTTTCAAAAGGTACACTTTTGTACCTAAAGGGTGCATATTGGTACCTTAAATGGTACATATTAGAAATTAAAATGTACATATTAGCACCTAAAATGTACATATTAGCACCTAAAATATACATATTAGCACTTAAAATGTACATATTAGCACCTAAAATGAACATATCATGTACATATTAGTACCTGAAATGTACATATTAACACCTAAAATATACTCATTAACACCTAAAATGTACATATCAGCATCTAAAATGTATATATTAGCACCTAAAATGTACATATTAGTACCTAAAATGTACATATCAACACTTAAAATGTACAGATTAGCACCTAAAATGTACATATTAGCACCTAAAATGTACATATCAACACTTAAAATGTACATATTAGCACCTAAAATGTACATATTAGCACCTAAAATATACATATTAGCACTTAAAATGTACATATTAGCACTTAAAATGTACATATTAGCACCTAAAATATACATATTAGCACTTAAAATGTACATATTAACACCTAAAATGTACATATCATGTACATATTAGTACCTGAAATGTACATATTAACACCTAAAATATACTCATTAACACCTAAAATGTACATATTAGCACCTAAAATGTACATATTAGCACCTAAAATGTACATATTAGCTTCTTAAATGGTACATATCAACACTTAAAATGTACATATTAACACCTAAAATGCACACATCAACACCTAAAATGTACATATTAGCATCTAAAATATACATATTAGTATCTGAAATGTACATATCAATACTTAAAATGTACATATTAGTACCTAAAATGTATTAACACCTAAAATGTAGGTGTTATTAACACTTAAAATGTACATTTTAGCAACTAAAATGTACATAACACCTAAATGTAGATATTAGCACTTAAAATGTACATATTAGTATCTGAAATGTACATATCAACACTTAAAATGTACATATTAACACCTTAAATGTACATATTAACACTTAAAATGTACATATTAGCACCTAAAATATACATATTAGTACCTAAAATGTACATATTAGCACCTAAAATATACATATTAGTACCTAAAATGTACATATCAAGACTTGAAATGTACATATTAGCAACTAAAATGTACATATCAGCACCTAAAATGTACATATTAGTACCTAAAATGTACATATTAGCACCTAAAATATACATATTAGCACCTAAAATGTACATATCAACACTTAAAATGTACATATTAGTACCTAAAATGTACATATTAGCACCTGAAATGGACAAAAGTTTACCTTTTGAAAAGGTACAGCCCCAGTGACAGCTTTCGTATCTTTTTTCTGAGTGTAAGCAACTCTCGTAAGACAACTAACCATTTCCTCAAAAATATTTGCAACTGTCATATATGTGTCATCCTGAACTTGATATGTTTGGTGGTGTATTAGACCAGTAGGTGTGTACAGACCAGTGAAAGCTGTGGTTCGAAGACATATACACATTGGACCGGTGCCTAAACATTCCTCGGACGCTCTAGATGTTTCCATGTGTCAATGACAAGGAAAACACACTCAGAAAAGAGACTTTTGCATGAATGATTCGGGAGGTCGATAGGTGTTAAAAAGCGGACAGAGAGAAGTTGACCTCCTGCTGATCTGGCACGCTCCACCCCAGACGGGATGTCTGCATTACTGAGACGTCTGACCAAGCAGGAGCCAAATATTGTTCAGGGTGATCTACTTTCTCCACACACACACACATGTATATGTAGTGTATATATAACTACATATGCATGATTTATATATAATGTTGACACGCAGCATGTTCCTCGTGGCTTGTAGAACAAACTGAACCTGGCAGACATTTCCCCGTATTGAGTCATCTGATTATAGGACACTTTTGGGTGGATTGCACCAATCAGGATTAAATCTACCGGTAGATTACATCAAGATTTATCCATTAATTCTGTTGCACCAAATTTGCACCAAATCATTTTGATCTGATTCGATCCTTTATTCATCTTTTTAACTTTAGTTAATAAAAATACAACTTTGGGTCACACTTTATTTTAAGGTCCTTGTTGCATTTGTTGCATGTATGTAATAATGACGCATAATTACATGCAACTAACCCAGTATGTAGTTGCTTAATATTACTCAGTACTTAAATATATAATTACACCTCAAAATAAAGCGTAACCCAACTTTGCATTGATTCAGTGAACATTAACTAAGATTAATTAATGTTAACAAATGCAACCTTATTGTAAAGTGTTACCAAAGTTGCGGTTGATATCTTATATAACAAGTTAAAGTTGCCCCATGTCTTTGAAAGTGTTGTTAGTCAGTGCATAAGCTCCTGTTATTGGCTAATGAATTAGTTAATGTGTGTAGAAGCAGTTTGTGTAAGTTTTAACACGGCATCGAGTGATTTAATAGACTGACCTCTGTAATAAGTAACTGGCTTGGCTGTGTGTGTTTGGGTGCAGATATCAGGAGTGTTTCAGACCTCTCTGTGCTCCAGTGATTATCAGTCCGGCACGGCTGCCACCCCATTACCGCCATATTGATACAGCGAAGCGGGCGTTCTAACACACAACGGACCGATCCCTCCCCTAAACTGGAGAGGGCCATTAAACACCGCCCGCATGGGCTCCGTTCATTTACCACCCCTCATCCTACACCCCCCCCGCAACTGCACAATCCATAACCCCCAACCCCAAGCCCAAACCTCATTCCAGGTCTATCGATCGTGGCCGTCTGCGGCTCGGACCTGTCGCGGGCTCTGGCAACGTGAGCTGGCCCTGCCCTGACTCCGACAACTCGAGTTTCTGATTGATTCCACAGAGCGAGTGTTTGCTTTGATCGCTGGATGGGTTCAAATATCAGCGTTTATATAATGCCCCCATACCAACAGTGATAGATCCAGTAGTGATAGATTTGAGCGTGGTTAAGAGGGTGCTGATATTCCAGTGGCTAGCTTATACACATTAGTGTTGGACCATATGAAAATACATGACTTATTAAGTTTCATCACCTCTGGGTATCAAGGTCCAAAGCGGCGACAACAATACTCAGTGGAGTTTGAATTATTCAGAGAATAAATGCAGGTTTGTGCATTTGTGGATTGTGGATGTTAACACGGCGATGTATTGAGCAAATCCTATCCAACAGCAATCCTATTCACCGTCCCATGGATATTTTGGTGATGTTTTCACCTCAGTTTGGAGGATTTCGGACATTATCATGGAAGTGGCCTCCACTACAATATGATGGTCAATTTATATTGTACATAAAGTAGTATCATTTTATTACTCTGTTGTGTATATACTCTAAAAAAAATGCTGGGTTGTTTGAACCCAATTTTGGGTCAAATATGGACAAACTCAAACATTGGGTTAAAAATGTCATTTAAAAATGTAACCCAATGGCTGAGTTTGACCATATTTAAAACAACCCAGCATTTTTTAGACTGTAGGAATGTTTTGTGCTTACCTAACCGATTTAATAACAAGACCAATACGAAATGGCAATATATCCCATGAAGGGAAGACCGAACAGAGAATGAATGTGAGGGTTCAGTTAATATAGCAAGACTAATTAATACACACAGCTGATGAGCGGGAAGCAGGAAACTAATGAAAATGTCCTAAAAGGCCGTGAATGACAAAATGAACAAACATAACTGTGACATTTACCTGTTAACTTAAAGGGATACTCCACTTTTTTTTGGAAATAGGCTCATTTTACCACTCCCCCAGAGTTAAACAATTGAGTTTTACCGTTTTCGAACCCATTCAGCCGATTTTTTGATATTTAGAAGAATATTAGTAACCAGACAGTTACTGGTCTCATTGACTTCCATAGTATATATTTTTTTCCTACTATAGAAGTCAATGAGACCAGAAACTGTCTGGTTACTGATATTCTTCTAAATATCAGAAAGTCGGCTGAATGGGTTCGAAAACAGTAAAACTCAACTGTTTAACTCTGGGGGAGTGGTAAAATGAGCCTATTTCCCAAAAAAGTGGAGTATCCCTTTAAAGCCAATTCACACCGCAGAGAAAAAACACCAACAAACACGTTTGCGGGGTTTTGTCTAAGTGTGTGTTGCCCTTGTTGGAGTTGGTGTGTGTATGGTCTGAATTGGCCTTTAGGGTGTGTTCACACTTGTAATTCGGTCCGCTTGTTCATTTGGTCTGGACCAAAAAAAAACCATAAATATTTTGGTCCGCTTAGTTATTCACATTGCCATTGTGCTAAAGAAACTGAACGTTCTGGTATAAGATTCACAATCTGACTGGTGTTTTAGTCTGTTTTTAGCCCTGGGTCTTGGCTTTGCTGGAGCAATTTAGATCTAACCCGTACCAGTCCTCACCCAAGTCTACCCATTTTAGCCCTATGATTTGGGAACTGAGTCCTCTTAACCTGGGAGTTTGTAACTCAAGGCCCGATACCCATATGGGATAATCTCCTGGCCAGTCTAATATGCATCGGCTCATGCCTTTTCCCTCAATCTTCCCAGACGGATGTTGGGTAAGGGGGAGCTGTTGTAATTTTCACCACCAAACCCTGAACCTAACCTAACAGTCTATTAATACTCTAGTGAGAGTTAATGCACATGTTAATGCATCGTTCAGAAACATAGTCTGAAAATTGTATAACACAACCGAAAGCTGTTCATTTTATAAAATATTGTTATACAGTATAAAATTTACTCCCATACAGTTCATTCAACCACATGCATGTGGTTACCTTTCAGATTAAAGTAACACCAGGTAACTTTTCAACCTTCATAATATATTCCCAAGTCTCTTGTGATGGTACATCGACTTACAATAGGTGGAATGACACGTCTGCCATAGCCTGACGGGGTCTGTAGCGTTTTTAATTGTACTTTTAAACGTCGGGTTTCGGGTAGTAACCGGCGGACAAAGAGAACAACAAAATTCGACTGCTTTATGGCATATACGTCACTTCCACCACCACCCCACTTCCTTAAAATCGGACGTGCGAGCCAAATGTTAGTCATGGCCGAAGCAGCACAGAAAAACAAGAAAGCAAAGGTTTTATCGGAGCAAAGCAAAAAGCGAAAAAGAGAAAGTGATCGCGTTAAAGGCAGAACGAGGATCAACATTGGGCCAGCGTTTCCTGGCACGAGCTGAAAGAGAAGGAGGGGGGACGGACTTGACTGTCATATTGCTTGCATACTATCTCTTTGTTTGTTTTTTGTCTGCCTTGCCATGTTACGAAAGCCATCTTATCCTCCGTTTATCTTCAAAATAAAGTTAACTGAAGTTTTAACTTCTAAACGGCGTGTACAAGTTTGGTAGGGGCTACATTCTTGCAAGTAAATATATAAGATGTACAAAATCATATTTTAGGATACCTAACATGTCTGTCATATTCGTTTATTTTTCTTGCCTCAAGCTATAATGCAAATCGATTTGTAAAATTTGCAGATTCATTTACGGTAGCTTGATTTTATAATATTGACGATATATGGTTATTATCTGCCACTCAAACATTACGTTGAAGCATCATATAGATTCAGTAAAACGGTAACCAATAGACCAGGCTACTATAATGATGCTGACTTGTAAACGTGAGCATTGCGATCATTTGTCGTTAGAAAAAAATAAAACCCATGAAATTATATTCATACGACATGCTGAAATATATGCCACTGTACCTGAGATGAAGACATTTCACACGCGACGTAAGCAGAACAGCTGCATGACCTCCTCCGACAGTGTTCAGGGCTATCATGGTTGTCAACAAATGCGCGCATGTAAGATGACAGAGTTTACGACAGTAGTAGAGGACAATACTGTTTCCCAACTGTAGGGGGACCCCGAGAGCAAAAGTTACCTGGTGTTACTTTAAACAAATTTTAAATTCTTAAATTTCATAATTTTACATTTACCTCAGGAAAGCCATTCAATGACCATAAACTTGACAGTTTTTGCCCCGTGACTCTAGGTTGAAGATTTTAATGATATAAACACTCTGTTTATATGATTATTATAAAACATTATTTTTGGTTTTTGGACAAAAAAAGTATTGGGTGCATTCCTAAAATTCATGTTTTTTTACTTGTGTCCGACCTCAATGGACTGAGTGAAAAAAAAATAAACCTGAAAATATTTCAACACCAAAGAAGGTGGAGCCTCTGACCACACCCACCTGTCACATCATCGTCCCTGACCAATCAAAGGTTCAAAGGTGTTGAAATGCTGGCGCAAAAGTTTGCATTGGCGAATACATATTTTTGCCAGATTTATTTTAACCAGATTTTGTTAGAAACTGAATTACACCCGATCGATGTCACTTGAAGAATGTCAAGGTAACACTTATTATGTCTTTGTTGATATTTACCCACAACTTTATAGCATGCAAATGTAATACAATGACAAGTAAAAAAACATTTTCATAATTCACGAAGAAGTTTCAAGATAGATTCGTTCTTAGCATTAAACCTTAGTTTGTGTATCCCTGTTTTAAGCCATGACTCAACATGTCTAAAATGGTGACAAGACACTCAGGAGCCAAAGGCATTTGCCATCGTTGCTTTGAGGCAGCAAGTTTTTAATGGGTGCAATTGAGATTTTTTAGCAAATAACGACTTGAATTTGTTGTATGATTTGGTTCTTACAGCTGCCAGCCGGTTCATTACGGCTTCTCCTGTTCGTTTTTCTGCACGCGCCCATCTCCTCACTCATACGGTCCCACAGTATGATCCAGTATCAGAGTTGCTGTGCCAGCTGGCTGCGATCTGGCATGTCTTGTTATACCTGTAAGGGAAGCTTCATTGTTTCACAGAAGGCATCTCGCTGAGTGACTTGGCAGATGTGGAGGGTATGTGCAGCAGGTATTAAAATCAGAGGCCTCATTAAACGTGGTAATTTACATTCCCTTCCTCTCGCTCTTTCAAGCGGGCATATCAAATCACGCTGGTCATGCGAATGGTCATTAATTGCTGGTAATGTAACAGCTGTGCGAGTGAAGAGATGCACCCAAATAACAGTAAATCTGTCACTGGCATTTCATCATCATGTCTGCCATTTCGCCAAGTCTTAAATTTCTTAGCAGCTACCAAGGTGGACCTCTCTACGGCCCGTATTTCTTTCTGTTGTGAATGTGCCTCTCTCTTATTTCCCCCACAAAGTCAGAATATATTTCAACACATAAACAACATCCAATCAGATGGAGAAATTGGAGAGATCAGGTTGCCTGTAATGGCACGTCCCACATTACCATCACGAGTGTCAAATCTGCCCCGTTCCCATGGACATCCACTGGACCATTGGCAGATCTGTAATGGAAAAATACGACTTGAATCAAGAATGGTCGGATGACCAAGTTTTCCAAGACAACAACTACTCACTCTGACTAGAATGATGGAAAACATCAGTTTTTTTTACATTTTTTACCTCTTGTAATCACAGCCACGTCCAAGTGATCCGAGGGCACGGGCGCGGGCGCTTTGTGGCTGTGGTTACAAGAGGTAAAACAATATAAATACTGTTCGTTTTCTCACACAAACCACTCGTTTCGTGTCTTAGGCCATCAATGTGTACTTACATTTACGAGTCATTAAATCATGTTTAATTTTGACTTCTCTGTGCATGCTTTGTGGACCCCCTTAGCCTCCAGTGCATGACTGACAGACACGAACGGTTTGACCGAAAAATATCAAGATTGAAAATACTGCGGAAACAAAGACAAATACATCTTGGATGCCCTTGAGGTAAGCTAAAACATACCAAAACTTAATTTCAAAGTGAACTATCCCTTTAAGTAGACAGTTTATTAAAGCTTCACCATGTAACGCTTTTAGTTTATTCTTAAAACATTCTAAAATATGTGTGCTCATTAATGTATATTTACTTCAATCAAGTAATAAAGTATTCTTGTGACTAGGGCGATTGAAAACACATGCGAAGCCATGTTAATCTTGGACTACATTGGCCACCGTAGGAGTTAAAACGAAATCGGAATTGAGAGGAAAAGAAACTAATATTCACTAGATGATTGTATACCTTTTCACCACTAGAGGGGGATAAAAATCACACAGTGTAGCTTTAATACTATGAGAGTTGACATGTAGTTGCAAACTTACATATAGTCAACAGAATGTCTAAAGTGTAAGTCAATATTTCTATGGATTGGCCCATTGTCGTGTTGTCCATCGTTCTTGGCCGTCCCCGTCCGTCAACAAGCCGGTTGAACTTCTGTTTGTTGTCTTTGCAATGCGGCAGACATTTTCTTTCATCCACTGCATGTTGAATTTGGCATAACATGTAGAACAGGACATCAGCATTGGGATGTCGAGTGCCAGGTCTGAGTTCCCTCTTGTGTGGGCGAGACGTCTCTGGAGTTTATCCCTGTGACAACGGACTCCTTTGTTCATCTTCAAAGCAGAGTTTAAGGGATGAAATACAGTACGAGTTTTACAGTGTGGCATTTCACTTGCAGTTCGTTCTCGCGGACTTAGTCTTAGTCTCATCAGCCACATCCTCAATCCCTCCAGCCATTAAACTGGAGACAGGCTTTTAATCAGCCCTTGATGTCGGCCCTCGTCTCGGCCGTACGGAAGGATGAATGACAGGTGTGTGTAAGAGAGGAAAAGAGATAGTGTTTCGACATTTAGTTGACGGGGAGTAAACAGACAGCTGTTTGAGTTCACGGTTGTGCTGGTGGCCGCTTCAGCCGTAAGGACACGATGCTTTACAGTCAGGCTGAAAGGGACTTTGTCAACAGGGACAGACTAAGGCCGTGCATACAATTAAACAAAGCCTTATAACATGTGTCCGTACCCTGTGTGACCTTTGACCCCGCTCAGACGAGGGGCAAACAGTACTCGCTACTCCAGCAAGATTACATGAGAAGGGGGTCAAACGGTTAAAGTCCCCCTGTGGTGAACATCCAGCGTTTAATGTTGTTTATGTGTGTATGTGGTGTGTTTAATGCGCTTTAAACCATGTGTGTGTTCATAAGTGGACAGCATTGCTGAGTATTCCCTCTTTAAAACTGCAGTGAACCAAAGACAGACTCAAAAACACGGCTCGAAATCGCTGGTGTTTCTGACATCACAAACCACCTTGTAACCAATCCCGTACAACGACGTAACTCGCTGTTTCACCACCATAGTACGATGCATCGTTGGAGAAATCAACTAGCTAGTCACGACTGTTTCCCGAAACCCACTGTCGCAAAGTATCGTTCAACCACGGTGGTTTCGCACGAGGTGGAATAATGACTACTTTTAATGAAACCGTTTGACATCCAATTAACGCTAGATTTTTTTTTAATATAAATTACTGACATGTCATCTGAGGACTATTTCTAATTGTTCTCAGTTGTTTTGCTTTATTATCAGACTCAATATTTGGCTCGTTCTTACATACAGTAGTAGAGCACGTTCGCACATGCGAACTCTTCAAACACGTTACTTCAAATCTTTTGACAAACTAAAAGACGTAAATTACATTTGTATGTATTCTAAATAAAAGGCACCGGTTGTACTGAATGTCATCTTGCTTATTTTGCTCAAGATAAGGATTTATTACGTCCAAATGTGATGCAATATAGAAACGATGCCTCTAACCACAGGTCGAGAGCTCTCGTTCAAACCACCCAACTTTGCGATGCTGTTTGCGAATGTTCGTTGGAACGATGGTTTCGGGAAACACCGACTCGTCGAACTATGCAGATAACGACGGAACTTGCGACCATAGTTGGCTAACGATGCTTTCGGGAAATGCACACCCCAGGTGTATTTTTCTGTTGATTTGAAAAATCGTTGTTAGAAGGAAGCTGTACGACTCTGAGATGTCGAACAGGAACTTGTTTGTGTAGCATTAGCAACACATTATTAGCCGTTTGATAGCGTAGTCAAGCTAAAGGCTAATCGTATTAATTACTGTTAAGTGTCTGACGTTATGAAAAGCTAAAACATTTAGGTAATCAGTACATTGCATGATTTTATGAAAGTATGATCTATTGCAACATCAGAAACGAAGAAAACAAAATAAGGACTATAGTAGCGCTTGCTGTAAAGCAAGTCAGATTTGTAGTTTTCTTATGTCTGATTAGAACTACAGAAGCGCTAGCCGATCTGGCAATCCAACACTATCTCATGCCCAATTTGTACGAATTTGACGAACGATTAAAAAGTGTCAGGCTAATGATGCTTTCGGGAAATGCACCCCTAATCATGAGGTGGGCGGGGCTTTGGCCAGGTTTTCCTGGCGTATTTTTCTGTTGATTTGAAAAATCGTGTATATTTAGCAATATAGTGGGTGTATGGTGTATATTATGTTATGATGAATTTCTTCACTGACGTTCTGAGTTGTCAAAGCGTTTCTGATGATTGTTAGAAGGAAGCTGTATGACTCTGAGATGTCGAACACGAACTTGGTTTGTGTAGCATTAGCAACACATTATTAGCTGTTTGATTACGTAGTCAAGCTAAAGGCTAATCGTATTAATTACCGTTAAACCATTGTGCAGCGTTTAGGTGATCAGTACGTTGCATGATTTCATGAAAGTATGACGTATTGCAACTAGGGTTGGGTATCGAGAATCGAGTATCGTTTGGAACCGGGACTAACCTTTCGTTTTTCCCGGAATCGTTCAAAAGTTAAAATTTCGATTCCTAGTTTCGATATTCACAGTCCGCCGAGCGGAAGAAGAAACCGCTGAACAACACCAATGAAGAAGCGTCTACCGGAAGTGTTGGCATAACCGCGCGAGTCGAACATGAGTAGCTTACGTTGGCGGTCCAAAGTGTGGCTTCACTTTTCTAAAAATAACAAAATCTCGGCAAAATGCAAAATTTGTGACAAAAGGAGTATTTCCTTCAGAAAGACCGTTGGTTAGCAAGGTTAGCTAAACTTTTTTGACCCTGCCTCTTAAAAGAATCAGAATTGAGAATCGTTGGGAACCGGAATCGAAACAAGGAATCGGAATCGTTCAAATTCAAACGATACCCAACCCTAATTGCAACATCAGAAACGAAGAAAAACAAAATAAGGACTATAGTAGCTCTTGCCGTAAAGCAAGTCAGATTTGTAGTTTTCTTATGTCCGATTAGAACTACAGAAGCGCGAGCCGATCTGGCAATCCAACGCTATCTCATGCCCAATTCTTACGAATTTGACGAATGATTAAAAAGTGTCTAATTCGTATGACCTTACTCGTACGAATTTGTACGATTTGTCTAAACCCACGTGATGGTTAGGTTTAGGGGCGGGGTCAGGGGTAGGTCATTCGTACGAATTCATACGAATTGGCCAATTCGTAAAACATGTACGATTTAGCAAAATCGCACTAATTCGTACGAGTGAGGGCGTGAATTGTTGCGAATTAGGGTTAGGGTTAGAAACAATTGTTGTTGTTTGTTGATACAATCTGTATTGTGAAAAGCGCTATATAAATAAACGTGACTTGACTTGAATTAGCCACTTTTTGATCATTCGTCGAATTCGTAAGACTTAGATGTGAGATCGGGTTGGGCAATCATAGTGTGGTTATTGCAGATAAATGATCCAGAAGTGCATTTCACCATGTGACGACTCGATGAACCACTGAAACCATTTTGGAAACATTACTTTAAAGAAAAAAAATCTTACTTAGTGTTGCTTTAAAATAATAATAAGTAAGAACTGCATGAGCTTTAAAAGAACAATATACCTTTGGGTGGAAAGGTTTGTCCATTCAAAATGTCCCCACGAAGATTTCAAAATGACACTTTTTGGCCCCCATGAGGAAAACAGCTTCTTAATCATAATCAAAGTTTATTTGAAAATGTAAAAATGCAGAAAGTTTTCTGTGATGGGTGGGGTTAGTGTAAGGAGAGAGAATATACATAATGATTATACCTATGGAAAGTCTCCATAATACATGTGTGTGTGCTTGAGTGCATGAGTGTGACCAACTGTCTGTGATAAATGTGTGTGTGGTGCTAAGGCAGGTGCTTTCTCTGTAGGGGCCACATTACCACAGCATGTTTGACATCATTACAGACACACTGTCCCGGTATCAGGTTCCCGTCACAGGACGAGGCGACCCGTGTGTCGACCACCCAATCGAAACGAGACTCGGGCCCTGAGCCAGTACAGCCAGTGCCGTGCCATCGGTGGAGGGGCGAACGAGAGGCGGGCGGGCGGGACCCGGGACTCGAGCTGACCGGCGTGTGTTTACCGAGGGGTCGGGAAGGGTGTGAGTTGGTGGAGGACTGACACCTCTGACCCCCTGCATCGCTACGTCTTTATTTCATGGCTGACAGAGTGAATGCCAGAGACACGGATGGAATTCTGTCTCGCTCTCTGATTTATGACTCTCAGCTGCTCCGCACTAATTCAGCGGCCAGCTGCGCTTCAGATGCGCCTGAAGACCGAGCACTCGGCGATGAAGACGAGAAATGAGGAAGAAGAGATGATAAAGAGAGAGATTGGAGAGGAAAAGGAGACCCAAATGAAGGTTAAAGAAAATTAAAGAGAAACGTAACACTGATAACTACAGGAAATGCGACCAGAAACAAACAAAAATCAATGGCTGTTTTACTACCCTACATTTTAACCATGTAAAGCCTGACATGAAATAATAGTCAGGAAAAGGAAAAAAAAAAAAAAAAAAAAAAAAAATATATATATATATATAGACATGCAGGTTAAACTCCAAAAATTAGAATATCGTGCAAAAGTTTGTTTATTTCAGTAATTCAACTTAAAAAGTAAAAAAAAAAAAACTAATATATTATATAGACTCATTACATGCAAAGTGAGATATTTCAAGCCTTTATTTGTTATAATTGTGATGATTATGGCTTACAGCTTATGAAAACCTTTTGCTTATGAAAACCCCAAATTCAAAATTAGAATATTGTGAAAAGGTTTTCATAAGCTGTAAGCCATAATCATCAAAATTATAGCAAATAAAGGCTTGAAATATCTCACTTTGCATGTAATGAGTGTAATATAATTAGTTTTACCTTTTAAGCTGTAAAAAGGTTTTTTTTTCGAAAAAGCTTTTAACTCGAAAAAGCTTTTTTTAAGCTGTTTTGAGTTTGACTTTATATATATATATATATATATATATATATATATATAACACTTTTTTACAGTTTATTGACAAAATTTTAAAAGAAAATCCAATGTTTTTAGTCGAGGCTTTTCTGGCTCATATGAAGTGAGAATATGGAGCTCATACTCGAGGAGGAAAGACATATGCAATTTAGTGTTGATATTTATAAGGACAACAAGTACGCTTGTAATGTGAATCAATTATATTTTTATGGCAGTGTAACAGACTACTTACATTAAACCATATAAATATCAGTATCAGCCAATAATATGTCTTATTAAGATCATATTTTATTGCTTAGTTTTACTATCAGACCTCTTTATTTTTTATTGAAATTTGGGAAATGCAATATGATTTAGAGATGTACAAATAAATTGTCAAAAAAAAAAAAAACCCTGATGGATCACATTTGATACTCACATTTGAACATGATTTTTCTAAAAGGTTGTGTACGGATAATCAAGTAAACTAAATGTTGCTTCAAGTGTTAGTCTTTACATATTACAGACAATATAAAATATATTCTCATGTTTATTTTATAAAAATCAGTTTGATCATGTTGATAAGGCATTAGAAACCAACGCATTCTCACCCCAAGGCGTCACCTTTGACCATGCTTCAATATTTGACGCTTTAGGCGCCCTTTAGCGTCAGTTACATGACGCAGTCCCACGGCATCATCTAACTGACAGATGACGCGGTTAGGTTTAGGAGTGGGGTGGGGGTAGGGTTACACGCGATCCTAGGGCGTCATTTAACTGACGCTAAAGGGCGCCTAAAGCGTCAGATATTGAAGCATGGTCAAAATGCTTCCCTAATGGAGAAGGCTTAATATAAAGTCACCATGAAATCAATATTGACAATTCTTGTTTTTAAAGGAACATTGCCTTGTTTATTATAAATATCAATGCACATCATTGTTGTAAATTCACTCATAAACTTTAATTAGAATAACTTCCCCTCTGATGACGAGGGCGGGGCAACCTGTCACTCACACGAGATCAGCCAACAGCAAACCACAACCAGCCAATCAGTTCCACACGGTGTAAGTCAAGCCCCGCCCACATTTGTTCTTGTTCTTCACTCGGTTAAACGGTGTGAAGAGATGGGTCCCATCTTAGGACCCCATAGTATGCCAGTACTATGCCTGATCTAAATATGTTCTCACGATAACTTGATAAAAGCAGTTTGTTGCCATCAAGTATTTAATACGTTTATTCGTTTAGCGCTTTTCATAGTAGGTTGCGTCAACAGCAGAGGAGAAAGTCCGCGAAATTTAAAAATATTACTGTTATTGTGTCATGAAATGTAATTTTAAGAGTTTTCAAGTCGAGAATATAGTTGTTTAAAGCTCAAATCTGTGGTTTATTTATAAAGATTGCGCCTTTTTAAAACATTGTTCTGACGTTTTCGGAGTTGTCAGAACCAGGGATCAGCAGCACATCCAACCCGATCTCACGACCAAGTCGTACGAATTCGACGAATGATTAAAAAGTGGCTAATTCGCAACAATTCATACGACCTCACTTATACGAATTAGTACGATTTTGCTAAAACATACATATTTTACGAATTGGCCAATTCGTATCAATTTGTACGAATGACCTACCCCTGACCCCGCCCCTAAACTTAACCGTCACGTGGGTTTAGACAAATCGTGCAAATTGGTACGAGTGAGGTCGTACGAATTAGTACGAATTAAACATTTTTTACTCATTCGTTGTATTCGTACGAATTGGGCGTGAGATAGTGTTGGCATATCTAACTAGCCCGCCTGGAACAGCCTTAACTCGGCTATAGTCATTCTGACGTTTGCCGCAGATAAATGCTATGCTACCATGTAAGCTAACTAAAAAACAACAAGAACGAGAAATGTTTAAATTTACAATCAACAGCTTCGGTTATATATGAAACATATAAGTTAAAATACATCAATGACTCCTTATACTTCAAACGTCTTTTATAATAAACTGATTTTCTCTAATTTGTAACCAGGCACTAAAGCGTTTACCCATAAAACTAGCTTTGAACCAATCGGATCGCTTGGGTCCAAAGGTGGGACTCATCTCTTCACCACAACGGCACAATAGGGAAGGAAAGACTTGAATTTTATGGTAGGTATTGTGTTATTCTGGTCAAAACTACAGAAAACATCAGTGAAGACGAAGGCAGATTAAATATGTGGAGGGAAACAGCCACAAACTGTTAAGAAAGTCATCTGAATTCAGCGCCAACGCTCACCATTGATCTAAGCTGGAGAGAGAAATCAAAATGTTTGGCTTATTTTAGCCAATTAGCTGCGAGAGAGGCGGTTGTGTGAGCACTATTGAGCGGCGCTGCTGAAAGCACTTATTGTCAGCATGCTCAGTTTGAGATCAATGCAGCGCGGTGATAGGATTAGCCGTGTTATCGATGCGGTGCTCTAATATATTAACAGGCTAATTAACAGTCTGTCTGAGGCAGAGGGATGCGATGTGACACCTCGAGAGAAAACATGAGCTGCCTTTCCACCCTCAAAATCAGTCTTTATGTCCAGTTTTGGTGCCAAAATACAGAAAATGGGCAAAATGCACGTTAGCATTTTTAATTCATGTAAATTAATCAATTCACGGCTTAAAGTACTTCTAGAGTAAAATTAGTAGATCCAATTCTTTCTCAGACAATCAGATGCAGATTCATTGAGAATTATCTGTCTATAAAGGTTTCAAATAAATAATAAGAAACACACGTATTGTAACCAAACATTTCACTGTAAAAGTCCTGTTTTGCCCGCAGTGTGTGATTTCTGAAGGCTGTACTACGCCATGAATTATTAAACCATCACGTCAGCATGGTTTAATCAATAGACGTTTCATTTGTTAAATCATTATCACTTAAAGTATGATTATCATAAGCCCGAGAATCTTCCGTAGTTAAACAACAACACGCATAAGAAGAAATTCCGAGTTCATCATCCTCGCGGTTCCCTCGGTCGAGACGGGAATCAAAGCATTGTCAAACACTGTCACGTTTAGGAGATCCGCGCTCCTGTTAACTGTTTAAAGGGACTTCACTCCTGTGAAGAGCTTTGTCTTTTGTCTGTGGGTGGAGACTGGCTAAGCGGAGCTGCTTTGTATTTTCTCGGGGCTTTGTGCCTTTGGCTGCCATATGGGGAGAGAAAACAGCCATATAAGTACTTAAGCAAAGTTTATATTTGCACAGGAATTTGCAGGGCTTTGCTTCACTTCGGTGGAAAAACAATAACCAGGCAGACGGGATGCTACCATTATAAGCACTTATGCAAAGTTCATATTAGCAATGGAAATTTTAACCTTGGCATGAATGTCCAAGAAGCTGTCTATAATGCAGGGAGGTTTTGAAATCAGAAGCGCCGACCCCACCCTCTCCCAGGGTAGGAACAACACACAGCCCTGCGCCTTGACATTTATGTGCTGTAAAATAGGGGGAAAACTGAGCCGTAAACATGGTATTTTCGTCCATGCGGTCTGAGCTCCTGTCGTCTGCAGGATTTCTCACTATATCACTGTAAAAATGAATATGCTTTATCTAATCAAAAATATTGTGGCAACAGATTGCAAGCAACATTATTAATTAAATTTAACAAATTAGAATTGAGTAATAATTAATCAAATTATTCCTTAAAAGTTAACCATTTAACAACCAAAAAAAAACATAAATGTAGGTCACCATTGTAGTGATCAGTGTTTGTTTTAAAATGACGGTTTTCTCCTTCAGTGATTCTGCGTATTAACATCAGGCGTCTTCAATGTTGGCAATGTAAAATAAAGAGTTCTTAATTCATATTTAACTTCTGTCTGTTAGTGAGATATTTTTGTTAATTTTTTTGGTGTAAACTTTACTCGTTTTAAATGGTTAACTTTTAAGGAATAATTTGATTAATTAATTGCATTAAATTTAATTAATAATATTGCTTGCAATCTGTTGCCACAATATTGATTCGATAAAGCAGATTCATTTTTACAGTGTATTTGTCAGTGGTTTATAGGCAAGTTCTTTTGATGCGTTCATGTTACTTTAATTTAATGGTAAACTAATCCAGCGGAGAACATTAACTGATCATTGATTATGTTGTTTGCATTTAAAAAAGATATTGCAAACCTACATAATTCATAAACCAGAACTGGCAAAATACTGTACTAAAACACAGATTCAGTTGTTAGCTCATTTCTATAATTTTTGGTAGGGATTTGATCGTCTATATGAGCATATTGTGGTAGTTTTATTCTATGAGTTGTAATTTTTCGTTGTTTTATTTGTTTTTTTTATTAGAAAATCCTTTCTAGGGACCTGAGATGCAGATTAGCTCTTGCTATACTCTCTATGCACAATA
Organism: Cyprinella venusta; assembly: GCA_038021265.1. NCBI lineage: Eukaryota > Metazoa > Chordata > Actinopteri > Cypriniformes > Leuciscidae > Cyprinella > Cyprinella venusta. Next base: position 1,184,131 of record CM075874.1, on the reverse strand, counting down.
CATATTGTCCAGCTTTGACTGGGATCATGTTTTTTGTACTGTCCCTATATAAATAAACTGAAAATGAAATTATTTGGCAAGAAAAAGGCAAACTACAGATAAATCTACTATATGAAAAAAAGCATATAACAAAAATCTCACAGGAAAAAGCATGCATCGACTACAACATAATCAGTTAATAGCATAGTTTTTGCTTGTTTTTGCATAAATTCATAACTTTCGCTTGCATTACAACCACATCTAGTGAACTAATAATGATGATGACATGTCAAGGTTTATAACACCCATCACAGCTTCCTCATTTCAACCCCCTCATAATAATGATTACTGGTCTAAAGTGACTTCATATTGTCAGTGTGCCTGATTTGGATCTTGCGTTTTGATTGAATTAATGTATAGTTGGATCTGTCTATTACATGAAAACAGACATTAGAGACCTCATCCATCAAACTTTAAAGATCACTTCATTGAGCTTGGAAAGAATGAGAATATGTGTAGATTAGATCTGGCAAATGGAGGATTTCGCACATTAATAAAACTGTAACGTACTGCTCTGAGACACCAAGGTTGAGGCTCCAAATGCAGTTTATTTTGACAGGGTAATCCAAAGACATAATCCAGATAACAGGCAAGAGGTCATAAACATAAATTAAGCAGTCCAAACTAAAAAAAGGTAGGGGACACAGGCAAAAAGGGGAATCCAAGGAACAGGCAAAGATCACCCGGGAACAACACAGAGATGGCTCGTATTTGCAGGAGAAACACTAAACAACTAACAAGGTTCCACTTCCCCTCGTTTAGAGGAGCTCTTGCCGAACTGATGGTGTCTATCACGAGGCTCCGGAGGTCTCGACGCAGACGCCATAGGGTGCCCCGTCTCTGAGACAGCGGCTCCTTCCTCAGAGGAATACACCGGTGAGGAGCATGAGCTTTGGGAACCAGGTCCCGTACAACTAACAAGACCTGCTCGTCGTCCTCCATGACTCTGCTCAGTGTCTGTGTGAGTCGGCTCAATGGGGGAAACACATACTTGCGTGTGTGCCAGGACATATGGATATGATATAATATTACTTTTGCACAAGTAGCCTATAAAAATGGTAATTTGCACACAGCTCCTTTGAGTAGCCCAAATGTTCTATGTCTGTTTGTCTTTTAAGTGTCTTAATCTTGTGCTTTTGTGGTGTCTCTGTTGTAACTCTTGCTGCAATTTCTTCCAAAAGGATTTCTCCTTGGGGATTCAAATAAAGATACGTTGACTTTGATCCATGCCGAAGGTCCCCTCGGTCCGGGAGTAAAACCACTGGCAGTGGGATGTGTCCAGAGAGGTGAAGAGGTCTACCTGCGCTGCTGAGAAACGTGTCCAGATCAGTGGATCGCCTGGGATGGAGTCTCCTCTCCCGAACAACGTTTACCCGCTGATTGAGAAGACATTGCGTCCTCAAATACACCGAGCTGCCGGCGGGCGAGAGAAGAGGGGGATGAGAGAGTGGCAAGGCATAGTCTCGAACACTGCCATCCATGCCCTCTTCACTGATAATTAGGGTAGGTGGATGGATGGAGGGATGGATGGATGGATTGGTGGATGGATGGATGGATTGGTGGATGGATGGATGGATTGGTGGATGGATGGATGGATTGGTGGATGTATGGATGGACGGATGGATGGATGGATGGATGGATGGATGAATGGATGGGTGGATGAATGGATGGATGGATGTAAGGATGGATGGATGGATGGATGGATGGATGGATGGACTGGTGGATGGATGGACGGGTGAATGGATGGATGGATGAATGGATGGGTGGATGAATGGATGGATGCATGTAAGGATGGATGGATGGGTGGATGGATGGATTGGTGGATGGATGGATTGGTGGATGGATGGATGGATGGACTGGTGGATGGATGGATGGATGGATGGGTAGATGGATGGATGGATGGATGGATGGATGGATGGATGGATGGATGGATGGACGGGTGAATAGATGGATGGATGGAAGGGTGGATGGATGGATGGATGGATGGATGGACGGACGGGTGGATGGATGGATGGATGGATGGATGGACGGGTGAATAGATGGATGGATGGATGGATGGATGGATGGATGGATGGATGGACGGACGGGTGAATGGATGGATGGATGGATGGACGGACGGGTGAATGGATGGATGGATGGATGGACGGACGGGTGAATGGATGGATGGATTGGTGGATGGATGGATTGGTGGATGGATGGATTGGTGGATGGATGGATTGGTGGATGGATGGATTGGTGGATGGATGGATGGGTGGATGGACAGGTGGATGGATAGATGGATGGATGTTTGGACGGACGGATCGGTGAATGGATGGATGGATGGGTGGATGGATGGATGGATGGATGGATGAATGGATGGGTGGATGAATGGATGGATGGATGTAAGGATGGATGGATGGGTGGATGGATGGATTGGTGGATGGATGGATGGATGGATGGATGGACGGAATGGTGGATGGATGGATGGATGGATGGGTAGATGGATGGATGGATGGACGGGTGAATAGATGGATGGATGGAAGGGTGAAAGGATGGATGGATGGATGGATGGATGGATGGACGGACGGATGGATGGATGGATGGATGGATGGACGGACGGGTGAATGGATGGATGGATGGATGGATGGATTGATTTACCAAAATTCGAGCCAAAGCAATCTGTGTGAATGGATGGATGGATGGATGGATGGATGGATGGGTGAATAGATGGATGGACGGGTGAATGTATGTATGGATGGATGGATGGATGGACGGACGGGTGAATGGATGGATGGATGGATGGATGGATTTGCCAAAATTCGAGCCAAAGCAATCTGTGTGCCCTCAAATGACATCATCAAACAGAATTCTGGGATTTCTGCCAAAGCCTGGTCACTGTTTGCTGAAAACATTTCGAGAGAATCCTCTAGATTGCCAGACATTGCAAAAACGTGTTTCTTCAGTTTAATCATGATTATTATTCCATGTTCCTTAATGAATACGCAGCCAAAAATCCTCAAGAATCACAAACAGCTCAAAAATTACACGTATTTCCCTCATACACAATATAGATTTGATTATTATTATTTTATCTTGTTTTATTACTAATAATAACAGATTTATATATGCCCAAAATGTTTAGCAAATTAGAATTTAATTTGTTCAATAACATATGGACCATAATAAAATACAAAATTCAAAATTTCATTTAAAATTGGGATATTACAAATAGCTCTGCAGTGTAAAAACGAGATTTAATTGACTCTCTTAAAAAATAAAGATTCCAAAAGAGGGTTTTTTCTCTCACCGATGCAATCGAAGAATGACAAATATTTCTTTCGACGTTCAATGGAAAGATTCCATGGATGTTAAAGGTTCTTCGCTGAACCATGCGTGCCAATTAAGAACGTTCATTATGTAATTACTCCACACATGTGGTTGGTGGGGAACAGTCGCCTTTTTACAACAGTGTGCAAATTCTCCCAGACGTGTTCCTTTCACGACACAATCCTCTTTGGTTCTCTATTATGTTCTCCGACATTAATGAGAGAAAAAAGAGCACATTATGTGCATTGATGCTCTTCAGATGCGTGCTTGTTTTCTGTGTTTTGAACCATCTGTCCGGCATCACACACACACGGAGCCACGGCCACGGTCGCCAAGACTATCTATTCATGGGACTTAACCAGGCGTGCGATGGGCTCAGAATACCAAGTGCGGGAGCTCGGGCCCCGTTCCCCGAGCGAGAGGGCCGCGGGGCCGCGTGGCTCGGCCGGGCCGCACGAGGGACACTAGACGACTCGGTGGGAGGTCAGAGGGCCCGCGTGAGAGGTGAGAGACACACAAAGGGATGAGCGAGAGTCCATCTGGACGAGTGACCTGACATAATTAGATATTAATCCTGCTCTGAGGTGCGGCAGGAGTGTGTAAGTGTGTGTGTGATGGGGTGCATGAGAGTGTGTGAGTGTGTGAGTGTGGAGAGAAAGGGGGGAGTTAAGCTGAGGAAGAGAGAAAAAAGAGAGTGTTGTTCTTAAACACTAAGCTGATTAGCCAGGCATGTGTTTGCTGTCGAGTTGAGCCGGGCGCATCCATTGGACGTGCTGGAGGGTCTGCGGGGAGGGGGGCGGTGTTTCGGGTCTCATCTGTCTACTTGTTTTGTATTGACATTTGTTAAGGAGGAGAACCGCGGACGGAGAAAAGAAGAAACGAGACGGGTTCGGAAATGTCAGCGCTGACAGATGGTGACGTTCGACGGGAGCCACGCCGTTGTCCATCAATCGCTCCGGTTTCTTCAGGACATCACCGCGATTCATCCGTCCACCTGTTGCACGATGAAGGCCTGTGTTGATTTATCTCATCAAACGGACTGCGAAGAATAGACATGGGCTCCGAACCATCAATTGATGGTGTAACAAGTTGAGATGAACTAGCTTGAGACACGTCATCCAATTTGTTGACCTCGAGGCCATGTTTAGTTAAAGCGACTGCCAACACTGCCATCAGAAGAGGAGAAAATACGCCGTATTAGTGAGATTTGGCCAATCTTGAACAATGAAAACTGCAAACTAAACCAAAAGATCAAAAAACGTACAAAACAGTTATGTTAACCGTTATGAACCACTGTCTAGGCCTACAATAATGTCTTCGTCATCCAAAAGAGGACTCTTGCCCACACTCTTAAATATGCTGGGTTGTTTCAACCCAAATTTGGGTCAAATATGGGCAAACCCAAATGTTGGGTTAAAAATTTCATTTAAAAAATTACCGTTGAAAGTGATAGATGAAGTTTTAAATGACATCTTTAACCTGACATTTGTCCATGTTTGACCCAAATTTGGGTTGAAACAACCCAGCATTTTTTTAGAGTGCATTAGGTGCATAAGAGTAAGATTTTCTACCAAACAATATTGTGAAAAGTGTTTAAATAAAAGTAAAACTTGTCTAAATCAAATGCCGCATAAATATCCTTCACCGTGAAGCTCTTACACAAGAGTTGTTCAACTTTAACCCTTGTGCTGCATTAGGGACATTTTTGGTCTTTTGCAGTTTAATTTCTTTGACCATTTTGTCTGTTTTAATGCAAATGGTATGAAATTTGGCAAAATTGTGACTTTTTGGATAAATGTAAAAAATGTGATCCCATTTTGCAAAATATGTATAACACACAATGTGTAGATCAAATAGTAACACTCAGCACCATAATGACCAAAAATGGCCCATTGAATTTGAAACCCATTAAAAAGTTGTTTAAATCCAAATGTCATTAATACATGAAACATGATTTTTGCTCAAACATCCTTTCATTTTGAAGCAAAAGCATTATATTTGCATAATATAGTGTATTCCACCGGATGACATCACTACATATGTATTCCCTATGGGTGGAAATGCACCTCATTTTCCTGGTTTCCAATTAAAGGGTTAAAATTCTGAAATTGAATACATTTTTGGTATGATGAGGACTGATGCTGATTAAAAGATTTAACTTGGTAAAAGTGGAAAATAATAATAATACATAATATTTTAGGCAATGTTTAATATGGGGCCTTAAGTGTGATTTTTTTTTTTAAATCTGACATAACACAAAATATTTAAATGCACCAAAAATAATGTTGCTGCTAATCTTTGACATATTCAAGACTGTGATAATCCAAATCTAAAGTTTTCTCTTTGCATTTAGTTTATTGAAAATAATTGATTTTTTGTGTTTTTTCCTCTTATACAAATCGCCAACAAAACTGGTAATTAAAGGGTTAAAATCCTGAAATGGAATACATTTTTGGTAGTTATGATGAGGACTGATGCTGATTAAAAGATTTAACTTGGTAAAAGTGGAAAATAATAATAATATATAATATTTTAGGCAATGTTTATTATGTGGCCATTTTTTGGTCCTTAATGCACTCAACGGTGTTAAAAATCTAATGCAGCACAAGGGTTAAGGATTGCAGGGTTTGTGTTTTTTCTTTCCCTGAGAACGTTTTCCCTGGCAATGTCTCATTCAGGAATCCTTCTCATTTGCTGCTCAAGATATATTTCTTATTATTAAAGTTGAAAACAGTTGTGTTTCTTCATAATTTTGTGGAAAACTCTACAGTATTTCTAACACAGCATTTAAAAAAAAAAATTGTAACAATATAAATGATTTTACTGTCATGTTTGCTGAATTTAATGCATCCCTGCTGAATAGAAATATATATTTCTTTAAAACAAATCATAATCAAACGAATTGGCCTGATAGGGCAAGTGACGGTTCAGTCCAAGATATCCTTATTGTGGATATCTCCAGCTCTGAATGATTGCCATCATATGGTGAAGAGTGCAAACCCAGATCAGAACTACGAACTCACACGAGGACAGAAATAATAAGACTTATAATGCTTTATTTGGTTACACTTAATATTTTTAACTGACGTAACTACATTACTGTACTGAGTAATGTCAAGTACTATAGAGTTACTGTTAGGATTAGGTTTATTAGTTACGTATAATTATGCATATTTTACTATAATTACAATAGTAATGTAGTAACAAAATAAAGTGTTACCCTTTATCCTTATGTAGTCCTGTACATGTGCATACCAAGTAGCCTATTAGGTACTAACTCTGAACCTATACCTCTAAAACTAACCTTAACCAGCGTGGTTAACTTATATTACCAGTTGCCTACTTAGGCAAGAACACAATAAGGGCACGAACTGTAAAATAAAGTGCAACCTTTTTTATTTTAATACACTCCAAAAAATGCTGGGTTGTTTTAACCCAATTTTGGGTCAAATGTGGACAAACCCAAATGTTGGATTAAAAAATGCAATTGATAAATTTAACCCAACAGCTGGGTTTGTCCATATTTGACCCAAAATTGGGTTAAAACAACCCAGCATGGGTTGTTTTTTTAGTTTAACTGTAACAAATTTTACAAAATACTTACTAGCTTATAGACTGAAGTGACTGATTGATTAAACTTGTCTGGACTTTTTCCTGGGGAGCTCATTAACAATAGTAACTTACAATAAGTGACGATATAAACAATAAAGATATCTGAAGAGCAAGGGAGTGCTCTTACTTAAAAGATTTGACTGGAACATGTGTGTGTTAAAGACATCGTTATAGTCCACAACACAGCCGTCACACAGGGACCAGGAGCTTCAAGGTGTTTGAGATTGAACGACGACACAGAGGCACATCTTGTTATATTGCACTTACATTTACAATACAAGTATGAAATTACATAGGCTATGTTATCCCACTACTACAACGTAGCCTACTCATCTCTCCCAAACTCAAAAGCAGAACATCTGGAAAGAGTTATGCACATGTATGTACATTAGGGATGCGCGGTATACCGGTATTGCAAAAATACCGGTATATAATAAATTTCAAACGGTACGATATCATCATTTTGATGAGCTGCTGTTCCGATGTTCTCCACTAGGCGGCAGTGCGCTACCGAAACTGACACGAGTCACGCGAAACCGGCACCGGAACTGTCTTTCTTTCACCGGAACACGGTGGAAATGAAGCTCATTCGGATTTCTACACGCCCGAAATTAATAAATAGAGAGAGAGAGCAGTACTATGAGTGATATAAGGCATTACTTTGCCTACTAAAGTAATGAGAATAGTATAGAAACAGACCTCAGTGCACCACTCTGCAAACTTTGCTTTCTATAATGTGTTGCCATCATGGAAGGAAGTCAACACATCAAATCTGCCGAAGCGCTCGTCAGTTGCTCATCCTGACTTGCTCAAAGAGTTTAGAGATCGACTGGTGAGTTCATCATTCAACTGCTTTAATTTAGACTTTTATTGAACACTGAACAGCGCACATACATAAATATGATACGGTAAACGCAAAAGCTCAAATCTTCTTGCATGACACGCTAGAACCAATTCAGTTTGGGTCTCATCATTTTTTCAATTTCAAACAAATATATTCATTTATTTTGAATTAATAAAGAATGAAAGTGATAGTATTAGTAAAATGAATGGGATTACTGCCGCTGTGGCGACCCATAGAGAGAGAGAGAGATAATATGAATATTAATTATATTAGCCTACAATAAAGCTACATTTGTCAACATTCATTAAAGGCCATGGTGCAGGTTTTTTTCTTTCTTTTTTGGCAATTTTCTAGTTGGCAATTTTCTAGTTTTCTAGTTGGAACCTGGCCTAACAATATAGCATTGATTAATCTAGATCAATCAGTAATTAAATGACTTAAAAATGTAATATAGTAGTAGGGCTTGGGCGCCGCGTTGCATTCTGGGACGTGGCGGCCATGTTGGAGTCTTCGCAAATGTAAACACACCAGCAAACCGAATGAGGAGAAGCAGCTGAGTTGGGAGAAAGAAAATAATAAAAAAAAGATGTTAAAATCGCTAAAAGGATGCGGAATTTATCGGGATAGGTTTAATGGGGAAACCCGGGACCAGTATGTGGGTAAAACGGCACTTTTAACGGGTTGGATCCATTTGAAATTTCCAACAAACAGTGGGAGTACAGTACGTGGCGCTAACGGGACAAAGGTAAACTGCACTCCACCTAGCTGCTAGTTTAGTGACAGTTATAGTGCTAACAACCATATACACATGTAACATTCTTTTAACTATGCGTTTCAAAAGTGTAGTTAGTAACGTGAGCTGTTTTAAGCACAGGACAACAGAGACTGACAGGTCCGATTAAACTAAAGGGCTAATGTTAATGTTATGAGAATATTAAAATACGGGATATTTTACAAGAATATACTAAAACGGGAAGACAGCGGGAAAAGAGCTCAAGTACGTGAGAAACCCAGAAGGCTTCCCTATTCAACATATCCCGGTAAATTCCACAACCTTTTAGGGATTTTAACATCTTTTTTCTTTTCTTTATTGTATGTTTACATGCGCGTAAGCCTCCAACATCCACGTCAGTAATGACGTCACGACGCCCAAGCCCTATAAATGTTTAGCATCATAACATTACTTTTTTCAATGCATTATATGCATAATATGAACACAAACAGTATCCAAACCAAGATGAATAAACGCCATAAATGTTGATAATTCTCTGTTGATGCATGACAGCTAATGGTTTACGTCATTTCATTATTCTATTATTATAGATATTAACCTATTTTAATTTTATAATATCAGTTGTTTTTTTTACCCCAAATCAAAATTTTACCTACACATGATTTGTTTATTTTTTAAATTTTGATACTTTTTTTTTTTTGGATGATTTTCTTTGCACATATGGTAGTTGAGAGTTTCAAGCAGTGTTTAATAAAATTGTTTCAATTCACTTAAATTTAGACTCTTTTTTTCCGACTGTGGTATCGATACCGAGGTATTAGGTTCTGGTATCGTACCAAAGCCAAAATTGTGGTATCGAGCCACCCCTAATGTAAGCATATTCAAAGACACATTTAAAGACTCCTTAAAAAAAGAGGGAATAAATGGTAGAGATTTTACCATGTAACCTTCACATCATTGAATGTTGCATCAACCACATCGTGTGTTGACATCCAGCAAGTCTTGTAAGCCACTACAGTGTGATAAAAGAAACCAACAGATGCATGCAAAGTTATCTATTCTGAGTAAATCTAGTATTTGAATGGCATTTACGGACAGTTTTACTTAACTCAACTTACTTTTAGAAGGAAGGACACACTTCACATTTTACACTTATACATTTATTATAATACCCCTCACTTTTTAACAACAAATGGCCACAAATTGCCATCTTGAATCCAGCAAGTACAATTCCATTCTTGTTAACTAAGCTCAAGCTTAAACTATTTTATATATTTGAAACGAGCTTGTTCTTTAAAGCTTCTGTGTTTCCTGTAATGTGCCGTCCCTGAATCGTGCATTGGGATAATGCAGAAAAAAATCAAGTTCTAAAGCATTATGCATTTATTTTCCTATAGGCCGTTTTTTGGGCATGCAGAGAAGTCATCAGACCTAATGACTCCCATGGGATTACAGCCTATATCATTCCCGATCTCCAGCGATGTTCAGGAGTTGGCAGCCAGGACTGAGTCTTGAGGCACAAACACAAACCCATGCAGACGCAGGACATCAGTTGAAAGGTGAATTATTAACACTTTTCCCAACAATGCATCCCGTTTTTGTGCTCTGCAAGTTTTATTTTCACTTTGAGCCTCTTTCAAATGGTGGTTTAGCCATATAGATGTTGTGCTGATGCAGGTGGCTGAGATTATACACCATTTTGCCTTTGTGTTTTGAGTTTGGCATATTATAATTTTTGAATGGAAGCTCGTCTCCGCCAAAAGATAATGGCCACTTTTAGTAAAGTCAGAATTGCATGATAAAAAGTCACAATTGCATGTTGTAACGTCAGAATTGCAAATTATAAAGTCCAATTCTAAGGGAAAAAAATACTTTTTGCTTTAGAATTGTGAGTTTATATCACACAATTCTGACTTTATAACACAATTGCGACATTATATCATGCAACTCTGGAGATAAAAAATCAGAAGTGTTAGATAAAAAGACAATACATTTTTTAGATTTATCTTAATTTTCAAAATTTCTAAATTTATCTTAAATTTCTATTTTTTTTTAATTTATTTTAATTTTTTTTAAATCTTTTAAAAAAATTTTTATTCTTATTAAAATACATGTTTATTTATTTATTTATTTTTTAGTACAAGCAAACCCTGGTTTTGTTTATAGTTATATGAGGTCGCACTTGTGGACCATGTTAAACCTTGAAATAAATAAATAAATAATCATTAAAAAAAAATTCTCTGGCAAAAACAAGCTTCCATTTAATTTGTATTTTTTTGCCAATTTCATTTGGTAATTAAATAACGAATCAGTTTTTGCTAGCCCATGTAGCCTCGTTGGCGATGTGTCAGTTAGCTCATGCTTCGAGATGTTTTCCAAGGATTGTTTCGTCGGATCTTCCAATTAGCGTGTAGTAGAAATTGGCAATCGGACTAATGTGACTGAACTTTGTCTGCGTTTGTAATTAAAGTTTCAATAGCGCCAAGATTAGCTACTGTTGTGGTCCCATTATCTCTGGTACATACTGTATATATTTATGATTCAGAAGAGAACTGATGATATTTAAGGAGGGATGCCAGTGTCATGGTGGTGATAAAGAGGGATTTGGGGGAGTTTGCCTGTAGTCTGTTTGTCAGAGACTCATGTTTAGTGAAATGAGCCCTAATTATCATGATGGAAACAGCCACGGGCAGCGATAGCGAACAATAGTTAGCTTGTGCAGCGAGTGAACGCAGAGCTAAGCGCTCTCAGCTGTGCTCACAATGTCAACCTATTTACCTGCTTGTTGAAGCTCACGGCCCCTGTGCTGGGAGCAGCGCGTATTTACCCCAGAGATAGCCCTGAAATATCAGCCCTAATTGTGGGCTAGTACAAACCGTGCAGCTATCAGAGACAGATTCCTCAGTACGACAGAGATAAGAGCATGTTTGCACTCTCGCAGATAGCAGAGGCTAACTCAAAACCTCACGGACTGTTTTAAATATAAATGGTTCGATCATTCACACATCGGACGGACTGGAAAGATCGCCAAAGTAAGCTATAGGGGAACGCTTTTTGACTTCCTCAGTTCTTTATGGTTCAGAGTATTTATTTTTCACACAATAACTTCCCACATGTCCAGTACAATTATGTGGTTTTGTTTCATTAGTGAATACGCTTTTCTTGATGTACTCTGAAAGAATGGAAGTGAAATGTAACATGTCCTGTTATTATATTATCTGATAAAATCAAAAAATAACCTAAATTATGTTCGAACATTTTTATATAAAATCAGCATTTTTGAATAATTCAAAGTAAAGTAATTTTTGAGATTGACAACGAACACAGCACAAAACAACTATAGTTCAACACATAATCGTTTCTGAACATTGACTCTCAGTCTTTATTCACCTTTTTTCACATTATAGAATTCATAAAAGTATAGAATTATAGAATATTATAGTTCTATTGGCTCATTGTATCGCAGTGTGACAACATGCACAACTGGGATTAAACCCGGCTAGTGTCGTCTGCTAGTTAGCAAAGCATTAAATAACTTTCTAAAGATTGGAGATTAAAATAAAATCAGATTTGTCCAATTTTAAATAAAAACACACAAAAAAAACCCAGAAAAGAAGTAAGAAATTAACCTTTGCTGCACTCTAAAAATTGCTGGGTTGTTTTAACCCAACCTTGGGTCAAATATGGACAAACCCAGCCATTGGGTAAAATGTTTTAATTATATTTTTAACCCAATGTTTGGGTTTGTCCTACGCTATCTCACGACCAATTCGTACGAATTCGTACGAGTGATTAAAAAGTGGCTATTTTGTACTAATTCATACAACCTCATTCGTACAATTTGTCCTAACCCACGTGATGGTTAGGTTTAGGGGCGGGGTCAGGGGTAGGTCATACATACGAATTCATACGAATTGGCCAATTCGTGGGTTAAATGTTTTAATTATATTTTTAACCAAATGTTTGGGTTTTTCCTACGCTATCTCACGACTAATTCGTACGAATTCGTACGAGTGATTAAAAAGTGGCTAATTTGTACTAATTCACACAACTTCACTCATACGAATTTGTACAGATCGTACGAATTCGTACGAGTGATTAAAAAGTGGCTAACTCGTACTAATTCATACGACCTCACTCGTACAATTTGTCCAAACCCCCGTGATGGGTAGGTTTAGGGGCGGGGTCAGGGGTAGGTCATACGTACGAATTCATACGAATTGGCCGAATTCGTGGGTAAAATGTTTTAATTATATTTTTAACCCAATGTTTGGGTTTGTCCTACGCTATCTCACGACTAATTCGTACGAATTCATACGAGTGATTAAAAAGTGGCTAATTTTTACTAGCTAATTCATACGACCTCAGTCTTACGAATTCGTATGATTTGTCCAAACCCCCGTGATGGGTAGGTTTAGGGGCGGGATCAGGGGTAGGTCATTCGTACGAATTCATACGAATTGGCCGAATTCGTGGGTAAAATGTTTTAATTAATAACCCAATGTTTGAGTTTGTCCTACGCTATCTCACGACTAATTCGTACGAATTCGTACGAGTGATTAAAAAGTGGCTAATTCGTACTAATTCATAAGACCTCACTCGTACGAATTCGTACGATTTGTCCAAACCCCTCGTGATGGTTAGGTTTAGGGGCGGGGTCAGGGGTAGGTCATTCGTAAGAATTCGTGCAAATTGGCCAATTCGTAAAATATGTACAACTTAGCAAAAACATACTAATTCGTACGAGTGAGGTCGTACGAATTGTTACGAATTAGCCACCTCGTAAAATTCGTACGAATTCTGATGAGATCAGGTTGGTTTGTCCATATTTGACCCAAAGTTGGGTTAAAACAACCCAGAATTTTTAGAGTGTATGGTTAAAAAAATGTTCAGTGATTATGAATTTCGCGCAACTTTTTCTCTAAATAGTGTTGATATGGCAACTAGTAAATACACTCAGTTTTGTCATGCTAGCATGTGTTTAAAACAAGTGTGTTAGGACGTTAGTGTGTGCCCCGCTCACCCCCACTGAAACAGCCTGCGGTTTATAGTCGAGAGACAGACAGTTAGCTGGACCAGGGGAATTGTTATAAGTTTTACATGATTTTCTTTCTTCTTCTGGCTGGCTGTAACATACTGAAGTTGTACAAGCGATTGTCAGTGAAAAGACCTCTTCCTCCATCTACACTGCTTACATTAACACTCGGTTTGGCTTTATGGCCTCCAAGCATATAAATCTCACCCGTCAGACTTCCTTTCGCTGTGTGTTTGTGTTTTTATTCAAGAGTGAATTCTTTGATATATGCCTTCAGAACCGTGTCTGAGGGGTTAATTTGCTGAGAAATGAGGGCAAAGTGTAGAACAAGTAAATGAAACTGTAAAATAATGTTCGTCTGGAACTGAATTAACATGGCCAAACATTTCCAGCTGCATGCATTTATTGCAATTAAATGCAAATGATGTACATTTCACCCCCAAGAGTCGGGAAGACGCCTGCTCCGCTCTGCTTTGTGGTTTTGCTCCGCTGCACTTGTTTTACAAGTAGACCACTGGGAATAATTTACACAGAGTGGGCACACCGAATGATTAATGACTTAATTAATTGAAAGGAAAAGACTTCTCTAGTGTTCTCAAATGGCTTGAGTGAATACCTAGAACTTTCTTGCAAATATACTTACGGACATTTTCATCATGGTTATTGCTAATTACTTGGTCGTTACACATCGAGATTAATTGCTAAACAGTTTAGTTTCCTGGTAAATGATAACTCGCAGTCTAAAGCATGTTGGGTTGTGACCCGAAAACGGTCTTTTCCAATGCAACTAATAGCAAATTGTGTCACCAAACAGAATTGCATAAATTATGACAAAATTTTGTTTCTTAAAAAGGTGTTTCAAATACAGAATGTAACTTCCAAGCAAAAATGCACTTTCCACAGATCATTTGCTCTGGAAACGCTCTTCATTTACTGCCCTTCGTGTCGTTTCAAACCTGTGTGACTTTATTTTGTTTCCAGATCTCAAAAGAAGAAGTTCTGAGGAACTGTTTTTGTTCATGCAATAAAAATCAATAGAGTGCAAAAGAGCTCGCCCAGTTCTCCAGCCATTTTTCCCAAAGGGATTTTTCAAAAGTCTTTGTTAAAGAGTTCTGATGCACCTTCAACAAAAGCATATAACATCCATTAACAACCTCATAGCTCACAGTAGGTCTGTCTTTAACAGTTTAGGAGTCATTGTTGTGCCATTTTTATTTCCAGAACCCAATGTTGGACTCTTTGATACTGGGTCCCATTGACTTTATTTGCATTGATACAAAGACATTTGTCGAGACACCGCAGTTTCCTTCTACCATTGGTCAGATAAACAGACAGTCCTGTTTGGTCACGCCATTGGTCAGGACGCTCAAACAAGCGAGTGTCTATCAGTGTCTTACAGTAGTCTCTGCACATTTTTACTTAGTTTTGTTAAAGTTCTCCTGTAGTTAATAATTGTATCCCTTAAAACTCATCTTTGATCACCAAAATGACATATTTAAACGTTTTTTTTTCCTTGGCTTGAATGTAAAATGGCAGACTGATCTCATGAAGTAGCATGTGTATGACACGCCAATTCGTATTTGCATTTTTGGCGTGCTATCAAGACGCATAATCGCTTTTCAGCGTGTTTATGAACGCCGTTGACTTAATGTTATATAAATATATGACTTACCTCAACCCTGTCCCTAAACTTAACCGTCACTGGGGTTAATGGCATTTATGACTGGACATTTGATGGCGTGTATGGACACGCCGAATGACGCGGACGTTAATGGCGTAGACATACACACGGATACACGTGGATAGCTCAAAATGCGTAGAGAGAAGGCGCCACTTGACTCGAAAGTGGCGTGTACAGTATGTTTACGCAAAAGTCATGATGTCATGTTGAAAATGGCTTGAATGTAACTCTATACTGTTGCATCATAGAGCATTATTATATTATAACCTTTATTTTACCAGGAAAGAAAGCACACTGAGATTAAAGATCCCTTTTCCAAGAGCGTCCTGGCACCAACAGCACACAACTCACATGGATTTAACGAATAACATACATCCAAACATATATAGAAAACACAGGCAAAATTTTAAAATAAAAGTCAGGAAAAGCATCTACAAACACATGTTTCAGTCTCCAAGTTTTTTAAAATCACTTTAAAAATGTCCAATGAAACCAACTATATGCGGTATATGTGATTCTATGGATATGCAAATGAGCCCCGGCTCCACTTACTCACTCCCTCAGAGATCCACTGGTTGACGATCACACGTTTGATTGGTTACAAGGTGGTTTGTGACGTCAGAAACACCAGCGATTTCAAATCGTGTTTTTGAGACTGTCTTTGGTTCACAATGCTGTCGACTTATGAACTTACACGTGGTTAGCATATTAACCCTCTAAGGGTTGTTCGGCCCAAATGGACCCAAATAATTTAAATATTTTTTTTTAAAAAATCACAGTTTCCTCGGAATGGTCTGAAATTTGGTGACTTTGTTGGTATTTGGTATTTGAACACCCCCAAAAATTGGGCACAGGATGTGAATAGTCTAAGTGGTTGTAAAAAAAAATAGTCACACTTGGGGTGTTCGGGTCCAAATGGACCCGCATGGAAATGAATGGGAAATTGCCAAAAATGTGAAAAATACCGAGTTTTTTTGTGCGTACAATCTACAAATCAGCAGCGATCTTGGAAAAACAGCACACAACAGTGAAGGGGTGAATCTATAAATTCAGATTATACATGTGTTTTGCATTTTAAAATGCTCAGTTTGTCCACCAGATGGCATCCATCTCATTTCAAAAATTGCTTTTATGAGGCCTAGGCTTGACTCCAAAATGAAATACAGCTTAAAAAAAAAAATTAAAATTTTTTTTCTATGTTCAATGGGGGAAATTTTGTCATAATTATTACATTAATACTAATTATATAATTTTTTTTTTATTTTTTAAATTTTCTCATAGCACCAAAAAAGAAAAGAAAAAATATTATAAAACACGAGTAAAAAAAAAAATCATGATTTTTTTTTTTTTAAATATGAATCCCACCCTTTGGGTCCATTTGGACCTGAATACCCCGAGTGTGACTCTGAAACGAACAACCCCAGAGGGATAAAAACACCACATGAACAACAATTTTGCTGTTTTGCAAAGCTGAATTTTCACCACCGAGGCATTTTAAGTTTTCTACAACAACGTTTTTTAGAGTCCAAAGAATAAAATGGGTCCTAAAGCAGAAGCTTTGAGAGCCAATGCTCTACTACATGCGTTCTCGAGCTCTGTATTTGCATGGAGTGAACCAGTGGCCCGTCAGCTACAGTAATTGTGAGTGGCGTGTCCAGTCTAGATCTCCGTAAACCATATGTGTGACTTCATCCCACCACATGCATGGCTCAAAACCAAGAGCTGGACAAGTTTTCCAGATGAACCTCGTGTGCTCCTTCCCCCCGCTTCCATTGCTTTTATTTAAATGCAAATTTTGAAACATCAAAGAAGCCAAAGAATTACAGCTCGAGCTTCATTAGCACTGACTAGATTGAAAGTTCCCTATGTTGCTTGTGCCCTGAGTCGCATCTCTCATTGTTGAAAGAGAGAGAGAGTATGTGGGGGGAATAATTGCATTAGCATGTCTGATTATTAGGCCTTGCGCTCTTGATTAGGCCTTTTAGCGAGTGTGCACGCTCCACTCATAGTAATAATCTATGCCAGACTCATCTTATTATTACAAGACTTGAATATTTAAGAAAGGTCATTTTGTTTAGCTAATGATGCTGTGTACTATTTAATGACAATCAATAATTGCATACACAAACCCTCTTGACGAAGACATTTTTCATTTGTCTTAGCGGGCATGAAACATTTCGGTAATGATCAATTAAATCATGATGGTTATGAAATGGTGGTTATTGCTTTGTGTTTCTTTTCAGCTTCCATAATTAAAAGAAAAGGTGCCGGGAAGGGCGTCTGTTAGAGGCTCGTGATGTGTTGTTTCAGTTCAAAGGCAGAGTAGTAAATATAAACCCACCGAGGCAGAAGTTTGAGCTTTTATCTTCGGCTGGGCCCAACGTCAGTCTCTCACGCGTTTAACCCCTAGATGACCGCAACACACCCAATGTGAGGAAAACACTGTTTTTGCAAACTCTTAATAAGGTCCTATTATGCCCTTTTATGAGTTTTGATTGTTCAAAAAACACAATATTTTTCACATATTTTACATTATTGCAACTCCTCTCTCCCCAGTCTTTTTGTATGCATCTTGTTTGATTAAGCCCCTCCTTCCGAAATAAGAAATGTCCTGTGATTGGTTAGCAGTGTGATTGAAACCTCTTTGCATGTCCAGGAAACGTCACGCCCCTTCATAACCGCAAGCTCTACTCAGATGTAAATATTAACGATGTCGTCAATTTCAAACCAATTCGAGCCGATTCAGACCCTGACAATGTTAACGAACACGAGGATCATGCAGAACGGATTTCACAGGATGTTTCAAAATGATTCAGGAAATAAATTTTAGTAAAAAACAGCTCCCTCTTCTCTAAGGCAGCCCAGCATGGCCTCACCCCCTTTGCTGCATGTCCCGGGGTGGGGTTTATGTAAATTTTAGGGTTTATGATGTCACCAACACGTAGTTCCTACCAGCCGTTTGGGGAAGTCCTTAAAAAGCAATTTCTGAAAAAGTAAATATCTCCCATTGTATTGAACTTTGAGCGTCATAACTTTGCAGATGTTGTTTATACTCAAACAGCAACATTACACACTAACTAAAGTTAAAAAAGTGAAATTATAATCAATGACCTCTTTAAGGCCCTGATATACTTCAAGCGAAATCGAAGAACAAACTGATGTGACGTCATTGCGAACAAAATCAGGCCATAACGAAGATTGTTTGGAGTTTGAAACAGCTTACCAAAGCAAACTTCTTGGAAAGTTTGCTACGGCTGGTAAACACATTCGTTCATCTTTTTACATCTCCTCTGGTTCATTTCTTCTGTCTGTGAGTAAAAACATGAAAACACTGGAGAACCGCTTTATGGTAGAAAATGAAGTTGGAGTTCTGATGAAATAAGACACTGACATGTTTAATATGGTAAAGATGCTTGATATTAAGCCATCTTTTGTATAATGTTTTTTATAAGAGTGAACGTATTGTGACTTTACTGGAGCGCTGAATTGCAGAGCGTGTGCAAACAAACATATCCAGGTTGCTATGGTCGGATGCTTTTCTTAGTTTTTCCCCAAGGCAAAGAACAAAAAAAGAACTTCAAATATATACCGGAGCTTTTAGAAGAAAAGTTTCAGAACATTAATGGTTCTGTCAGGTGCTATTTATACAACCCAAAATCAGAAAAAGTTGGAGCATTTGGTAAAATGCAATAAAATCAGAATCTGTGGTTTGTTCATTCTATTTAACCTTTTATCTTTTATCCTTTTATTAGCTGAAAAAAGTTTCCCAAATTTCCAAAAATAGGTTTCCCAATGTTTTCACTGACGACATAATTTTGTAAATACGAACAAATTTTGATTTCGATGGCTGCAACACACCCCAAATAAGTTGGGACAGAGACCAAATAAAAGTGAAAAGATTATCCAAATTAGATTATCCAACTATTTTGAAACAGTCCACAATGAGCAGGTGAACTGGTAATAGTTGAGATTATCATGTTTGGGTGTAAAAATGCTTCACAGTCTTTTGAAGCAAAGATGGGTTTGGCTCATTGTGCCAAATGTATCTTGAGAGAATTGTCAAACAATTAAAAAAAATCATATTTCTCAATGCAAGACTGCAAAGCATTTATGCCTTTCATCATCTTCCATACATAATATAGTCACAAGATTCAGGGAATCCAGAGAAATGTCAGTCTGTGTTTGGTAAGGCAGTAGACCTCTGTTGAATGTGCGTGACCTTTGACCCCTCAGACGGCATTGCACAAGATACCATCATGCTACTCTGTCAAATACAGCCACATGAGCTCAGGAGTAATTTGGAAACTCATTTTCACTGAACACAGTCGGACGCTGCATCAAGAAATGCCACTTGAGTCTCTGTAACTCAAGGAGAGAGCTGTACACCAGTTCTATGTGGAGATGCCGGTGAGTTCTCTGGGCCTGAGCTCGTCTCAGATGGTCTAGAAGACAGTGGAAATGTGTGCTGTGGTCAGATGAGTTCATGTTTCAGCTTGATTTTGGGAGAAAATGGAATCGAGTTCTCAGTCCCGACGACAAAATGGACCAACCAGACTTACACCAGCGACAGGTGCAAAAGCAAACCTCTGTCCTGGTTTTGAGGAGCATAGTATGGGTTACTTGCATTATTGTGAAGGTACAATTGACATGGAGGCACTGTACAGAGACATAAACTGCCATTAAAATGACATCTTTCCTTGGAAGCAAGACTGTTTTCTAGACTCTGCAGAAAATGTATGACCCATCATGAAAAGGAGAATCAGGCCATGATGACCACAGACTGTTGAGCGGCTGTCTTGTATCAAACAAGATTGAGCAAATATTCCTAGCAAAACTCCAACAATTAGTATCCTCAACTCCCAAACGATTAAAGGGTGTAATTAAAAGGAAAGGTGATGTGACACAGTGGTGAACATGTCTCAGTCCTTACTTATTTGAGGTGTGTTGCAGCCATCAAAATCAAAATTTGTTCATATTTACAAAACACAATTATGTTGGTCAGTGAAAACATTGGGACACTTTGTGCTTTTGTTGGTTAAAAAGAATGAACAAATAACAGATTCTTGATTTTATTGCATTTTATGCCCCAACTTTTTCTGATTTGGTGTTGTAGAACCTTTAGGGGTTCCTATCATGGGATCATTTTATGGATTTAGTGTTCAATTAATTAATTATGTTTTAGCAATTTTTTTTATTTTGATTGCATTTTATGAATTATACAGCTCATAAACATACCTTAAAACTAGAAAAAATGAAAAAGATGTGTTAAATGCAACATTTAAAAACATTACATATAGACCTTATGCACCAGAGTATGGAGGCGTATTGCATTCACTTGAAGAAAAAAAAAATCTACTCTGTTTTTCTGAAATAACAAGTTAATTTTTCATGAGAAAAAAACTTGCTCTGTTTTTCTGAATAATGAAAATTTAACTCGTTAATTATGAAAAACGAGCAAAAACTTTTTTTCTCATGAAAAATTAACTCATTAATTCAGAAAAAAAGAGCAAAATTTTTTTTCTCATGAAAAATTAACTCATTAATTCAGAAAAACAGAGCAAAAACTTTTTCTCATGAAAAATTAACTCATTAATTCAGAAAAAAAGAGCGAATTTTTTTTTCTCATGAAAAATTAACTCGTTAATTCAGAAAAAAAGAGCAAAATTTTTTTTCTCATGAAAAATTAACTCGTTAATTCAGAAAAACAGAGCAAAAACTTTTTTTCTCATGAAAAATTAACTCATTAATTCAGAAAAACAGAGCAAAAACTTTTTTCTCATGAAAAATTAACTAATTAATTCAGAAAAAAAGAGCAAAAATTTTTTTCTCATGAAAAATTAACTCATTAATTCAGAAAAAAAGAGCAAAAACTTTTTTTCTCATAAAAAATTAACTCGTAATTCTGAGATAATTAACTTGTTAATTCAGGAAAACAGAGTAGATTTTTTTTCAAGTGAATGCAATACGCCTCCGGACCAGAGAAACGTGGGGGCCGTCATCTTAAGAATATTGTCTTTGAACTTCCGGTTCTGTATATTTCTATGGCATCGCTGTCGAGGAGTAATTAGCTGGTGAAGTGGATTTACTTATTGTAGAGTTAACAAAAGTTATCATGAGCATTGTAATGTTTATCATAAGCTTTGTAAAGCAGATGTCTTAACAAATGTCGACCGGGAATTTTTTTACGAGCAGTTCATTCATACCTAAGATCGCTTTGGAAATACAGACCGGAAGTCAAAAGACAACGAGCGCAACACTGAAAAGGGGCGGGGCTACATAAGGTCTATAACCTGCTTATATTTCGATTTCTTGCTTTTTCTGTCTCCTTCATTGGAAAGTTGGAAAGTGGCCATATTAGTGATGGACCAATGTGAAAATTGTGGCCGATACCGATATTAATATTGCTGTTATGCCCGATACGATATACCGATACACAGTGAGGATTAGAGGATTATTGGTAAAAAATGACATCGCGATATTTTGTTTTTTTGCGATATAAAAAACAATTTCACCAGATGACTTAAATAGCTCCATTTGGAAAGAATGAATCATTCTAGAATTACTGATTTCGACAATTCAGAGTCACCGAATCACGAATACGAAACAACGCATTCGAAAATTTCGGACATAGTGTGCAACAGCCTTTAGTAAGACTGCCAGAAAACAGCGCGCAAGTTCCAGTCTCCTTCTTGGCTTGTTATTTTAACTGACAGAACTTGCGCTCGTAACGTATGCGCTCTTGCTAAAACAAGCATCCCCGCCCCCACACAGGAATGATTCACATCGCCCTATTTTGACATCGGAACAATAAAAAATGACCATATCAGCCGATATTTTAAATCGGCGGCCGATATATCGTGCACCACTAGGCCATATCTGTGCAAACTTCTCACCGCACACACACACACACACACACACACACACACAAAAGAAATTAGCTGCATTAAGGAGGGATCAGTGGGTAGCGGAGGAGAGCAGGGGATTATGGGATTGAGTGACAGCTCTCATCTCCACAGAGCTATCAGACTGAAGCCTGGTTTACCAGGATTACAACAAAACATAACTGTTTATTCAATCCATCTAACCTCACAATAATCTCAACACACACTCATCTGTCAGACTGTAATTCTGACACCACGGTTCAGCACAGGAGAGGTAAACACTTTGCACTATAAACATTTTGAGAGGTATTATGTGTGTCTGCAAAAAATGTATATTAGTTATCCAACTGATTTTCCATACAGAAAAACATTTACAGACGATAGCGTGTCTTCTGAACTGCTATAGGCCTGTCACTGCACACTTACAATTACCTGGGTCGTTGATCAAATTTGTCATTGACATTCTGATTAAACATGAAAAATATTTATATGAATAGGAGTCGACAATAGACACTCTTATTGGTTGCTTAAAGCATGATCCAACAAACAAAAAGCAGGAAGCTTAGGCCTATAGAATTTTGTCACTGAAATTTCTATATCCGATTATCTATTCCCAAAATAAATTGGGAAAAACGTGATCTGGGAGGTGTACATTACACTTTATTTTAAGCTGATATTGTTCCAGTGTAATCAAACAAATAAGTACTGAACAATATTAATTAGCCTAACTAAACATACGTATAGGGTTAAAGTTAGGGTTTAGCATCAGGTGCTTGAAATTGTCCATATTTAGTTTTTTTTATTATTAATAAGTGAATTAATTAATTTTCTATAATTATGTTAATATTATTTACTAGATGTAACCACCTTAAAATAAAGTATTACCTGAAATCTGTTTAAAAGGTGTTGTGTTGTCAAATTACAGTGATTATCGTCACTGAATCTCTTGAATATTTACAGTTTAGCTGTAATTGAGTAAGATGGCATTTAGTTTCCCAGCATGCACTGCTGTGTTAAAAAAAACATGTGGTTGCATTTTATTTATATTTGTTTCATAGTTGGGTCAGCCATATTTGAATGTGGTGATGTTTCAGAGGACGTAAACGAGGCTGAAATGGTTCTTGAACATTGTGTTTATCCACATGAGACTGTAATTGTGTGGCGGACACATTTTCTAATACTTTTTAGATAGAAAGGGAATGTTGGAAATTGGTCAAAAGTTACTCAGGACTGTGTTTTTTTTAATTTTATTGCTTTTTAAGTCACTTATGTACTTATTATACTTTAAGGTTTGGATTAATTGCTTGTAATTCTGCATAATTTACTGGTATTACTACAGTATAAGTAGGCACACATGTAACTGCTTAAATATTTTTTTTGCAAAAAACCTGTTGAAAGTGTTGTGTTGTCAAATAGCAGCGATTTGTATTTGTCTGCATTACTGCAATCTCTTGTATATTAAATAAAATAATAATTAATTGAATTAAAGCTGCATGCAGCATTTAGCGGGGTTCAAGCAGTTAAGGCCTTATTTAAGCACAAAAGCATCAAAATACATTGTTTTATTTAGCAAGCATTTAACCACTGACATCATAAAAGACCATTTACAGCTAATACAGGCACTCTACCATATGGTTTTAAAGCTTTTTAACAGTTATAGCGGCACCTATGGTCCGATCCCCATAAAATTGTGCAATGTTATTTCACATGTTCCCACCAATATTTGTGAAGTTCTGGGTTTTCATTGAGGATTTATAGGCTTTTGAGTGTATTTTGCCACGCCCCTATTCTAAATGACCTTATTATAGCCATCATAATAAAAAATTAAAAATAATGTGGTTGACTCCCTTCTGTCTCACGGTTGGGCTGAATTACATTAGTTAAGGTGAACGTACTGCCGAGGTTGCTTTACCCCTTCAGATGATCCCAGTAGTGTTCACCCAAAGTGCTGAACGACTTTAATGGATGGTTGAGCTCTTTCATATGGAGCCAGAGACGGCCGAGGCTGAAGATATCCGTCGTACTGTAACCAAGGCGGATGGATATTAGGATATACCCGTCTGAGGCTCATTTCTGTTTAAATAGCAACAGATGTCTCCTCTGGATGCTTAGATATTGAAACAAGTTTGTCCAGATACCCATTACAAGACATGTTGTTCTATAAAAGCCTCTAAAGACAGTTGTGTAGTCCTAGTTTAAATGCATGATGGGTAGTAGTGTTTGGAGGATAGATCTACGGTCATCTCAGTATTCTCCCCAGTTTGAAATTGTCCAGGTTGTTTAAACCAGGAATGATAGATGCAAACTACAAGTCTTGGCATGACAAGGATGTGGCGAGGCTCAAATATGTGTTTACTGATCTAATGTCATTTCATCGGATTATGGATAAATACACATTTCTAAAGGCAGAATTAGCCAGATTTTTGCAAATTAGGCAGTTTATTTAAAGAAGCATTAGATGATAATCTTGAAATATCTCCAATTGAGAAATTACTGTTTCAAACATCTGGAAAAAGCATCGATTTGTCGTTTTTATAATTCATTAAGTAATCGATCTGACACGTTCACAAAGAGAATCAGGAGATTATGGGAAGCTTTTAGTTCTGGTTGACGAAGTTTGGGAAGATGCTAAAACAATACCGGTCTGTCATCGTATACGAAATCAACTCAACTGAAGTTTCTACACAGATTACATGTAATAATTACTAATATATTATATAGACTCGTTACATGCAAAGTGAGATACTTACTATATATAAAGTTTTCATCAGCTGTAAGCCATAATCATCAAAATTATAACAAATAAATGCTTGGAATATCTCACTTTGCATGTAATGAGTCTATTAGTTTCACCTTTTAAGTTGAATTTATGAAATAAACAAAGTTTCACCTATATCTCCCACTTGTAGAAATGCTTTTAATAATTCCTTTGCAAGACCAAAATTTTGAATAACACACTTGACGAAATGCAGAAGTATAAACCTGCAGCTGATCATTGAACTTCTGTGGATATTGCAAGACTTATCAATATCAGGACTTTTAAAACACGGAAACAGAGGATAGATGTAGATTTGTTCATTCTTTTCCTGATTTTTTTGCAGTATTATTATTATTTGTACATATTGTTAATCTATTCTCCCAATGAATGGATGTTGTTTTTGATTTCTAATCCATGAAAAAAGAAATCAAGAAAAAAAAAATGTGGTTGTACTTTATTCATTTGTTGCAAATGTGCTATTGCTACATTGTAATTACACAAATAAGTACTAAATACTGTTAAGCAATTAAACGTTTAAACATTTAACAGTGGCACAAATGACAGTGCTGTTGTTTTTTGTTGTCTCTTGTAGTAACTTTTACTTTATTGAAAGGAGTCTGTGTTAAAGTGTAATTATAGTACTGAGTAATATCAACTAACTACATGTTCTTAATATATGATTAGGATTAGGGTTTGGTTGAGGGTTAGTTGCATGTAATTATGCATAATTTACACACTGTAAAAAAATGTTGTTGGTTTAAATTAAAAAATTAAGTAACCTGGTTGCCTTAAAGTTTTAAGTTGATTGAACTGGAAAAAGTGAGTTAATACAACGAAGGAGATTGATTTAATCATCAGAAACTCAAAATAATACGTTATCTCAACTAAATAAATTATTTAAGTTGATTTGACAAAAGAAAAAATGTTGTGATAACAAATCTTGAAAATTCTTTTTTTACAGTGTAGTTACTCTGTAAAATAAAGTGTTACCGTAGCTTGTTTTTTTAATGTTCAAATAATAATTGCATCTAACAAAATTAATTGATTATCACCAACAATCCTATAATACTATTATTTCACTGAACTAAATCACTAAACCCATCTTATTGTACCTCTATGCAGTGTCACAATGGCCGAGACAAAAATATTGTTAATTTAATTTCCAAAGCGAACAATAATCCATAATGGTCAACTATTGATGTTATCATCCCATAATGCAGCGTGATATCATTAACATTGTAATTTTTTAATACAATCATTTTTGTAACAATTTTCTGTGAAGCTGCATGCTCTGAAACAATCTGGATTGTGAAAAGCACGATACAAATAAACCGGCCTGATGATGGTGATCATCTCCTGTAACTCAACTCAAAGATCTGTTCCCCTCGATCAAACGCAGGACTGATGCGCTGCTGGTCAGGGACAGCGATGGGGTCACTGATCCGTCTCTCTGAACTGAACTGCAGGTCAGAGGTCAAATGTGATTTATTGAGTTTTGACCTCTGGAGTCACAGACACCGCTATGCCCTCTCGGGCCGAGTCCAGATCACAAACCTGCGCTGCAGAAATACACATCTATATATACGCCAAAGAAAAATGCTCGGTCCGTTAAATGACTAATGCTATTGCACATAAAATATTATCATTGCCTTTGATGGTTTGCAAATATCACTGACAGCATTATATTAGAATTGACATATTTTGTCAAAACATTAGAGATGCAGCAAGGAGAAATTATCAGTGCCAGACAAAGAAAAGGAAAAACAGTAGCCTAATATTTAGACACTAGATGGTGGCATCCTGTTAAATTAGATTTGCTCAGAGCTGTTGCTATGGAGACAGTGAATGAAGGTGAATTCTATGGAATGGAATTAAACAAACGTTTTATACACTTTCACATTTTTATGTGCATGGGGGGAAAAAGTTTGATCTAACCATCAAAAGGTGGATCATATTTTACGTATTTTTGAAATATTTTAAAAACGAGGGAAGAACAAAGCACTAAATTTGGTTAAGGTATTTATCTGACGAAATTATTTGGCAATTTTTTTTACAATGAACATAAATGGGTAACACTTTACAATAAGGTTCCTTAGTTAACATTAGTAAATGCAATAACTAACATGAACTAACGATGAGCAATGCATTAGTTACAGTGTTTATTAATCTTTGTCAATGTTAGTTAATACAAATCCAGCTGTTCATTGTGCTTTCATGTTAGTTCACAGTGCATTAACTAATACAACCTTTGATTTTAATAACGTATTAGTGAATGTTGGAATAAATATTAACTAAGATTAATAAATGCTGAATGAATAAATCGTTAATTCTTAGTACATGTTAACTAATGAACCTTATTGTAAAGTGTTACCCATAAATGTATAGAAAAAATCTTATAATATTAATATTCGTAATATTTGATTGGTTCTCTCTTGTTTTTAAATGTGTTCATCATTTCTTTGTATGACAGACTGGACAAAAATGAAGTCTGCACAATTTCATTGTGTTATTGTCAAGCACAACAACAACAACTATGCAATACGGTTACAAATGTATTTAGTAAATTAAATGGTGAAGATGTCAGTTTTCTAACAAATATAACATATTTATTAACATATTTTAATATATTTATTATATTATATTAAGATTTCATAAAATGTCGATATATGACAAGACAAACAAAACAAAGATTCAGCTATTTGAATGTAAACATTTCGTTGGTGTCTGTGTGTATGAGTGTGTGTCTGTTTCTTTGTGGCTCTTCCTGCGCGGTCAGAGACGAGAGACAGTGTGTTTATGAGGAGAGAAACTGAAGACGAAGAAGAGGAAGAGCCTGTGCTGTCCAGCACATGCCAAATGAGACGCGTGACTCATAAGATGAAACAGGGGATTAGGTGGTAATGATCTGGCAAATGATTTTGAAATTGTAATTATCTACCCTGTGCTGTTACGCTTAGATCTTGTGTGTGTGTGTGTGTGTGTGTGTGTGAGGGAGAGAGAGAGAAGAGAAGGATAAATATATATATATATATATATAGAGAGAGAGAGAGAGAAAGGGGTTCATGCAAGAGTCAATATCAGTGATGAAGTATTTGATAAAAACAAGTATCGGTTTCTCAAGGAAAGCCATGAAAGTTTTCTCTGATAGTATTGTGATAATTTTAGCAGGCTTCAAGCTGAGCTCTGTGATCCCTGCGTGAGTGCAGACAAAGAGGATCCGAGCGCCTCTCACTCCAGCGTAAACACTTGACCTGGCCAGTCCCACTCGTACCTGTGTTACAATGCTCAAGCCCTTCAGTGAGCAACAACAGAAGCCCTCCAAATCCTCCTCTGCGTAGAGCAAACACACGTTCATCAACAACATGACAACCTGTGGATGCAACACGCCGCAATATGACAATAGTGGTCCTCTTCAAAACAGATGTTCTCTGGCCATTTTAATTTCCATTGTTTCTTAAAACAATGAATCTCATGGTCTCAGTCGTCAGCTTCTAACAGCGGTGGCTTGCTGCCCCCTTCAGGTCAGAGAGTGGAATTACACACACACTTCAGATTAACATGCATCTGATATCTAGGCAGAACTTCGAAATCAAGAACGGGCTCTTTTTCAGCACACATGGACTGTAATCCTTAATATGTTGTCATGAGATCAAAACAATAATCAGTTACATTAATTTTTTGAGTTAACAAACAAAAAGTAGAACTTTCTACTGAACGAAGCAATTAATTGCAATTTAATTGAAATATTGACTAAACTAATTTATACAATTTGAGTCCATAAATTAACATGTTTGCATGCCTCACAGACAACACTATTTTTGTATTAAGTGGCTAATAGACAAATCAGACATGAGCTTTATTTGTTGTAATAGTAACATTAAAAGCAATGTTATAACATAATTTTCAACACACTCAAATGTTTGTTATTGTTTCGAACAAGTAAAACCCACACTTTTAATCCATCAAATTAAGTGATCTGGAGTCTAATTGAGCACTCTTGACTGTTTCGTTAGAATGAAAGAAAATAATGTGATTTTAAATGATCAAACGTAACAAAGTTGAAGTTCAGGGAAGATCACACCTCCCATGAGTCATCAAACCTTCAATACCAAAACTTACATACTGTGCCTTTAACTCTTTCCCCTCCAGTGTTTGGCAGCCACCGCCAGCCTTTTTGATCAAACTTTCATGGCCCCCAGAATATTATGGATGTCTGAACAATCAATATTTGAAAAGAAACAAACAGAGCCTCTGCTTTAAAATAAAAATAAAAAAAAATTAATTCTACCTTCCTTTTTTTTCTTGTTTGTCAAAACCCTCAATAGTCTAAGTTTCATGAAAAGGCAACATTTTCAGAGGCAACACATAAGCAAATGCTTTTAGCAATGCTCTATTTTTCTCAGTTTTGATCAGGGGATTCAGTAATCTTTCAGAAGATGTGCAATAGCGCCCCCTGCCGTATAACAGCGAAAACACGGGATCCATCAACGGTGAGGAAAGAGTTAAAGATTACAAGGGGACGCGAATTTAAACAAAAAATGATGTGCACGGAATAGCATTTTAAATCAGTGTTGGGGAACGTTACTTTGATGCAAATTAAGTCATGCATTGCAATATTGGGTTACTCTATAAAAAGTCAATAAATGCCAAAAAAATAAAAAATAAACCCCAAAACTCCTTTGACTAAATCTCACAAATGTTGATATTCAGATTAAATAACAAAATTAAGAGCATATCAGATTTGGTCAAACAATTATTAAACAATACATGGACTAATTTGAACTTTTTTTGAATACATTTTATTCTGTTCTCATTCTAATTCCTAATGACTTTAGAATACAATTCTTCATCCAATCTGCCACCTCAATTACAATTAAGGGAAATTTAGTCATTTTCAAAGAAAGTCTAAATGCACAGTTCTGACACAAATAGGTAAATCAGTATTAAGTCTCCATAAAAGCCTGATTATAAAAACAGGATTCTATGATAAATCACAGTCACTCAGAGTGTTGCTGATGTGGAATATCTGCTCTTGTTCTGTTTTAGAGGTAATGTTGCTGTGGTCATTATACACTCAGTAGCCATGTCTTGTGCATCCTTCCTGACCTCCTGATGTGAACAGGTGCTGCTCTCATCAGGTTCCTCTCCATTACTGCCAAACTGACCATCTTCAGGCTCTCTCTCTGTGTGTGTGTGTGTGTGTGTGTGTGTGAGCACATTAGTAAGGCTGCTGTGGGGAGGAAAGTGTGTGTGTGGTATCAGAGCGGGTTTAAATGAGGTAATCTGATAATTGACGTTCATTTGATAACATTTTGCTCTGGCCTCTGAAATTAACCTAATAATTTAAATTTCCTTAAGAATTTCTATTGTGTTTGGATCAAGCGTGCCGCACCAGCCCTCAAAAGTGAAGCCAAAACGTCTCGATCGCCCCCCTGTGGCCGGTCCTAGTATAGCTCCTAACCCCCGCCTCCCCATGTTACTCAATGGGACGCGAGACCAACTAAACAATTAAATTACACTTCACATTTCCTTTTTCCAAAGATAGTTTCTGTCATTTACTGTAGTTTCTATCACGTTGATGTCATTTCAAGTGTTTGTTTTTAAAATTTTAGTTAGTTATATGATGATAAATTAACGGTGCTCTGACGTCATGATTGACAGCTGTGATTGACAGGTTCTCTGTGCGAGGTAGTCACTGAAGCACCAGCGGACTTTTTCTTAATAATGTTGATTATGTGGTTAGTAGTTGTATTTACCTTATTTTAACGAGGTTCTGCAATCGGCAGACATCATTAGACAGGAAAGAAGCAGACAGAGGCAGCTTAATGAAAGTGCGGGGCGTGTGCTTGCGTTTGATTCAGCGAGAATGAGGGCGGGGCCTTGATTTCGTGGCTTTACTTCCTGCTCACGACTGCGCATGACTGGTCCCCAAACACGCAAGTGCGCAGACTCAAGTTCGAGATGTCAGCGCCATATCGAGACACTGGCGGCCTCAGTTCTCTCTGATGGAAAAGAGCGAAGGGGCGTCGTCCATCTTTTTTTACAGTCTATGGTTTGGTGCATTGATGACATGCATATGCTCTATATGAGTTCAGTGATTCAGGTCAAATGATTGTGAAATAATGATTCTGTTAAAACACAACCAACACCATCAGATCACCTTATCCATTTGTTTATCTGGCTGTTATAACTCGTATACAGCAACCAAACAACATCTGAAGTGAATGATTTAAGGGCGAAGAGCCCAACTAAACACACACTGATCACCATAATGGTGACTTAAATTATGGTTTTCTCCTTCAGTGATTCTGCTTGATATCATCAGGTGTCTTCAATGATGAAAAAAAAAGGAATTCTAAATTCATCTTTGACGTCAGTCTGTTGTTCTGATATTTTTGTTTAAAAAACGTAAATTCTACTCATTTTAAATGGTTAAATTTTAAGTAATTAATTTAGTTAATTATAACTCAATTCTAGATTTGTTAAATTGAATTAATAATATTGATTGTAATCTGTTGCCTCAATTTTATTGATTAGATTTATTCAGTCATATTCATATTTACAGTGCACTTGGGATATTACGACACACGTAGATAACGACACATTTCATCGTCTGTTGGAAAAATGTGGTTAACTTCTGTAAACCGTGTCTATAAGCAAGGACAAAAATAAAGCAATTGAATTTTAATAAATATCGATTCTGGAATGGTAAAAAAAAACAAGTGTTCCTCTGTGTGGAAATCCTTAGACATGTTTGTGAAGATTGTTTTGTACAGTGTGCGTCTCCCTCAGACTGTAACCGAAGCTCAGCCGCACCAGACACACGTCAGCTGCGTCTTACGTCAGCAGCGTCACTGAACGCGGATTCACAACAGAACCGGAAGACAATACAATGCTGAATAAAGTTTTTGTTAGTTTTTGGACCAATATGTTTGTTCTGCTAAATGACTAAATGTAAAACATGATTGGATGATGACAAACTTATTTCATATCATACAGATGTGATCGAACAAAGCCCTCTTTATGATTTATAATCATGCGTTCTGCTGAAAGACAAATGAAAGACAAAACTGGACAAATGAAGGAAAGGATGAACAAGTAAAAATAATGAAGAGTGAAAGACGGAGGTAATGAAGAAAAACTGATTAACAAACAAAAAGAAAACCAAAAGAATAAACAAACAAGAAGAATGAAGAAAAAACAACAAACAGACAAACTAGTTAAGAATAAATTAATAAACTAAATAGACAAGAGAAAATCTAAATTGATTTAAAAAAATAGATTAAAAACAAAAAAAGATAAAAACAATCTGAAAAAGAATGCTCTGTTTGCGCTAAAACATAATTTACCACTTTATTTACGAAATATTAATCTCTAACTGTTCAGGCAACAACGAACTGCTCTAACACGCATGCGTGGTGCTCTCGTGAAAGCGCGTCTCTGTTTACGTCTGTCTCTCTCTTCACATATGGAAAGTGAGAGTATGTTCTCCTGTCGCTATTTTAAGCAGGGAAAACATGAAATACGATTCGAAAAAAGACAACAGAACACCAAAGTGTATACCAACGTTTAAGAAGGAATTTACGTGTAGTTTTATGATGTTAAAGCTGGACGATTTCAGATCCTGTATAAAAGTTTGATCAAGGTGAGTGTTCATGTGTGACTTTCTCATATTAATGAATCTCTGGACGACATTTTACGTGATTGTTTGATATGAAACCTTTAATAAAGGGTTTCTTTCACTTCAATGTTTCCTTTGTGTTTTAGAAGTTTAGTTTTTTGTCTAAACTTTCATTGGTCAAAACACACAAACGCGAACAAACACGTTTAGCGGATCAGAGTCTGTCAAAGTGTGTCGGGGTTTGTTTTCGTTTTCACCCGAACATGTTCAATCCGCGTGTCTCGGTGTCCGTTATTTTTCATAAAATTCTAAATCCAACGGCCGACTTTTGTGTTTGTGTGTGAGTGTAAAGGCCCAATGAGCTTGGGTTAATGCAGTCACATGGTCCTTTTTCTCATACACTCCAGATACGTTCAGCTTAATTATGAAGGTTGTTTAATTTAGTGTGTGGATGTTTCTTCGTCAGAGTCAGTGGAGGAGATAAAACTCATCTGATTCTCCTGGATCTTCATCATGGGTAATTCACAAGCATCCAGAGATGGAAATGTCTCTCCAGAATGCAGGTACTTTCAACAAAATATTGCAATACACACACACACACACACACACACACACACACACACACACACACACACACACACACAGAGAGAGAGAGAGAGAGAGAGAGAGAGAGAGAGATCAAAAATATGATTTTGTTGCCTATTTTTTGTTTTGAAACTAACATAAAATATTAAATAAAACGAGAGGAATCTTTATAAGAGGATTAAAATTGTTCCTCTCATAAAGAATGAATCTAGCAGTGGTTCTCAAAGTGTGGTAGGCTACACTAGTTGTATGCAGAGGAATCACTGAGTAGGCAACAGTAGTTTTTTACTTAAAGGGTTAGTTCACCCAAAAATGAAAATTAAGTCATTAATTACTCAACCCCATAAGACCTTCGTTCATCTTCGGGACACAAATGAAGATATTTTTTATTAAAGTTGAGAGGTGGATCACATTTTCTTCATTGACTTTCTGGGCCGTCAAGTTTCGATCCCTTAGGAGCCTATGTAGCAGTGATCCATCTCTCAAATTTAATCAAAAATATCTTCATTTGTGTTCTGAAGAGGAACGAAGGTCTTAAGGGGTTGGTACAGCATGGGGGCGAGTAATTAATGACTTAATTTTCACTTTTGGATGAACTAACCCTTTAATATTTAAGTACAGAAGGCTACAGTTTTTATTTCACTTTTAGGTGCAATACATTTGAATTTAATCATTATTTAAGTTTTTTTATTTACCTGTATGTAAGCAGAACAGTGCAGTGTTAATGTTCAAACTGTGTTTTTACAATGTTTAAAGTAGCTGACAATAATAAATATTCTTATTAGAAGTTAAACTGCTTCATTTTTGAGGTGTGCATAACTGTAGCTGAATAGTTAGGCCTACTACGCTACTGTATTTTCATATTGATTGTTGGTGGTACTTGGGAAGCCAAATACAGTATATTCTGAGGTGGTAGGACTTGGTGTAAAAAGTTTGAGAACCACTGGTCTAAAGGATTAAACTGAATCTGTTCTCTGTTCCAGTTCAGTCCAGCAGAAGAGCTCAAACCCAGAGTCCAGCTGTGTGTCTATGAAGAGTGACCGCTCTATGGTTCCGCCAATTAACTTTAAGAGTGAAGACACACGGCCTGATCTCAGGTATATCATTTATATAAAAGATGTGCTTATAGTATGACACGTTTGAATTCGACGTATAATTTTTCAAAGTCAGTCAGTCTAATACTAGCAATGACATCAAGTGCATGTAAGCTTTTTAAAAAAAAAAAAAAATTCTCAGTGGAATTGTGTGGATTTTTTTAATGATTGTTGAGGGCCTGTGTTTATCAAGCTTTTCAAAGCGTCATTTTAGTCTCAAACGGTTAGTTGATAAAAACTCTGTCACTAATTACTCTCCCTCGTGTCGTTCCAAACCCGTAAGACCTTCGTTCATCTTCGAAACACAAATTAAGATATTTTTGATGAAATCCGAGAGCTTTCTGTCCCTCCACTGACTGCAACTGTCAAGGCCCAGGAAGGTAGTAAAGACACAGTTAAAATGGTCCATGTAACTACAATGGTTCAACATTAATACATCAGAACGTAGGCTCACTTTTGGCCGATGCTAATCGTGTGTGAAGCTGGCCACTAATGAGCCAATGTCTTTTTACACTATGGCAACAGCGTAGGAGTATGACATGGAAAGGAAGAGATTGTTGAATAAAGTTATTTTATTTTGTTGTTGTTTTTTGCGCACAAAAAGTATTCTTATCACTTCATAACATTAAGATTGATCTACTGAAGTCACATGGACTATTTTAACTATGTCTTTACCACCTCTCTGGCCCTTAAAAGTTGCAATGACGTTGTTGTCGATGGAGGGACAGAAAGTTCTCAGATTTCATCTTAAATATCTTCATTTGTGTACCGAAGATGAAAGAAGGTCTTACGGGTTTTAGGGATGCAACGGTACACGGTAAAATCCCGGACCGTTCGGTCAGCCCTGCACGGGACAATCTAACCTCGTGTCCCGCGGGACTTCGGTTCTGCCATAGAGTTCGTGCTGATCCATTTACCGTACTTTACGCACTATAAGGCACACTTAAAAGCCGTTAATCTTTTCAAAAAAACGACAGTGTGCCTCATATTCCGCAGCGCCGTACTATATATGGATCAATTAGTTAACAACGCTCCGCGTTATTAAATTCGCCCGCGAACTCGCGCTCGTGTCCAGTTTATGCCCGCTTTGTCACACGGTGACGGCCAGTTCAACCTCGTATAAATAAGGTTGTGTGTCTCCCGCTCACGAGCGATCACAGACACACGAACAGACACTATCCCGGCGCTGCTCGCTCGTCATATGTTCATAAAGCGCTCTCCGTTCACAGTAACGGGTCGTCTCATTCAAAACAGCCAACTGTTGCTGTTAGCGAGCTGCCGCACATTGAATACTCATATGAGTCAAGCTGCGAATGTAAGTTACGTGCCCGCGCCAGCGCGCTCACGCTTACTAAATAAACGCCTCACCTCCGGCTCCACGTAGCCTGCTCTCTACTTTCCCAGCACATAGTGGATGCATAACGCAAACCCAGTCAAACGTTTGACTGCTGTATATTTTTGCACAAGAATCTCTCAAAAGTGGATGAGTAAATAACATTGCACTTTGTATCCTGAATGCAGTATTTTTTTTATTACATTATTTTGCTTTGCTCTTTTTATTCAAACCACAAGCTAATTTATGTTAAAGGTAAAAGTGCACTTTTTCTTTCACATTTATCACTTCATTGACCAGTTATCAAGGTTTGGAATTGGGATCCACTTGAATATTTTAAAGTGTGTTCATTTACATTTTGTATATCATAAGTGGTAGTTGAAGAGGTTGTATTACTTAGTGTTGTTCAGTACAGACTAGAGTGTTAATTTATTCCATACACATTGATGTTCTTCCTGTGACATTCTGTTTATGCTCATAAGAAAAATAAAACAGATTTTTGGGATGAAATAGCAGTCTTTTTCTGCACAAAACATGTACCGAAACCGAACCGAGACCGTGGCCCAAAAACCGAGGTACGGACCGTACCGTGGGCTATCTGTACCGTTGCACCCCTAACGGGTTTGGAACGACATGAGCATGAGTAATATAGTTCAAAGGGGTAGTTATGTTATAACTTAAATTATGTCATATGACATAATTTAATTTATGGATGAACTATCCCTTTAAAGTGCTGAGAATTCATGAAATGTACTCCTACTTTCAATCTTAAGAATAAAAGAAGGTTATAAAATTTTTCCAAGCTTAGAAGGTCTCAGTAGGGTCTTGTGACACACTGAGGACACAGAGACGTGCGCGAAAGAATATTTTTTGAAATGTTTGACGGATATCGTTTGGACAGAGCAGCATCATCTTTGTCAGCGCTGGTTAACGTTGGGATGAACTTGCCTTTTAGAACATGTTTCCGCTGTTAGACTAGTTCAACAAGTGGTAATGCCTCTTCCGTCCGCCGGCTCAGTTTTCTTGTGGAATCCTGAATATATCATCAAATCTAGCTTATGGTATATAGGCTGATCGGTTACATCAGATACACACAGGTTTAACATTTGTAATTAAAGGGCACCTATTATGCCCCTTTTTACAAGATGTAATATTGGTCTCGGGTGTCCCCAGAATGTATTTGTGAAGTTTCAGCTGAAAATAACCCACAGTTAATTTATTATAACCATTTGAAAATGTCATTTTTGGGGCCTGTTTAAAAATGAGCTGTTTTGGTGAGGACCACCTTAAATGCAAATGAGCTGCATAACCCCACCCTGCCTTTGGATGAGGGCGTAACTTGCAGACCTATGGCAGTCGGTAAGCAGACGGGCTGAGAGAGTGAGAGATCTGCAGTCATTCAGCCGTACATGTTTGAATGGGAATATATAAATAGTCTCTGATTAGACCCAGATGACGAAGAGACTCCGGTAGAATAAACACAAATGAGAATGGACCAATGGATGGTTATTTGATACATTTATATACTTATAGAGTTGTAATCGCATCCCCTTTGCAATTATGGATGTGCAAAACACACACAGAGACACACACAAACACTAACGCTGGCGCATTTTTTTGAAACTACTAACACATACTGTGATAAAGTTTGCTACGTACAAGCAAAATTACATTTATGCGAGGGACCTGTGGCGTCATGTTTACTTATCATACAGGTGCTTCTGTGGCAAATGTGAGAAGATGGCTAACTTACAAAACAAGAAAATATATGCAGTTTTTTATACAATATCTTTAAATATATATAAACGTGTGGTTACACACTATACAAACAAGGTTTAAATTATATACACAGACATCCTACGACGATGACAACTTTAGACGCATTTGTTGTTGAATTGGCTGACAACGACTGAAAAGACTATTTGCTCAAAAATCATAAAATACACTTACTGTTACTGGAGCTGACGGTGGATCGCAAACAGTAGACGACGATCCACACTTGAGGATTAACTTTGAAGCAAGACCTCCTTTGAATTGACCCTCGTTCACAAAACGAGGAAATGCGCCTCTTAAACTTCCAAAATACAATACATCCACTGCTGTGTTTTCAGTGGCTCTGATGTCGGAAATAAGTGAAAACTACTATGTTATTATTACATCCCATCCCACAACAGAACATATATGTTTCCAAGAGACATTACCGGCTGTCGTTGAAACAATGGAGGATGAATACAGATCACCGAGGGAGGGGTCTAGGCCACAACCACACTGTCAATCAAACCCCTTGCTCAATTCTACGTCACACAAAGAGCCGAATCTTAGAACAGCTCGTTCTGAGACAGTGCATATGATTTATTGAGATTGTAAAAAAAACCACTGGGTGGATTTATATCATTCTAGGGTGGTTTTGCTCACACACTGCCAACACACATTTATGTTCAAACACCATGTATGACAAGTAAACATGACGCAACAGCTCCCTCGCATAAATGTAATTTCGCTTGTACGTAGCAAACTTTATCACAGTATGTGTTTGTAGTTTCAAAAAATTGCGCCAACGTTAGTGTTTGTGTGTGTCTGTGTGTGTGTTTTGCACATCCATAATTTCAATCTCATCTAAAGGCAGGGCGGGGTTATGCAGCTCATTTGCATTTAAGGTGGTATACACCAAAACAGCTCTTTTTTAAACAGGCCCCAAAAATGACATTTTCAAATGGTTATAATAAATTAACTATGGAGTATTTTGAGCTGAAACTACACAAATACATTCTGGGGACACCCGAGACCAATATTACATCTTGTAAAAAGAGGCATAAAAGGTGCCCTTTAACATTTGCAAACCAGTGAGTTAATTTCCTTAAAATAATTGTAATCAAAGTTCATAACACGGTGCAAAACAATAACAGACCAGTGTTTCCCCTACCATTGTGTTAGGGGGGCAGACCATCCCCCCCAAAACGACCCCCCGCCCCCCTAAAATGCTGACGAAATCCAGTTATAAAAAAGGATTTTACTGTATATTTTTGAGGAATAAATAGAAAGCGGTTCAGTACACTTGAAATAAAAATCGTGATATAGACTAGTGTGTGTGAATATTAAACCACAAATACTATATATGAATCCTGTTCGTATGAATCGTATGTTCCGTATGAATGAATAGTGCAGCCCAGAGCCGTTAAATATGAATATGTTTTTCAACGGCTCTGGTGCAGCCGACGCGCAGTTTTATTTACCACACACACACATACACTGAAGACACAAGTGTGACGCTTGCGCTGTTTTTTCCTATATGAACACAGAAATGATTGAACTTCCTCTCCAGGCTCTAGATCCACTCTGAAAGTCACTTCGTGATCATTTAACTGCTTCATTTGTGAAACTATCATCATGACGATCATGACGAACACACAGAAACTCAAAAGGGCTTCACGGCAACCCGTCAAAATAAAAGTTCGATTTAACTTGACAGAACTATATAAGTGTTGTACAGTAGAAATAGGAAATGTCCAGATGTAATAATACATTAACATTAATACAAATAAATTATGAATTTTTTAAACAAAACTGAATTTAAGGAATAATCCAGTATTTAATTTTAAAGGGGTGATGAACTGAGAAATCAAATTTTCCTTGAGCTTTTGACATTTGGGGTCATCATATTATAAGAATATCCTGTAAGTTTCAGAACTGAAAACGTCCTTGTTAGTCCAATAAAAGCTTTAATTGACACCAGCCTCTGCAATTGACTCATTTTTAAAAGTGGGGAACTATGACGACAAAGAGGATAAAACACCACCCCCGCAGAAGAAGATCAACGCCTACTTCCATAGACATATACACTAGACCTCACCTTGGCTACGGCAGTTCATTGGAACGAATGCGTCAATAGAGCCGCCATCTTGAAACAGGGGAGCCCCTCCACTTTAATGCATCAGCGTCAATGTAGTAGGCACAGGTCTAACGGAAATAAAATCACCATAAATCATCATGAATGCGATTTTTCTTGTTTTTTTGGTTTGTTCCAACGGTCAGACATGTATTTATCATTGATTCCAGAAAGACAATTATTTATTTTCTAATTATTTATATTTACTTTCTTTTCTATAAAAAAAACAAACATTCTACCTAGTTCAGATTTTATCCGTGAACATCATACACTGCACAAAAGTCCGCCACCATCAATGAATTCGAAGTAAAGGCAGAGATAGCAGCGTTACCTAGCTACTTCCTATGACAAGACCCCTGTTCCAAGATGGCGGCGGTTATGACTCATGCTTAGAACCCCAAGGTGAGGTCTAGTATGTCTATGGCCTACTTCAACACGGCCAGTTTAGCCCCGCCCACCAATTCGCGCATTACACGCATAGCTAAATAACATACATGCCTACCTCATGATGACAAACCGGATCGAGCTACCGAGCGATACAGAATATTGCGCAGTGCCTGGTTGTGGAAGAAGACAGTCGCTGCATTAGCTTCCTCTGGATTCCAATAGGACTGCATGGATAAACTTTATTTCTAATGACGTTCCAGCTGATAAGGTCGTCGTCATGCATAAAGTATACGTCGCCGTCGGTTCGCTTCATTTCACTGTGGATTGTTTTGTACAAGACTGGATTTGCAGACCGATTAAGAGTAAAGAATGACGCTGTGCCGTCTATATTGGATCTGACAGGAATTGTGCAACACACAGACTCTGGGTGGAACATGTATGGGCGA
Organism: Cyprinella venusta; assembly: GCA_038021265.1. NCBI lineage: Eukaryota > Metazoa > Chordata > Actinopteri > Cypriniformes > Leuciscidae > Cyprinella > Cyprinella venusta. The sequence continues at coordinate 1,143,890 of CM075874.1, read as the reverse complement.
ATCATTCCGGTTGCCATTTTACAACATTGGACGTTTTCCCCCATGTGCTCCGACAGGTGAGTCGAAACTCATTATAATATGCAAAACTGTTCTCCACTCACAGCAGTGGGCGTTTATTTCCAAGTCTTCAGTGCGACACGCCCATAAAAACCGACTGTTTTTCAGAAAGACTCACAACTTGGGTACAAAATAGCATATTACTTATTCATTTAGACGTTTTTGAATGCAAAAACCAAGCGAACTTCATAAGTTGACCTCAGACAACAATATTATTAAAATTTAAAAAGCCAGTTCATGACCCCTTTAACAGTAAAGCTCATTGTGGAGCACATTATTTGACAAAAAGTTTATGATAAAATTAGTGTTTTATGGCTTAATTTTATTACCAGCAAAATAGGTAGTGTAGTGTACTTTTATTTCCCCCCCCCCCCCCCCCAAAAAAAAAAAAAAAAAAACCTAGGGGAAACACTTTACAGACATTGAAGCAAAAGTACAAAACGTGTATGTGGTCTTTATAAGTCTGTGTTCTTTTTTATTTTACTTAGTTTTAAAACCAGTTCAGTCCAGCAGAAGAGCTCAAACCCAGAGTCCAGCTGTGTGTCTATGAAGAGTGACGCCTCTATGGTTCCGCCAATTAACTTTAAGAGTGGAGACACACGGCCTGATCTCAGGTATATCATTTATATAAAAGATGTGCTTATAGTATTTGCACAGCAGTTTAATGAGTTACAATCCTGTAAGTTTCGGTCTATTAATGATGATCATTGTGCTCTTGTGTAAAGCTCTATGTATTGTTAATACATTCACACACTTAAACGCTGTTGGTGTGTTACTCAGTTGATGACACAATTACATCAATATCAGTGTGTCTGATTCTTTACCCTCTTCATTCTGATTTAAGGTCAAATCTTCCATCCAGACCAGTTAAAAACCAAACTTTGTTCATGCCTATGATTCAACCTCAAGACTTTAATGTACGCATGTGTCCTGGTTTCAGGTAAAATGCAGGAATTTTGTTGATGTTTAATTTTAGGTGCTGCAATTCACATCACATATCTCTCAAACACGATTAATGATTAAAACATTTCAGAAACCTAATGATGTTCTGTGTCCCATAATTATTTTTTAAATTTATGGTTATTTACTATTCTGACTAGTGTAATAATGTGGTATTTTAATATTACAGCCGTGACTCTAAACCTAAACCTCTAAACCCTGAATTCCTCAACACACTGAGATCACATCTGAGACAGAAGTTTGAGTGTGTGTGTGAGGGAATATCAAAGCAGGGAAAGCCAACACTCCTGAATGAGATCTACACAGAGCTTTACATCACAGAGAGTGGAAGTGGAGAGATCAATAATGAGCATGAGGTCAGACAGATCGAGACACAGTCCAGGAGAGCAGAAACAGAGACAGACACACCCATCAAATGCAATGACATCTTTAGACCTTTACCTGGACAACACAAACCCATCAGAACTGTGCTGACGAAGGGAGTCGCTGGCATTGGAAAAACAGTCTCTGTGCAGAAGCTCATCCTGGACTGGGCTGAAGGGAAAGAGAATCAGGACGTCCAGCTCATATTTCCACTGGCTTTCAGAGAGCTCAACTTGATGAAGGACAAAACACTCAGTCTTTCAGATCTTCTTCATCGCTTCTTCCCTGAAACCAGAGAAATGGCCATATCCAGTGATGAGTATAAAGTGCTGTTCATCTTTGATGGTCTGGATGAGTGTCGTCTGTCTCTGAACTTTAAGAGAAAAGTGAAACTGTGTGATATATCTAAATCCGCCTCAGTGGACGAGCTGCTGACGAACCTCATTGTGGGGAATCTGCTTCCCTCGTCTCTCATCTGGATCACCTCCAGACCAGCAGCAGCGGATCTCGTCCCCTCGCAGTGTGTCCATCGAGTGACGGAGGTACGAGGCTTCAGTGACACACAGAAGGAGGAATACTTCAGGAAGAGGATCAGTGATCAGAGTCTGGCCCACAGGATCATCTCACACCTGAAGTCCTCGAGGAGCCTCTTTATTATGTGCCACATCCCAGTGTTCTGCTGGATCTCAGCCACTGTTCTAGAGGAGATGTTTAGGACATCACGGACAGAAGAGATTCCCAAGACTCTCACTCAGATGTACACACGCTTCCTGCTCATTCAGACCAACATCAAACATGAGAAGGACTATGAGAAGAGAGTGAAAGATGAAGACATGATCCTCAAACTGGGGGAACTGGCGTATCGGCAGCTTGTGAAAGGCCACCTGATCTTCTATGAGGAAGACCTGAGCGAGTGTGGCATTGATGTGGCAGAAGCATCAGTTTACTCAGGATTGTGCACTCAGATCTTCAGAGAGGAGTTGGGCTTGTGTCTGGGGAAAGTCTTCTGCTTTGTTCATCTGAGCATTCAGGAACATCTAGCAGCTCTATATGTGCATCTCTCCTTTATCAACAAGAACATCAGTGTGTTTGACCAGATCACCAAACCAACTAATGGAGGCAAAGTGTCCCTAACCGATCTCCATCAGAGAGCTGTGGATGAGGGAGACACAGTGTCTGAGGATGAGGAAGACACAGTGTCCCTATCTGATCTCCACCAGAGAGCTGTGGATGAGGCTTTACACAGTAGAAATGGGCATCTGGACCTTTTCCTTCGTTTCCTTCTGGGTCTGTCAGTGGAGTCTAATCAGAGTCTCTTACGAGAACTAAAGACACGGACAGCAAACAGCTCTCACAACAATGAGGAAACAGTCGACTATATTAAAGAGAAGATCAGGGAGAATCCCTCTCCAGATAAATACATCAATCTGTTTCACTGTCTGAATGAACTGGGTGATCTTTCTCTAGTGAACGAAGCTCAACCTCATACGTCTGGAGGATTAGGTGATGTGAAACTCTCCTCGTCTCAGTGGTCAGCTTTAGTGTTCGTGTTGTTGTCCTCAGAGAAGACACTGCAGGAGTTTGACCTGAGGAGATTCATTGGAGCCAGAAGTGATGGGTAAGTAACACTGAGTGCAATCATTACAGTCTAAAACTTTATGAACAAAGAGAAACTCAGAGATCAGAGGTGTTTAAATCACAGGCTCAGACTGATTTCTGGGATATTGTCCATAATTTGCGGGCGTTTCTCAAACCGTGGCAAACTCTCACTTTGACACCTCTTCAGCCTAACAGGAGAGCAAAGGCAAGCCAAACAGGTCATGAGATTAACACTTCACTCACCTGCATTTCATGCGAGAACAATGTAAAAAAACGAAAAGCCCCCATTTATGTTACGATCCCACAAAATATGGGTCGAGGATTCAGGGACCACAACATAAAAGATCCACAACGAAAGACATAATCTAAAATGATGTATTTATTATAACTCAAACAACTCCCAAATTAACCATAACATAAGAGACGGGGAGCTCAGCAACGAGGGAAGATGATTGGAAATAGAACCCACAGCTGAAACTCCCTGCTCCGAACTCAAATTCAAAACTATGAACAATGAAGAATCAGTGGTGAGCGGCCTACTCCAAAGACACTTCCTTCCGTTTTATCTCCGGTCCTTCCCAAGCACCACCAATCAAAACTAAGAAAATCGGAAACAAGACAACATTAGAATAATTAAACTTAATTAGTGTACTCCATTCCAGACGTTTGCGATACTCACGTAACAGCTGCATATCTCGACTGACCATAGGGCGGGAACGTGTGTGATGTGCACTTACTAGAGCGTCTCATTCTAGTGTTTAAGGCTGAGGACTCGAGTCTACAAGCCAGTGTTGTAGTACTCAGAGACCGAGTAGAGACTGAGACCAAAGAGAGTCGAGTCCGAGTTGAGACCGACACCAAAGACTGTCGAGTCGAGACCATAGAGGTTGGATAACCTAAGGTTGGGTCTCAAACCAGACTTAAAGATATCTTCAAGAATATGTCAAATATTTGGTGGTAACAATAAAATTGGCACCATACTTAAACAGTAAACCAAATAGACCATGAAATCATGTACACGGTAAAAAGTGGTGGAAGAATCAAGAATGTATAATGGTAAAAAGGCCACATAGTGGTGTAAAGATCACTTAAAATTATTACAATCAGTAAGTGCTCTTTCACATAACATTACTGCACACAAATTCTGTGTGGCTCTTATATGCAAACTGAATTATGGATGATAAGGCAAACATCTTTAATACATAGTTGAGCTAGAGGCTCCACATCACATCTTAGCTGTACCACAACCGGGTCAAAAAAAAAAGTCTCATGTGAGAACTCCGGTTTTTCCATGTGTGGTGTCGCGCGTTGTTTCCTTTTCATATCTCACGTGTGTTTGTTGTCAAACGTAGTTTGCGTGCAGCATGCTAGACAGAGTCTGTCAGCGATTTTTCCTATTGTAAAGTCATGCAGTGTGAAACCGTCTGTCGCTGATCAATCGTCCAGTGTGAACACAGCAGTGACTGAATGTTGGCCAAGATAGTCATGCAGTGTGAAAAGAACAGCGACCCGACTACTTTGAAAATCGTGCAGTCTGAACTTGGCATTAATGATAATGATTCCATGAAAATGCATGGAATATAAGGCAAATTGCCATTATATAACAGGGCTAATTTGTGGGGGGCGTTGCGTGGTAAGGCTTTGGTAATCAGATGGCTTGCAGTATCTGCTCCAAAGCCAATCACGGGCCCCCTCCTTGCTCGGGCCCCGGGGCTTTAGCCCCGCCTAGCCCTGTGGTTAACGCGGCCATGTTCACAGTGGCGTAGCAGACGTTACGCAGCGCATATTACATTATTGTATATATTATTAGGCTACTTTTATCAATAATATTGCAGTCAATTTGCCACGCAATAATTTCTTAGTGCATCACCGCATAACTGACACACTGAGAGGATAAAGGATTAAATTAGCTTACTTCTTCTTTCAAAGGCAACTTGTTGAACACAAAACACTTCTTGATTCTTCCACCTATCTTGATTCTTGATTCATGAAAATATGCATTTTTTCACTATAACACTAACAGTTATAACATTATAACAGTTCTTACATTACATTATACATTAATGGTTAAACAAACAAGAGTCACACTTCTGCTTTAAACACTCCACCTATCTTGATTCTTGATTCATGAAACATGCATTTTTTTCACTAGGGGCCCCTAGAGAAGTATTAAGAAAATAAATTAGATTAATGTCTTGTCATACTTTCTCTTTATCACTAGTTGCTTGCAAAATGATGGACAATGATTCACATTTTCCACGCATCATTTCATGTGATAAAACTAAGTAAGTTATTAAATAAACAAGTAGGTAAATAAACAAAAAACTAGCAAACAAACTCATGTGCTTAATTTTTATAAATAATTTGCTGACACAGATACAAAAAGACTTTTATAAGCCATTCATACTTGAATATAGCCATAACAACGATATCAAAAAATCTGATTTGTCAAAATAGTGTTGAAGTGTAAATGCAGACTAATAGACCTGCCAAAGCAACATTGACAAGAAAAAGAAAGAAAAAAAAAACAAATCTGTGTGCTGAATGCGATGAGTAGTTTCTACAGTAGTTACTAAAACAACTTTCTCACGTCCTTTATAAAGCAGTATAGTATTTAGTAAGGTATGATGTATTATTTTCTAATGTTATGAATTATTATTGTTAGAATTAATAATTAACTTATTCATATTTTATTTTCAATTAGTGTCCGACAAAACACTGGAGATGAAGTTCTTACGAAGCTGATACCGGTGGTTGCAGCAACTAGAACAGCTGAGTAAGTAACACTGAGAACAAGCGTCACTGTTAAAACATTGTAACAGTTCTTACATTACATTATACATTTATGGTTAAACAAATAAGAGTCACACTTCTGCTTTAAACACTCCACCTATCTGACCTGATTTGGTATCTACTTAATTGTTTTTATGATATTTGTGAGAGAAATTTATTTTCAAATATATGCATTTACAACGTATGTATATAAACATTTATATTTAATGTATGTAGGGTTGGGCGATGTTTACCAATTTGGCATCAGACGATGTCTACAGTGCGATGTTAGCTCTGCAGCAGCTGAGCACTAATGAGCGGACGTACAGTGACATGACATCCCTACCAGATTCAAACTGTGCTTTCACGCTATGGCTGGCGCTGAGACAAAGACGGACACGCTCAGCGCTTGTCATAGGCTATATCACAACTACTCAGTGTTTTTAACCTCATAATCTTTATTTTATGTTTCAGACATTAAAAAACATATAATTTATAGCAAAACAAAACATTTATAGTTTGTAAAATACACAATGGTGTCTATGGAAGCTAGGGCTGGGCGATACAATGATATTATCGTATATCGACGATGTCTCGCAAGTTTAGCGATATCGAAGTCTGTTTCCAGACGATAATCGTCAATTTTTTAAAAAGACAAACATATTTCACATAGCCCTATAGTTATACAGATATTTATTTATATGCAATAGCATGATTTAAATATTTTCTATAGGAGTTATAGCGTCTCCTCCTGAAACGTCAGGGTAAAGCGAACTCGCAACTGAAGGAATACATATGCTTACAAATCAAATGCTTTGGTAAAGTCACACAAATTAAACATTGAAGTCCACGTTGGACAAAAATAAACACTGAAGTTTATAATTACTATGTTTTTTTTCAGTGGGTCATAATATATCTTTTTTTTGTCAGTGCGTTTTTTGATGTTAGGAATTTTTCTGCGCATTTCCTCACTAACTCAAAACGTGCGTACACCACCTCCTGAGCTGGTGTAGGATTTGAGCGTGCCGTACGAACACGTTCATATTGATAAATCTCAAACTCACCGTGGTTTTGGGTGTACGCAAGGTGTACGCTGGAAATTTGGTGTACGCACTTTTGATAAATGAGGGCCATTGTCTCTTATTTGTTCCCCACTATTTTTTTTCCACTAAATGTTCTGATTTTATAAAATTATGAAATTTAAAATTAGTTACCCACTAATCTAGTTTATAATATAATTTTTGTCATAGGTTATGATCATTTTTTTTCTTTATAAGGAAGTTGTGTGTATTAAGTATAGATTGTGTTTAAAGGGTACCTATTTTGGGTTTTTGAAAATTGCCCTTCATGTAGTGTTTAACATAGATCTAAGTGAACGAAAACATCCTGCAAAGTTTTAAACATGAAAGTTCATCGTATACAAAGTTATTGTCTCTCAAAAACAAGAGTCGACTCGGAGTCGCTGATATGAATCGTTCGAAAAACGATGCTTTTCCTTTGTCTAGTTGACGTCAACTTGACAAGTTATTTGAATAAGAAACGCCCACTTATTGTGCTCGGAGACGCTAGGGAAAACCGGAGCTCCAGGGGTGGCGGGCAAATCTGAAACTGGCCCAGGACGGGCCACCCTGCCTGGGCTGGCCAGGGAGGTCTGAGGTCATGTCAGTTGGGGGTTCAGGGTTTTTTTCAGTATGTTTCACATTCCTGTACTGCTTGCTGCGTTAGTTAACCTTGTGAGTTTGTCTCGTGACATATGCTTGCTCAGATTTGAGGTAGAATTTTGGCATTCTCCAACGGGGGTCCTGTTTCTAGATCAGGATGCTCTCTGCAAAATGCAAGGTCTCTTGCCCACTCTCCCTCTCTGTCGTGTGCGTGCTACAAGGTTTGCAGTACATTCTCTGTCTCGTATACATGCTCGCTCTAGTTTCCAGGAGATTTTAACTAATTTGCGGTATAAATAGTTAATCACAAATGTGGCTCAACAGTTAGATTTATAGATAAACTCATCTTTCAGGCATTTGACCGACCGGCTGACACTTCAGCGAGAGAAATCGGGGGTGTGTGGCGTGTGAGAGTTGGCAGCTCTCTCCCGCACTCAGCCGCTCTAGTCGTCTTTCACTGATGTCGCTGCGGCTGCGCTCATACATAATTGTAGGGGTGTAACCCCGGCATCCTGGCCAAATTTACCCAGTGGCCTCTGTCCATTATGGCCTCCTAATCATCCCCATCCCCAATTGGCTTCATCACTGTCTCCTCTCCACCAGTAAGCTAGTGTGTGGTGGGCGTTCTGGCGCACTATGGCAGCCGTCCATCATCCAGGTGGATGCTGCACACTGCTGGTGGTTGAGGAGATCCCCCTCTCTATGTAAAGCACTTTGAGTGTCCAGAAAAGCGCAATATAAATGTAATGAATTATTATTATTATTCACGCATGTCGCGGCGCGGATACATCATTGTTATTCACGCACGAATCATGTTTAGTGAGACTGTCACAGGACAGTCTGACTAACAAAATCACACTTATCTAACGCAGTAACACAGCCTGTTTACGGGGAAGTAATTTTTTTCAATCGTAACCCCTTACTTTACTCGTTACTTGAAAAAAGTAAGTGGATTACAGTAATTTGTTACTTGTAACACATTACTGCCCATCACTGGTCCTGACACGTGTTATCCAGTAGAGTTAAGAATGTCTTTAAATGCCAGTCCCAATGCATCTTTTTTATTATCTACATTTATAATAAAATCACCAACAATTAGGACTTTATCTCTAGCCAGTACTAACTCTGATAGAAAACCAGCAAATTCTTTGATATAAAGTCTGTATGGTGGCATGTATACAGTAGCCAGCACAAATCTCAAATGTGATTTATCATTTACACTTTATATTGTTACATTAAGCACCAACACTTCAAAAATATCAAATTCATCAAATTATGTTTCTGTCTGTTCATATGATGTAAGAGTATTAATATTTGTAAAGCGTTTGCTCTATTTCTCCCGCCTGCTGCTGGAAGTTCATGTGTTTGATCTGTAAATGTTTGAACACATGAGCTGCTCCTCATTAAGGTGATTCTGCACAACTGAAAAACACACTTTGACTTTGTGATATACATTTAACACCCTATACTTTAAACACACTCAATCTCAGCACAGTCAGGATTAACACAGTCCGTTAGTTTTAATTTAAGGGGAAACTGAATACTGTAGAGATTTTTCTCCAGGTTTAAAGTCTACATTATGTCAACGTCACAGATTATGATGGAGAAACACTATAGTCCATCGATGACACGCCACTAATGCAGAACTGTAGAAAACAAAAATGTCAAAACTTGGCTGATGAGGAACAGCAGCGGAGATCCCAGAGCAGGGCAGCAGAGATCAGCAAATGAGACTCAATACCAAGGCCAGATGGAGGAGACACACAGACAGTAGATATGGTAGCTTGACCCGAGCAGCTGGATAGCTGGGCACAGAACAGAATTAAAGGGTTAGTTCACCCAAAAATGAAAATTCTGTCAGTATTTACTCACTCTCATGTTGTTCCAAACCTCTATGTGTTTTTTTGGTCTGCTGAACACAAAGGAAGATATTTGGAAAACGTTTTAATCAAACAGATCTCAATCCCCATTGACTACCATAGTATGAAATTTTTTTCCTGAGATTTTCCGCTTGTTTTTGTTTGTATTTTACTAAATCTGAATATTTTTTGTAATTTCATGAATTATGTCTTGCTTTTATATGTATGACCATAAATTACCATTTTATGATAAAAACAAGACATACAGTCAACCAAATATATAAATGTGACAGCGCTCATTTTGAATAGTCTGTAATATAATCTGTGAGGTTTAGCGTGATGGCCTCACTGTGGGAAAGGGAAAGATGATATGGGAATATGTGAAAGATGATATTTTACATCAATAATGCTAAGGACAAAGCTACACAATAGGCCTAATAGTTTAGCTTGATTCACAAAAAAAAGAAACATTTGGATTTGTGCCAAATGAGAAATGTAGGTTTTTTCATTTAAATTAATTTGTTTGGCATCTTATTTTGTTTTATTTAACCTAACCCTAAATAAAAAAATGTTTCTTGCCTTAAATATAGATCCATAGAAGCTAGCATGGCATTAAAAATCATTAATGTGTGTCATTGTTCTCTACAGGTTGAGTATGTGTGGTGTGACAGCTGAAGGTTGTGTTGCTCTGGCGTCAGCTCTGAGATCAAACCCAACACACCTGAGATATCTGAATCTGTCTGAGAATAATCTAGGAGACTCAGGAGTGAAGCAGCTCTCTGATGTACTGAAGAATCCTCACTGTAAACTGAAGATACTGAGGTAAGATCATCTCTACCATAAAGACTCGGTGTGAATAAGAGTTAATATGTACGGTAGATAGTGTATATAATATATATTTGGTGTAAGCCCCATCCGGTGGTTCATCCGTCAGATCCTGACGGTGGTAGAAGGCAGCGGTGAGGAGTTTCCCTGAAGAGCAACAAATTCATCTTACAATATTATTCTCACGCTAAAGAAAGTAAAACAGTTAAATAAACCGGACAAACTACAAACCAGACAACTGTAGCAGGATTCAGTGAAGACGTTTTTTTTTTAAATTACAAATGTTTGGTGTAAATCAACTTGCCTTGTAACACCCGTTTCACACATACTCCTTTTGCTGTGCGTATTTTTTTCCCATACCCATGTTATCAGGTTAGAGATTACACACTGCACGCAGATGTACGGTGACGCAATCTGATGGAAGAGATTCCTTAGTGTAAAATGGAAATGCATGGTAATTTTAGTACCATGTTTATTCGGGATTTGAAACAGTGTCATCAAAATGATTAAACCTAAGTTCTACCACTTGACCACAACTTTTCTCATTAGCCCCTTTTCCACCAACGCATTTTGAGAGCCGGTTCGGAGCCGGTGCCTGCACGCGAACCAGTTCCTTGTGTTTCGACAGCCAAAGAACCGGTTCGCGGCCGCGAGAACTGGTTCCAAAGCGGCACCAACTCTTTGCTGGACTAGAACCGTTCTTTTAGCACGTCATGTTTACGTCGGGGGCTGGGGCGGCTTCAGATGTGTTCTAAACATATTTTCTGACCATCGCAAAGCCATGAGAAACTGCAGAAACACGCAAGCGTTTTTATTTATTTATTTTTTTTAAACATAAGCAAAGAAGAAAACAGTCGCGATTGAACAAATAAATGGAAAGAAAAAAGACACAAGACAGGGGTACATAACTTATAAGAAAAGATTACATATCAAACGAAAAGATTAAAAGACTTACATATTTCAATTGTTTTTAAAGTTTTCTTGGTACACGAGTTAGAGATAATCCCAAAGCAATGTACTTGCAAGCGACGTAAACAGTGACGTAACGATGTCGTTCCCTGGGCGCTCTAGTCAGTGGAAAAGCAAACAGGTTCTGAACGGGTTCGCAAGTTGAACCAGCTCCGAACCAACTTTGAACCAGAACCAGTTCCGAACCAGTTCTTTTTTCGGTGGAAAAGGGGTAATTGAGAAAAGCCCAGAAGTTCGGTTATTCAGCAGTCAGTGTGCACACGTGCGAGAGAAGCGCTCCTTCTTCTCATTCCTCAATAGTGTCATTGAAAGCACCCAATTTATTTTCACTGACTGCGAGAGGCCTGTTTTAACTTTTGATTTTCTGCTATAAAAGTTTATATTCTATTTCAAGCTATGTTCTATTTAAAGTGTAGGCTACTTTTACATTAGGTTTTTGCTAAATGCCCCTTTGCGCCACCTGGTGGTCATTTTGCGACCGACTTTGAAATACTGCTGGTTTATTTTTGCCGTATTTTTTATTTTTGAAATTGTACATTTTGTTCCTCATGATTCCTCACAGAAATTGGCTTCAGAAAGCCTAAATATATACATCACTGAACTAGTTTTATTGTCGCTTGGTGATTTTCCATTTCCCCACTGCGTCATTTCTGAATAACCCACAAATGACAAAGGACACACACACACTTGGCACACACTATAATGAATACTATTACAATGAATGTGGTTCTTAAAGGATTATTTTATGGAGTAAATCCCAATACACAAAAACCCTTGAAATGTTGTGCAACATGGAATGATAAAGTTGGCAGTGGCTTCATAAATTATTTAAAAACATAAAAAACAAAGTACATCTAATGCACATTTCTTTGTTCTTCATTTTCTAGAACAAGCGTTTAAGAACCTTACTGTATTGTTTTGTAAATAAATAGAATAGAAACTTTATTTGTCATTCTAGATGTACAACGAAATTTGTTTGGTAGCTCACAGAGGACAGCAGCCATTAAAGACATAACATACATGACATAATAAAAGTATAAAATAAAAGAATAAATCTTAATAAGTTAAAGACACTTAATATAATAAATAAACAAGATAAATATGATAATTTATTGTAAACATTAGTGTCCAATAAAAATATTTTTGTGCATTAGCAGCGAACAAGAGAGGGAAAAGAGAGGACAGTTTCGCTCTTTATGTGTTGGAGGGATGGCACAGGCTACAGCTCTGGGGAATAAGCTGTTCTTCAGTCTGTTTGGACGAGTTTAGTGTTCTATATCTTTACCCTGATGGAAGGGATACAAAAAGACTGTGTCCAGCATGAGTTGAATCCTTGATAATATTGCTAGCTCGCCTTCGTAGGCGATTGTTCTACAGTATGTATGCTAAAACAGATGAGCTATATTCCTCCAGGTCTGTGCTTGCAAACAGATCCCGGTCTGTATTTTCGAAACAGTCCTGCAAGCGTGCAGTAGATTCTTCACTCCAGACCTGGATTGTTTTGACAGTTTGTCTTGTCCTGCAGATCAAAGGTCTGTACGATGGCATCGGATCTATAGAGATGTGGTCTGATAAGCCCAGATGTGGAGATGGGGCTGCTTTATAAGCTCTTGGTATGTTGGTGTATACTTGATCCAATATATTATTATCTCTGGTCGGAAAATGTATACTGGTGTATAATTTAGGCATCACAGTTTTTAAATCCACATGATTGAAGTCCCCTGCTACAATTAAAGCTCCCTCTGGGTATGCATCCAGCTGGCTGTTGATAGCTTCATCGATAGCTTCATCGGACTACACGATTAAGCTGGCTTACAAAAATATCCCCACTCCTCCCGTCCTTCTAGTGTGTAAAACACGTACACCTGTATAGAAGAAAGTCATATTTTTGTCAAATTAAAAAAAAAAACTTTTTTTGTTTACTTGGGAGGAGGGGCGGCGCCCATAATAGACCAGCCGCCTCTGCTTTCTGCATGATATAACTCTAATGGTTTGGAATGCGCATGATGTTCAAGTTATAAAGGAAGCCTTAAAGATGTATGAAGGAGCATCATCAGCCAAACTAAATTGGCAAAAAACAGTGGCATTATGGTGGGGGTCTGAACGAAGCCCTTTGCCTGAATTACCAGGAAATGTGAAGTGGGGGTTGTCCGGTTTTAAATTTTTAGGAGTTTATCTTGGTAAAGATGAATGTAGGATGAGGAACTGGGAGGGTTTAGTAGAAGGAGCGCTTGTAAAGTTGTCTAAATGGCAATGGCTGCTACCCCAGTTATCCTACAGGGGAAGAGTCCCGATAGCCAACAATCTTATAGCTTCCACCCTTTGGCACAAGTTGATGGTTTTAGATCCTCCAAAAAACATAATCAAAGATATTCAAAAGACTCTTGTTAAATTCTTTTGGTCAGGACAACACTGGCTAAAAGCTGCTGTCTTATACCTTCCAGTTCATGAGGGAGGACAAGGATTAATTGACATTTGGTCAAGGATTGCTGTTTTCCGATTGCAAGTGGCACAGCGTCTTTTATATGGTCATCATCAGCAGTGGATGGACGTAGCATGTGCTTTGCTGCAAAAAAAAAAAACAACAACAGAAGAATGGGGCTGGATAAGCAATGGTTTGTCATGTCCTTGGATGGACTAGCATTGGAAGGATTGGTTGGCTTTTATAAGAGTGTGTTCCAAGCTTGGCAGACTCTATCATGTTCAAGAGAACACAAAGGATCCAATTAGTGGATATATGAAGAGCCTTTGTTTTTCAATCCTTGTATCTCTGTCGAGTTGCTGAGGTCTGCCACTGTAAGATTGGCAATGTTGAAAGCAGGAGTCTCCAAAATATGCCATCTACGCAGGGGACTGAGCTGGATATCTGTGGAGGAACTGGCACAAAAGGTGGGCTTCAGGTCTGAACAACTTATTAAGAGGATGCTGGAGGATCTTGAGGAGGCCCTCCCTGTTCCCATAAGGGATATCATGAAAGTTTACCCTGTGGAGAACTGTGATGCTGGAGGTAATGCCCATTTTCCTAAACTGCATGTTTCCATAAAAAAGAAGACTGGCAGGAAGATGACAGAAAGTTGTTTTCTATGGAGATACCAGAACTGAATATTTTTAGTAATTTGAGCAGACAAACACTTTACAGAGCTTGTGTAAAAACTATACATTTCCAACATCTTAAGGATGTAAGAGACACTAAATGGACAATGGTGTTTGATTCAGGCTCTTCCCCGAAAGGTAGCTGGAGGTCCCTGTACAAAAGACCCATTGAGAAGAATGTGGGTGATCTTCAGTGGAGAATTGTGCATGGGATTTTAGCTACAAACAGACACAAAGCACTCCTTAATGTCTCAGATGATGAGGGTTGTCCTTTTTGTGGGGTGCCTTAAACTGTTTTTCATCTATTTATTGAGTGTCAACGTTTAGGAATAATTTTGGATTTAATGGAAAGCTGGAGTTTACAGCTCATGGGAAAGTTCAACCGAGAATTGTTTATTTTTGGTCCCAAATATACAACAAAATACAAATCTAAAGTGGTCTTATTAAGACCGCTGTCAATTTGGTGTACAAGAAGAAATAAGGTGGAAGGGAGGGAAAGCGTGGACATTGTTTTGATGATGAGAGGTTTTATAAAGAAGAGATTAATGATGGAATTTGTATATTTTAGTCTCATAAATGATGTTAACTCTTTTTTCATGTGTGGGAAATTGATGGTTTTATATGTGAAGCTGATGATCAGAGTGGATTTGTATTGAATTTATGAGTGTTCAGGTTATATGTATATATATATGTTAATTTTTATTATATATATATATATATATATATATAATCAATCTGTTTTGTGGAAAATATGAATGTATTAAGGGTTTTTATATTTAAAATATGTTCATATTGATTAATTAAAGAAGATCGAAAGTCAAGTCTCTCTCTCCCACTCTCTCCCCCCTCCCCCCTCTCTCTCCCTCTCTCCCACACACACACCTTAGGTTTCCATTATTTATGTGGATTTTCCATAGAATGAATGATTTTAATACTGTACTAACTGTATAATCAATCCCCTAATACTAACCGATGTATTTAACAATTTAAACTAATGAGTATTTGTGTATATTTTATATTGACAGCATTATATTATTTTATTTGATTTAAAGGGATACTCCACTTTCTTGGAAATATGCTCATTTTACATCTCCCTCAGAGTTAAACAGTCGAGTTTTACCGTTTTCAAATGTATTCAGCCGATTTTCTGATATTTAGAAGAATATCAGTAACCATGTAGTTTCTGGTCTCATTTACTACCATAGTATATTTTTTCCTACTATGGAAGTCAATGAGACCAGAAACTGCCTGGTTACTGATATTCTTCTAAATATCAGAAAATCGGCTGAATACATTTGAAAACGGTAAAAATCAACTGTTTAACTCTGGGAGAGTGGTAAAATGAGCCTATTTCCAAAAAAGTGGAGTATGCCTTAAGGGTCAAGTTTATCTCTGGATATAGGCTTAATGTGTGTCATTGTTCTCCACAGGTTGTATAAGTGTGGAGTCACAGCTGAAGGTTGTGTTGCTCTGGCGTCAGCTCTGAGATCAAACCCAACACACCTGAGATTTCTGAATCTGTCTGAGAATAATCTAGGAGACCCAGGAGTGAAGCAGCTCTCTGCTGTACTGAAGAATCCTGACTTTAAACTGGAGACACTGTGGTAAGATCATACATGACTCTCACATGAAACTGTCACTGTGAATTTATAAAGTATAATCAAAATGGAATGAAATGCAGGGAAATAACTATTATTTCATTAATTACAAGCAAAGCTATTAAAGGGGCGGTTGACTGCTTTTTTTCTTTGCATGATCATGTTTATGGGGTGAATTAAAATAAAATATAAATAAAATAAAATCAAAATATCTGGTTTTTCTACACTTCCCCTTCCTGTAGTGCTCGCTTGCTTGGGGCGCTACAAGAATCGCCCATAGCTGACTAGATTTGAGCTCGTTGATTGGCTACAGTTTATGTCAATCATTTATATCTTAAATCAGCGATTGGCTAAGCTGCTCCAGAGACCCGCCTTCCTGGGGCGATTTCTCCAGCGCCCAGAGCTGATCACGTGCACTACAGGAAGGGGAAGAGTAGAAAAAACAGATATTTTGAATTTTATTTCTATTTTATTTTTCACATATACTGGGTGTATTTAACATCTCAAACACACTAATATTGACAATTTGTTTACATGATTTATATATTTACTTATTTATTGCATTTGGCTCATAAACTGTGGTCTGCCATCAAGAGAGGACGGCACCCTAGCACACTCTATTGACAGTGCTGGAAAAGAGAGAGTTAAAAGTTTCTGTCACGATATTGAGTTCTTCTAAGCTATCCAGGATGCTGAGACTGATTAGGAAGATTATTGATTAAGCAATCTTTAGTGGCAGAAGTTATAGATCTAACATATTTATAACATGGAGTGAAGTTAAGTGAAGTGAAGTTAAGTGAAGTTTACATGACACTAGATAGTGATCCGTGATGTCATTGTGTATTCCATGTGATAATATTAGACCTAGAGTATGATTACGACAATGAGTGGGTCCCAACACCTGTTGTCTAACTCCAATTGAGTTTATAATGTCTAAAAGTTAGAGTTTATAAAGGTTTCTGTCAAACACAGCACATCTAGATTATAATCTGATATCATTTCATTAACTATGAGCGATTTTGAAGTAAGGGATTGAATATTCAGCAACCCAAGCTTTGTCATTTGCTCATCTGTATTATATCTGTTTTTTATTTGTTGAATATTAATTAGATTTTTAATAAAAGATTTTTTTTGGATATCCAAATTCGGGGAACAGACACAGTCTCTATGTGACATCTAAGTGAAAGAGGCTCTATAGCCCCTTATCCACCAAAGCATTTTGAGAGCCGGTTCGGAGCCGGTGCCTGCGAGCGAACCAGTTCTTTTTGTTTCGATTGCCAAAGAACCGGTTCGCGGCCGGGAAAACTAGTTCCAAAGCGGCACCAACTCTTTGCTGGACTAGAACCGTTCTTTTAGCACGTCATGTTTACGTCGGGGCTGGGGCGGCTTCAGATGTGTTCTAAACATATTTTCTGACCATCGCAAAGCCAGGAGAAACTGCAGAAAAACGCAAGCGTTTTTATTTATTTATTTATGAAACAAGCAAAGAAGAAAACAGTTACGATATAGAACAAATAAATGGAAAGAAAAAAGACACAAGACAGGGGTACATAACTTATCAGAAAAGAGTATTAAATGAAAAGATCAAAAGACTTGCATATTTCAATTGGCTTTATGCCTAGCTAAACTACTTCCTGAACTTCAGCCAGCTCTTCGTTTCCTGTCTGCCATTATTGGCCAAATGATTAATTCAGGTGTGTCTGATTATTGTTACCATGACTACTGAGGTCAGGTACACCTGAATTAATCAATTTGGCCAATAATGGCAGACAGGAAACAAGGAGCTGGCTGGAGTTCAGGAAGTAGTGCAGCTGTGCATAAAGCCAATGGGCTCTATGCACGCATAAGTTCCGCATTTGACGCAAGGATGCTCGTCCATTTCCGGTTGTGCACAGTAGAGTAGGTAAGCACAAGTCTTTGGCTAGTCAGTGTTTTGTCTTCCAGGTAGAAGAGGATAGGAAGTAGGAGTTAAAAGAAATGGAGGATCAGGAGTTCAAAGCCCCTAATTAGGATCTTTTATAGATTCATTTGGGCGTTCCATCATGTGACTGAAATGGGGGTGGCCTCGAACAGTAATTGTTCCCTGGCCAGGCTTCAGAGAATGGCTATGCAAATATCAGCAGGAATCCAACCAGCCTTTCCAAAGATAAATACGGAGTGGTTAATTTTTGGCAATGCCAAATACTGGCTCCACACTGGGATGGACATCCTTATTGAGCACTATCAGGTGACCTTATGGGAGGCCAGGTAGGCAGTGGATCATGCTTCCAAAGAATGGTGGAGGGAGGCCTTGAAAATGGCAACAAACAGGTCATCGCTGCGGCCAATTGTGTATTGGCCAAAAACCTTCAAGAGGAGGGGGAGATGAGTCAGGGCTCCTGAAAAAAAACCCCTAAGAGCGCTAGGTAAACTTTGCGAATGGCATAACAGAAAGCTCAAGTTCTCCGAAGGCATCTCCGATAGTGTAAAAGAAGCCACTCGCATTTTTTGCAAATTCCCGCAATTTCATCGCAGAAAATTGCATAAATATCCCGCATATTCCATCGCATTTTTAAAGAAAACGGGCCGCGTAATCAAGGATTTTTGGCCGCAACAATCACAAAAAACTCAGCGTTTTCTGGAAGGACTGGTTATAGGAACTACGGTCTGAGGAACCAACTTCCAGAATAATACAAATATGACCGAAAGGAGCGTCTGAGCAGCTGCAGGACTGCTTTAGATCCACTGACTGGACTATTTTTGTGGAAAATAAAATCGACATCTATACATCCTCTGTGCTGTTTTATATAAAAATGCTGCATTGAAAATGCCACCACTACGAAACGGGTGCAGCCACAGTGTAGCCAGGATGAATTTAAGAAAGGGCATCAGGGATGCTAAGGCCACTTATAAGCTGAGGATTGAGAATCACTTCAGCAACTCCGACCCCTGCCGGGCTTGGCAAGGGATTCGGCAAATCACTGGGCAGAATAAATCCCCTTGCCTGTCTAATAGCAGTGCTTCAATGGCAAAACAGCACATTCTTCAGCCGCTTTGAGGAGGAAAGTTCTGAGATTACCATCAACCCTGTTCCAGACACAAATAGCCAGGTGCTCGTTCTCCAACCTGCCTAGCTGATCCGTACTCTCCGTAAAATCAAAACAGGGAAAGCATCTGGACCAGACGGCATTCAAGGCCGCGCACTCAGAGACTGTGCAGCTGAGTTGAGTGACATACTCACAAACATCTTCAATTTGTCTCTGCTGCAGTGCACTGTTCCAACCTGCCTGAAGACGTCCACAATAGTGCCGGTGCCAAAGAAGGCTGCTATAACATCCTTCAATGACTATAGGCCCATTGCACTACCATCTATAAATATGAAATGCATGGAGAGGCTGGTTCTATATCACGTCAAGTCTGCTCTGCCACCCTCCATGGACCCTCACCAGTACGCATACAGGGCCAACAGGTCGACGGACGATGCCATCAACACTGCACTCCACACTGCATTGCTCCAGGTAGAACATCAAGAGACGTATGTGCGGTTCCTGTTCATTGACTACACAGAAAATTCTGGTTTTTGGAACTCCCTGTTAGTTAAAATCAACTCAATCTGAGTGTACATGCGAGACCATCAAATAGACTCCAGCGCAGAGTTAAAATAACTCTGCTCTTGGAGTTGAAGTTTTAACACTTTTTCAGAGTTAAAATGCAAATCTTTATGGAATTAAGATACTAATCCTACAGAGAGTAAATGTAACTCTAAAATTAATTTTATGAACTCATTACCAGTGTTAAAAAGTAACACTTAAAAAATATTTAGTTTAACACTTCTTAGAGTTTAAATTTTTTTAACACAATATAATGTTTTGGGTGGAAATTACTGCAGTGGACACCATACTCTTGATTTACTGCCTTTATTTGAGCAAATCCATTTGGTTGTTGAGGAGGAGTAACCTTCAACCGCTTGCTGCACAGTCATATCTGAAGATCACAAAAACAACAGTATGAGGCATATATAATCTAGCACCATTCATTGAGAATGGTAAAATATATAAGCTTAAAATCACGCACATCGTGGGTCACCAGTAATATGTAGCCTAACGTTACATGGGCTAGCTGTTACAATTTAAATCATTGAAGGCCTACACAGCACAGCTCAACTATATCTTAACATCCAGGGTAACGTTAGACACTGCAATTTTATGCCTGTAATGCGTTGATGCATCAATTTCACGGCAAAACACTCATTTTCAGAAACATCTGAAAACAGTTAGCTAATGTTAACTCGTTTACATCCAACCCCCAACCCCCCCCCCGCAAATAGCAATTTTAAAATTTGAAACAAGTAAACACATTAGTAAACTGTATAACTAGCCTTTAACGTAACAGCTACGCGATGACCAAATGTGTTTGTCAGAAAATATATGCTGCGGGAAACAAAATAGTAACGGCATAGCTGGCCTCTCTTACGAACAAGTTACTATAAAAGGCATAAAGATAGAGCAAGTCTCAAATTTTAAATACCTAGGTACAGTCATTGGGTCTCATTCATGAAACACGAGCAGAACGAATTTGTGTGTAAATCGTGTGTAAAATGGTTCTGGAGTAAATTTTCGGATTCATTAAAATTTTCGTATTTTCCAAATGTTAGTTGGTACGCAAGAAATCTACACCTGCTCCCAGCCACGTGTAAATGGTGCGCTTAACATCCGAACGTTTTGCTCATTAATAAGGCTGCATTTTAATTCACCAATGGGTACATATTTAAACAGCATTTTGAAAAAAAATATTTTATATAGTAATTACATACGGTTTTTCTTTTTACTTTTATTATGAGAGTCAGTAATAGCAGATCTGGTGATTGATGGCGGTCCTTCTCCAGTTTGAATACAATTTTTCCGAAGTCAACTAATTCGTTTTTTGCTGTCAAGCTTAATGTCAAACCATTTTTTTCTCACTTCTGGGACTGTCCGATTAACAGATGAAACTCCATTAACTGCATCTGTAATATGCTGCCAATTGCTTCCCTTTGTAGGACCTGATCCGCCACTATGTAGGCTACGCTTGAAAATAAAATGTGGCGTTTTGTATGAACTTGTGATAATAAAACTTCAATTTCTGCATCCGAGAAATCTTTCTTTTTCATTCGCATTCATGTTATTATATGCGTATAGATATCAGTCGGATATAATGGGCCTGATTAATGGTATAATTGAGAATGAACGTGCACGCGCATCCCATTTACGATTGGTTGGAATTCATTAGAACATACACACATTTTACTATCACATCTGACATTTACGAAGTATTTGTGAATCAGGAGAAGAGTTTTCGGGAAGTTCTCTTTACGCGCAAATAACTCTCATATTTACTCGTATATTTACGAATGTTTCATGAATGAGACCCATTGATGATAAAATTTTCTTTCCAGGACAATGTGAATTTTATACATAAGAAAACCAGACAGTGTTTAAATCTATTTAGGAAGTTAAGAAATCTTGACATTGAAAGGAGGATCTTAAACATTGTTTATAGATCAATGATTGAAAGTGTTTTAACTTATAACATTGTTTTATGGTATGGTAATCTTACAGTGAAACAGAAGAATAAATTAACACGAGTAATCAATGAAGCAAATAAGATCATCGGCCAAAAACAGAGCGCATTACAAGAGCTATTCACATTTTTTTTTGGAGAAAAGGGCAGTATCAATATATTCTGACCAGACTCATCCCCTCCATTCCTGCTTCGAGATCCTTCCTTCGGGACTTAGGCTTCGTATACCGTTAGCCAAGAGGAATATTTATAAGAGATCATTTGTTCCATTGGCGGTGACTGTTTTAAACTCAATTGAGGTGATTTTCATAGGTGTGTGAACTTGCACATATTGTATTAATTTAACCTATGTATGTATTAACTATTTATTTATGTGTTTTTTATGTGGTTTGTAATGCGGTTGTTGTGCCAGTGTCAAAGATGAATTTCTGTCCAGTACATCTGTACAGACAATAAAGTTAATCAAATCAAATCATAGAACATTTATAAGTAGTTTTCTATACACTTTTACCTACCTCAGAACGAAGCACATAAGTCCATTATCCTTTGTGCTACAGCAGGGTCGTGTCGTGGCGCACTTCTCAAAAATAACTCCAGGTGTAGTGTTAAAACACGCTCCTGAACACCAATGAATGAACTCCAAAATACAACACAGACGGGGAATATCCAATGCAGCATGACATCATGACTTTTGCGTAAACATACACGCCACTTTCGAGTCAAGTGGTGTGTTATCTCTATGCATTTTGAGCTATCCGTGTGTATGCGTGTATGTCTACGCCATTAACATCCGCGTCATTCCGCGTGTCAAATGTCCAGTCATAAATGCCATTAACCCCAGTGACGGTTAAGTTTAGGGATAGGGTTGAGGTAAGTCATATATTTATATAACGTTAAGTCAACGGCGTTCATAAACACGCTGAAAATCGATTATGCGTCTTGATAGCACGCCAAAAATGCATATACGAATTGGCGTGTCATACACACGCTACTTCATGAGATCAGTCTGTCTAATAACACAAACCGTAGTCAGAGTTAAAAAAATAACTAAAAAAATTAACTCTTTCACACTTTTTTGCCTAACTCATGATTTTTCAACTCCTGAAATTTGCTATGTACAGTTCTGCTTTTAATACCATCTTTCCAAACAGACTGTTTTACAAAGATGTATGACCTAGGCATACAGCACAACATCTGGCTGTGAATTAAAGACTTCCTAACAAAGAGGCCACGGTCAGTGAGGATGGGCTCACATCGTTCCACAACTACGCTAATCAGCACGGGAGCCCCACAAGGCTGTGTGCTGAGCCCATTTCTTTACTCCCTGTATGCTTATGATTGCATACCATCTAATGACAACAACATCATAATTATGTTTGCGGATGACACGACTGTGCTGGGGCAGATCACCAATGGAGATGAGTATGCCTACAGAGAGGAGGTACAGAGGCTAACGACGTGGTGCACGGAGAACAATCTTACCCTAAACATCAAGAAATTTCAGGAAGAAACAGTCTGCTCACACACCTCTGCACATCAACGGGGAGATAATGAAGAGAGTATCAAGCTTTAAATTTCTGGGCACACATTTCTGAGGACCTCTCATGGACAACAAACATCACAGCATCAGTGAAGAAGGCACAACAGCGGATGTACTTTCTCAGAATGCTTAGGAAAGTAAATCTGTCAGGTAGGCTCCTGGTGTCATTCTACCGCTGTTCTATCGAAAACATTTTCACTTACAACATGCTGATGTGGTATGGAAGCTGCTCAGCTGATGATAAAAAGGCCTTGCGGAGAGTTATAAAAACTGCACAGAACATCACAAATCAATAGCTACCTGCTCTGGATGACATTATCATTTACGCATTTACAACTCCCGCTGCCGGCAGAAAACACTCAACATTGTGATGAACCCGAATCACCCAGCCCATCAGTTTTTTGAACTGTTACCTTCTGGAAAACGCTTTAGATCATTCAAAGCACACAAAACCAGACTCATGAACAGTTTTTATCCTAATGCCATCAGGATAATGAACCACGAACTGAAACTACATCCTCAAATCATTACCACAGGACTTTTTTGACATGTTTCATGTTACACAATTACGTGGATAGCACTAAGCACTTTATTCATAATGGGCAACTTGCAATATGAACTAACTACTCTTTACTGTGTATGTATGTTGGAAGTATTAAAAATTTCATTGTATGCAAGTACAGTTACAATAAAGGAATCAATCAATCAATCTAGCTTTGAACTGACAGAGTGTGTCTGCTTCCCGGAAAAGTGTTGTTTTTATCTCTGGATATAGGCTTAGGCTGAATCCTAATTCTCTGTCTTGCCCATGTCCCTCGAAAACGAGTGGTAAGCACCAGTGGTAAGCACAAACATATCTACCCCTATGAAATGAGACACCACTCGGTTACGTCATCTTACATCGCCCTTAACTGGCATCTGTGTCACCCGGGGCAACAAGTGTTGATCACAAACTTCTCTAAACTTTTAAGATGCCGTCAAAATGTCCGGGATTCGGCTTTTGCTTTCTGCCTTCACTATTCATTATTTTTACATGCACAAGGTGTTGTTTAAATCGGACTGAATTCATGCATTTAAATAGGTGAATCTGAATGTATTGTTGATCTAATATTCCTGTGTTTTCGTCTCAGTCGGGATCTGTTTGAAGCTGAATGCATCATCTGAGAAGCTGATCACGTATGTGTCAGTGACCAAATAATGTACACATAATGAATGGCGACTGTAGAAAGCAAAATCTGAATCCCGGACATTTTGGGTGATCTTGAAATGTGGGACTGATTGTGCAAATCAGCAATGTACCGTTAGCATAGCGTAGCAAAGTAGCGATTTTTTTTAAAAAACTTTAAAAACATTTCAATAAACAACATAGTTGCAAATATATATGTACATAACTGTGTAGAGCACAAAACAAGGTGGACATATTTTTTTTATCAATCATTTAAGCGAAAAAACTTGTGCATTTCTTACCCCTTGATTTCAAGTAGCCTCGCGAAAATTCTTGGTCTTAAGGGGTATATAACCCTTCATCTTACCCCTACCCCTAGATCAAAATGAGAATTAGGATAGCCCTTCCTCTCACGTGAACGCACAAAACTAAGGTGAAGGGGTAAGACAGAGAATTGGGATTCAGCCTTAATGTGTGTCATTGTTCTCTACAGGTTGAGTATGTGTGGTGTGACAGCTGAAGGTTGTGTTGCTCTGGCGTCAGCTCTGAGATCAAACCCCTCACACCTGAGAGAACTGGATCTGTCGAGGAATAATCTAGGAGACTCAGGAGTGAAGCAGCTCTCTGCTGTACTGGAGAATCCTCACTGTAAACTGGCGAAAATGTGGTGAGATCATCTCTACCATAAAGATTCTGAGTGAATAAGAGTTAATATGTACGGTAGATAGTGTATATAATATATATATTTGGTGTAAGCCCCATCCGGTGGTTCATCCGTCAGATCCTGCCGGTGGTAGAAGGCAGCGGTGAGGAGTCTCCCTGAAGAGCAACAAATTCATCTTACAATATTATTCTCACACTAAAGAAAGTAAAACAGTTAAATAAACCGGACAAACTACAAACCAGACAACTGTAGCAGGATTTAGTGAAGAGGGTTTTTAAAGCATTAATATCCACCTTATTCTGCTCTAAACAATGCACACTGCCATAACGACGACTCAGGTTGCCAACTTCGGTTCGAATCTGGTCTATGCGTTTTGCTGTGTGTTTCAGATTGTGCCATCCCCATATCACTAAACTAAATCGAAAAAAAAAAAAATTAATTCATCAAATGTGATCTGATCACGTTATTTTTTATTAAATCACTGATATAAACAAAATGAACTTTTTTTCTTTTCTTCATAACCTACCAAGGATAGCTGATGTGTGACATGATCTGCCTAATCCAGCAATACATGAACATCCGACAGTTTCTATCATCCCGACTGCTGCAGAATAACCCAAGCAATGAGCTTAGGCTGGTTAGCCCTTTGACTCATGTCTACCTCTGCTTTCAAAGATGCATTGTCTATATATTTCTCAGGCCTGTGAGGAGAGTTGGCTACATTATACGTAGTTTCAGTTAATTTATGAGAGACCAGAGTCCAGTTTGCGCACCGGCACCTTCGTCATGATGATCTATTTTCAACTATATTTACTTGTTATTTATTAAAACCAGGCAATTAGTTGATACAATAATAAAATACAATAAATACAATACAATAATAATGCAATAAATAAAACACGAAATTCACTTTAAAGAAAGGATTTGTGCTTTCTCTTTAAAATCTCTGTGAAAGTTTTAAATTTTTTTTAAAACTGTCCGTGAAAAAAAAAGTGGAAAAAGTGGACCATGAAAGTGGTCATGTCCGTAATAGAGAACGACTCCGGTTTCTTTGTAATCTTGTTCCCTGAGAAACGGAACGAGATGCTGCGCTGCTTAGTGCATTGGAAAGTCTTTAATCGTGACCTACTGTGAATATGGTGTGTAAACACGTCGATGGAATCAACCGGAAGTAATTTAGCCTCGGTCTGTAACATCATCAGTGCACCTGCACGCAAGGCTATAAATAGTTGAGCCGCAGGTGCATCGTCAGGATATTATGTCTGAAGAGTGGTCCCGGGACATTATCAGCAGAGCAAAGGTGCGAAGCATCTCGTTCGCTTTCTCAGGGAACAAGGTTACAACAAAGTAACCGGAGACATTCCCTTTTCGAAAGCTACAATTGATGCTGCGCTGCTTAGCGCATTGGGAACGAGAATACCCACGCTGCCGTGCTTGAAGGTGTCTGGACTTTTTATTGTTGTGTAGGTGTGCTGACTCTAGAGGGTTTGAAGGGGGTCTCAAGCAGACCCTCTAGGACTATAGCTAAGTCCCATGAAGGGATCTTGGTTCTTACGGAAGGCCTCAGTCGTCTGCCACCACAAATGAAACAAGCAAGTAGAGGATGTCTCCTGAGTGGCACCCCATCAACCAAGGTGTAGTAAGCCGAGAGAGCGGCCACATAAACCCTGAGAGTGGCGGGGCATGTGCCTGTTGATCACATTTCCTGCAGGAAATCCAGAACTGAAGCAATCTGGAAGCTACAGCCCAACACCTTTCAAAAACACCCCATTTGTTGGTATAACTCTTTCTAGTGGAGGAAGCTCTAGCACATAGAAGAGTCTCAATAACGGCAGGCCCAGTGTCCCTCAGTTGATTCCCATTAGCGCCAAACATGAAGGTTCCACTGGTCAGGCTTGGGATGGAATATCATGCCCTCTGCCTGGGACAGAAGGTCCCTCCTCTCTGGAATCACCCATTGCGAGCCGTTGAGGGGAAATATTGTCTCCGAGAACCACATTCTGTTCGGCCAACATGGCGCTATTAATAAGAAGCTAGACCCTTGCTGGCGTCAGCAGGTGCGCCTATTCCTGTTTCACGTAGTGGAAACCACACCGTTAAAACGAGGAGGGCAACATTCCCCTTTTTACTGTCTTTAGGACAGAGATAGAGAAAAGAGATACCTGGCAGTAGCCTTTACACTGCCAAAGTCACTTTAATACTTCCTGTTAGGGGAATGTTGAATGTTATTTGTCCTTGGTGATAACAGGAAACAAGAGAACATTCAACATTTAGCTGGAAACCGCTGCCCCTGCATCACCAGAGGTGGCAAGGATATTACAGTGGTTTCGAAAGGGCTGCTGAGCACGACGAGCCAGTCCCCAGTCATTACGAGAGGGAACGCAACTTGCCATACCCTGCTTCGAACCCCCCCCCCCCCCCCCTTAATCAGATCAGCCTGATATGCCTGCAACAGTGCCATAGTAGCCAGTCTGATTATTAGATCACAGTATTTTAAAGATGAATGACCAGACCATTTAGTCTTTCCTGAGACAGTAGGTGCTTCTCATTTCTTATTTGTGCATCCTCGTTTACTTTCCTTGCTTCCTTTCCTTGCGTCTCAGCTCCACCCCCTGTAGGACGTGAGGGAAGGAAACGAGGAAAGGAGGACAGAGATTTCGAATAATTTTTTTTATCTACATTGGAATACTTGATCACTCGAGCGTCACTCCACAGTGTCATCAGCAGCGCTAAAAGGATCTGCCCTCATGTTGTTGAAGTTCGGTTATTTAATAAAATCATAATAATAATAATAAAGATAGGCTATACTGTTGAAATATCTGAGATGTGTGGTTTATATAAACTGCAAAGGTAAAGTATAAATTAAAATGATTGTGACCGATGTGAAGGGGGAGGAGAATTTGCACTTGCGTCACGTTTAGTCAATATAACAGTTCCGCATAGGATGCACCTGTGTATCCTCGCTTATGACTCCTCAGGGAGCCTCCTATCTCCTCGATCCTCGACTCCTCACGGTGCAATTAGAGAATTGAGATGTCCTTCAAGATGGCTGAGCTCGACTGGTTTCCGGGTCTTAGGAGGGAGGACGGAGGAGCGAGGAGAGGAGGAGGGATATTGAGAAGCACCCATTGTTAACTAAAACACTGATCGGATCATTGAATCAGTGATCTGAACTCGGTAAACCAGATCAGTTTATTCATGAATGAATCATTTAGACTGTTTTTATTTACTGGCTTCTCCTATTCACTGCAATGAATCCACTTTTTAGAAAAAAAAAAGAAATTATAAATTCTAAACGTCTCAATGACACACACACACACACACACACTCACACACACACACACACTATAATGAAAACTTGTTCTTTATAGCATGGTTCCTAAAAGATTATTTTACGAAGTAAATACCAAATTCATCCAGAAAATCATGGAGTTCTGCTGGAATCATCCCAATCCTCCCATGCTAACACATACATACACACTCACACACACGTTCCTTAAAATGTTTACAAATTCATTAAGCATTAAAGCACATTCACTCACACATACACACACACACATTGGGTTTCAATGTTTTATGAGGATTTTCCATAGAATGAATGATTTTAATACTATACGAACTCTATAATCAATCCCCTAATACTAAATTATATATTTTCACAATATGAACTAATGAGTATTTGTTTATATTTTATAGACAGCATTATGTTATTTTATTTGATTTAAGTGTCATGTTTATCTATGGATATAGGCTTAATGTGTGTCATTGTTCTCCACAGGTTGTATAAGTGTGGTGTGACAGCTGAAGGTTGTGTTGCTCTGGCGTCAGCTCTGAGATCAAACCCCTCACACCCGAAAACACTGGATCTGTCTGAGAATAATCTGGGAGACTCAGGAGTGAAGCTGCTCTCTGCTGTACTGGAGAATCCTCACTATAAAGTAAAGATACTGGGGTAAGATCATACATGACAATAGTGGCAGAGGGAAACATTCAGCAAAATACTGAGGAAGACTGAGTGAGCAACAGGATCTTATGGCGCTTTTCCACTACACAGAACCAGCTCGACTCGGCTCGGCTTTGTTTGGTTTTCCACTGTGTAAAAGTTGTACCTGTACCTGCTTTCGGGTACTTTTTTTCGTACCACCTCCGGCGAGGTTCTAAGCGAGCTGAGGCGATACTAAAATGTGACGTAAAACAATGCCGACTGCCGATTGGTCAGAGAGAATCGTCACTATTCACTGCGTCATCTTGCACGCGCCAACCGGATTCATCTCGTTTTTTAAGCAGTGTTTCGTTTTGCTGCCCTCAGCCTCTCATGAAACAACGTTTGTCTTCTTGCTCTGAGAAACAGCCACATCCCGAGGATCAAAAACAGCATACACTCGATTTCCTCCATTGTCCTGTGTGTGTGGGTAGCACGGATATGTATCGCGTATTAGATTACGTCACGGCAGTTTACTGCGGCGTCGCTATGACGACCGGGTACTATCTGTGGCGGTACTATCTGCTATGGAAAACGGAGCCAAAAGCGAGCCGAGGCGAGGCGAGCCGAGTCGAGCCGGTACTGTGTAGTGGAAAAGCGCCATTAGTCCCCCACCCAATGCTTTTAGTCTTTGTACAACTGTTAGCCTAGTTTATGTTGTGTCTATCGTGTTGCACCGTGTAAATGCTCAAGAGGCGGCGAGGTGGGCTTCAGGATTGACTCAATACATGGCAGACACCTGAAGTGTGTGTGTGTGTGTGTATGTAGAAAACTCGAGTTAAACCTAATTGACTGCATAACCCGTCCAGGATAGGTAAGACGCCCTATCGTCGGCGACTCGAAATTAGCATAAAAAGTTTTAGCTTAACTAACCAAAACAACATTTATTTATACTGCATAAATATAAATTATTCCGTATTTTTTTTCACAGGAAGTGTAAAAAAAATTCAAGTACAGTCAAATCAAACTTAAATAAAATGTAGAAAACAACAAAGAGAGAAATCAACAAATTTGTGTTGGTTTCAGTTTAATCTAAAAAAAAAAAAAAAAAAAAAATCAGTGTCGCCTTTAATCAGGGGGTGGGGGGACAATAAACATAACAATTCTCAAGAGCAAATTTTGAAGGGGACACCAATAATACAGGCAAAAAAAAATACAGAGGAAAGCCTTACTACTATGTGTAGCATGGAGACCATTTCATTATACTTCTTAAAATTTCTTTCTGGTTTAAGCCAGCGGTGAATCTGTTTACGTACTCTCCTTACGTTACATCACATAGTAGTGTATGTGTTCACTCTGTGTGTTTGTGTGTGGGGATATACTGGCTATTAAACAAGCTAGGTAAGCGCATAAACTATTATAAAGAAGGAAGGGTAACATTATAATCGCTAACATAGCAGACTGCATAAGTGACAAAGGTACATTGGTTACACAATCATATATTTGTTTTTCTGACATGATTTATTATATAATGACTCGGCATAATCTATATTAAAGAGAAAATAATCACTTCATCTGATGTATAAAGTGAATAAAATAAAATTGACTAAAGGGGGTCGCACGGACGAGAAGGGCAGCGCCGCGCCGCGTCTAGGACAACTCCTGGTAACGTTATCACACACCGGAAGCACACGTTCTAAACAGTGTATGGCCAGCAATATTGTAATGTTTAATGACATGAAAAGAAGATAATGTCTGTTCTATGTTACTACTGTACAATTAAAAACAATCGTTGCTGAGTCTGCAGTCTGAAAACTTTACCTCAGAGCATCCGTTAACTGAATGAATTGAGAATCTCACCTGAAAAATCCAATAACATTAGCATCCAAGCAGCTGATTTCTGTAAATGAATGCAAAACTAAATATTGCAGCATATGGCAGGATCCATCAGCACCGATTTGAGACAAAAATAATTTAAACTGTATATAAAACTATGTAAATGGCGCTCTGACTCTGTGGCGCAGCAGGGTTTTGAACACAGTCCTGAGCCGTCGCTGGGCGCCGCAGACAGACGCCGAATGGCGCTGCCGGTGTGTGTACACTCATAGAGAATAATGTGTTCGAATTTTAAAGACGTGGCGCTGCGTGACGCTGCACTTCTCGTCCGGTGTGCGACCCCCTTTACTGGAGTTCCACAACTACTCAAAAACTATGTTCTTCTCTCCCACCACCGACCGGAATGTGTCCGGGGCGAAGGCAGTGCAGTGGACCAACGCACTTTGAGGCCAGGGAAAGGGGGATCAAAATGTTTAGAGCGCTTTTTTCGTTATTGCCCCGTTTGCATTTGTGCTATTTTATTTCTTTATTTTTTTAAGAATATATCATTACATTATTTACAAAACAGTATTTACAATGTAAATACAATTTACAATATAATTTAATGTTTTTTTAGGGGGGACAACCCTCAGATAGGGGGGTCCTGACCCCCCCGTGATTTACGCCTATGGCCTGTCCGCTTGTCCGGAGCAAGTGGATTTTTTGTAGGACAAGTAGAGGAGAAAATTAGTTGTCCGACCGGACAAGTTAAATTTCAAACAAAATAAAATGCCATGTTACTTCACGTTATGTGCCACTCATTACGTCTATTTTACAGATTTAATCTTATCATTTTGAAACAAACACATTTTTTAATAAACTAGATTTTGACGCATATCCAAGGTTTTGTGTGGAGTGCCGCGCGCACACTGCATGGAACTGAGATGCAGGCGTGAACACTTGCGTTTTCCTATCAACAGTGGAAACTTAAAATACTCTTATCATTTCTGGTCATACTGAAAATAATAATACATCATTTGCATCAACTTTTATTTGTGTAAACCATAGGGTGTAAACTCACAATAACAAGAAAACGTGCTTTTATAAAATAAAATAAAAGAAAACAATCAGACGCACTCTTTCTTCGTTAACTGGATTGCGTCTCAAAACTGAACTGAAACAAAATACAGCATTTTAAGGCTAAAGCTTGAAATGTCCACTTTTAAAACCCCTTGATCGTCATGGGTTCACCGGTGATCCCGAATTTTGGTTGTTTAAAATGCATTGTAAAAACCCACACTCTTACTTGATCTGGACAAACTAAGCATCATATAAAAGGTTTAAGTCTCGAGCTTCGATATTTGACCACTGTTTATGATTAAACTGGTTTGCAGTGATATTAATTTCTTGATTTATGCCAGCACTGCAAAATAATGGGGCAGAAAAATAAATTCATCTGTAACGTTTGTTATTTTGAATAGAAATCATCACTCATAATACATGAATTCTCGTCTACTCCGGTTTATTTTTGTTCATATACATGCTATGTACAGCAACCGCCAGGGCTATTAGTCCAATAGACAGCATATCTGTAGAAATGATTAATAATTATCACATGCTAGTAAAATATTTCGTCATCCACTGAATTGTGTGATATGAAGAGCTCAAACAGCGAACGGAGCGAGATGTGTGTCTCTTCCTGATTTGCTGTAATATTTAACCTCAGAGCACTTTCATTCGCTGTACAGCTGTCAATCATGGGGGGGGGGGGGGTCGCAAAGTCTTTCGCTCGGTTACCTCTCTGCCATCGTACGCGTGCTGCATATATATAATTATATTATATATGTATATATTTATTATTATTAACTGTTGGCAAACTAAATTTGTTTGTAGAATTTGTCAATTTCTTATTTTTACCTGGATGCGCTTTCCCATGCTGTTTCCTTGTCTAAGCAAAGGCAGATGGAACATATAATAAACGTGTAGAATACTTTCCAAACCATTACATATAGTATTATAAATTCAGACGTTTGTGATATATAAAAAAAGAAAACATAAGATTATCTTTTAAAATCGATTGAACACGGAGCAGTGTTTTCTGTGAGTGAGACTGGAAAACCCGTAGTGGACGAAAGCGGAGTGATTACAGAACGCTTAGAGTGCAGAAATGAACGTGCTTTGGCTCCAGTCCTGGTTTTGTGTCCGCGCCATTAGGAGATAAACATCTGTCTCGCATGCACGCTTGCTCTAGATAAGAGGATATTTTAACTAATTTGCTGTAAATCTAGTCGATCACGAGTGGCTTAACAGGTAGATCTGTAGATAAACTCATCTTTCAAGCATTTGACCGGCCAGGTTGACACTTCAGCGTTCACTTTGCGTGAGAGCGTGAGAATTGGTTCATGCAGGTATGTCACGCAGGGGTGCAATTTTTACCCCATTGTGTGGTATGATCTTACAGAGCCTGCCAGCCTCTTCAAATGTGGTGACCTACACATTTCTGCGAATTCCTCGCTCCGAGCTACGAGTGGTCAAAGTCGTCGCGTTTTGACTGGTTTGAGCATTGACTGTATAAAAATATGGACGTAGTGTCCATGACGTGGAGTGGGCGAGACCTGTCTGGAGTGGGCGGGGCCAGCCGTCAACAACTTGGCAGCGCGTCACCTCTCGTCACTACCGGATAAAATAAAATGGGCAAAGAGGTGGGACGTGGGTGGAGCTAAGTTGCTAATGCTTTCTGCTACCGGCCTCACACTAAAGTGACAGCTGATTGAAGAATTAAAGCCAATAGTTAAAGATCTTGTTTTTCCCCTTCAAAATACTATAATAGTTAAAAGACATACCAAACCACATGAGCTGTCCGTTGTGTGAAAGTGACCTTTCATGTGCTTTTCATTTTGTAAAGTGACTTTGAGCATCTGATAGAAGCTATATTATCAGGTTTGAGAAGGAATTAATATAGATTATCTAGTTAGTTTTCTTATGTATAGATGTGACAGATGTAATATCTCATACTGTGTATGTGACTGTGTGTTTAATTTTAGGATTAGATGAGTGTGATCTTCTGCTGATCATCTGATGATGAATAAGGATCAACTACAGAGACTCACAGTCAACAGAATCAACAGAGACTGAAGATACAGTGACTTCACTGTTATTTATTAAAGGGGGGGGGTTGACTGCGATTTCACTTCTTTGATTTTCAATAGTGTGTAATGTTGCTGATGGTGCATGAACAGTATCTGCAAAGTTGCAGCGCTGAAAGTTCAATGTAAGCAGAGATAACGTCTTTTAAAAATCAGGATGTTTAATGCCTACAAAAACGACTCGATTGGGACTACAGCTGGGTTTTAGAGTTCACTAAAACATACATTTGCATCAACCCTCCCTCTGGAATATGCAAAAAAAGGGCATGGCCATATTTCTGGGCTTGTGGAGTGTGTTATGTTCATCCAGGTGTCAGGTCTGATGCTGTCAACAATTGATACAATTTATGTTTGATTATGTTCCTGAAAATGACGATTGTAATCTAGCTCTCTGTGCTGCGCATTTTACGGAAGACAGCTTCCAGAATCTCCACGAGTTCAACACCGGATTCAACAAGAAACTGTTACTAAAACATGAAGCAGATCCGACTTTAAAACCAGAGGCAGCAGTTGTTGGGCCACAACCTGTAAGTAGGATAAGACTTAATAATTTTAAATGTATTTGCATAAGGGCTGCAACGATTAGTCGACATTGCCGACAACGTCAACAATAAAAAATTACAACGTCAACAAACAAATATATTTGTTGTCGAGTAGTCGTTTGATCTCACGTGACCTAACGTAAGGGTGTGCAATATCGCGATTTGACTGCTACAGTGCTTTGGCGCTAGAGTGTAATGCAGCCCTTTATAAATGCAAGTGCGGTAAAAGAAAAAACAGCGCGAATTATGACGGAGTGCAAACGAATCTGAACTAGCAAGGTTTAGCAAAGTTTTACAAAACTTAAAACCAACAATGCTGTCATGTGCAATACATGCTAGGCAGAACTTGATTTTCACAGGAGCACCACATGCATGTTGGAGCACTTTAAGGAAACATCCCGGCAAAAGAGGAGCCAGTGAGAACTGAGTGTTCTCGAGCTGGAGCTAACGTTAACTGTAGTGGTAACCCAGATAGCAAACTGACATTGAACTGACATCAACGTGGAAACATGACATCGAAACAATGTTGATCTGGCATTGTTTTGCTCATCAAATTAACGTTGAACCAACGTCAGACGCTTCATTCTTTCAAAACTAACAGAAACTTAACTTGAAATCAACGTTGTTTCAACATTAGGAAAGCAAACCAATTGCGGCGATTTTCATTTAGCTTTGAAGAATGCTGCGTCTGACGTTGGTTCAACGTTAATTCGATGAGCAAAACAATGCCAGATAAACGTTGTTTTGATGTCATTAGAGACTTCGTTTCCACATTGATTCAATGTCAGTTTGCTGTCTTGAATGTATCTCTTTATTAGATCATGCAACACTATTAATAGTAATAATATCATTAATAATAATATACAGTAATGTGATGATTTATTTTACATAGAATAAAGCTTGATTGAGCTTAGGAGTCAGGGCTGTTTTTATTATTGTAACACTATTTGGTATTATAGTCTTATTTGCCTGTATTTTGTTTCATAATCATGAAGACTTACAAAAGGATATGTTACGAATAATATCATGGCAGTTACTTTTTCTTTTTCATTCTGGAAATTAAAGCTAGGGTATACGATTTCAAAGATTGTTCGTTATTAATATCCTCGTTTATATGCTGGTTATGGTTATATAGTACAATCCTAACAATATGAATAGAAAAAAGAGTGAAAAAAATCCATTCACTCTATTGGCTGTACAGCCGCACAGAAGTTGACCAATGTAAGCTATGTCTATGGCTGAGGCTGAATCCCAATTCACCCCTTGGCCCTACCCCTTGTTTTCGACTGTAGCCTTGGCCCTTAAAACAGAGTGACAAGGGCCAAGGGGTTGGAATATTTACCTACGAAATGGAACGACCCTTCATGAACCCAATGCGTCATCAGTCGTCGGCGATGTACAGGATTTCTCCATGACAACAACTGATAATCAGCGCAGCTGCTCTTAACTTTGAATAAACATGATGATTATAACATCCCTTCCTCGAAATGTATGTCTTTTCTGATCGGAAAGGTAATTTATTATACCATTTCTTAATTTAAACGACTATAGTGTTATTATAAGAGTAAATAAAGTGAGTGGTGGATTCATCTGGCGCTAAATTTAAATGTTTAACCGTTTGCGATTCTTCTCGCCGGTGATTTCCGATGCATTCCGTGAACTTTTCTCTTAGCCCTCCGTTTGGAGTGTGCCTCTGAAAAATCTCCGTTTCGAGGGCTATGTAGCCCTACCCCTTCGCCCTACCCCTCGATCTCAAGAAGAATCGAGACACCCTACCCCTAGACGTGAACGCGCAAAACCGAGGGGTAGGGCTAAGGGGTAGGGCCAAGGGGTGAATTGGGATTGAGCTTAAGTCTATGGTAGCTAGCTAAGTAGCATTGGATATAGCAATGGATAAAAATATAAACGACAGCAGCAAGCGGCCCCTGCTTGCCCCTACTGCAAAGTTTGGATGAAAGAGTGGAGATAAAAAAAAATGTGACGCCGGACTTTAAATAGGTTAAATATAGGGTCCAGCTTTGACCGTTGAGGAAGCTTCAGGGAGATCTGGCACTAAAAAACGACGTTGACACGGCTGACTTTTTGTTGAGCAGGTAAACATTTATTTATACTTTTATGTTGTGACGTGTGTTACATAGCTTTTTATCAGTTCGACAACTTGCTCATGCTGCCGGTCAGCATTGGCAATGTAAGCCGTTTAGCATCGCCGATCGTAACACAGTCTCATCCCAAAAAGTCATATAACTGACGTCTTGGGATGTCTTTTGACCATACGTCAATATCCACCTTTTTAGGGCCCCTTAAACGTCGGTAGATGGCGATCCCGGGCCGTCATACAACTGACGCTTTACCTTTAACGTCAGTCAGGTGACGGGTTAGGTTTAGGGGTAGGTTTAGGTCTGGGGTAGAGTTAGGATCCCATAACCTCATCTACCGACGTTTAAGGGGGCCCTAAAAAGGCGAATATTGACGTATGGTCAAAGTAATTATATTTCTTGAAGTGCTTGAATATATTTCAGTATGCCTAGCGGGTTTCTGTTCAGGCCGATCGGAATTTGAACAAGATACGCTGTGTGCTGCTATAACAATTACTCAAAAACTTAGAAGAACATTTCATGTGTTGCTAATCTTGCGTTGTTGACGTGAACTCAAACGTGAGCTCAGGGATCAGGTAGCACAGAGGGGAGGTGTGTGTGTGTGTGTGTGGAGGGGCGGGATGAGTTTTTTAAAAAACTTCCCTTCCGTCTCAGGCTTTCTCGGCCGATTTTTAACATCGTATACCATAGCTTTAATAGGTGAATGAGAACATCTCTGTCAACTCAATTCTCATGTAAAAAAAACTATTGTAATTTTATATATAAATAATGGTTTGCAGATTAATATTTTGCCCTTTTTGTGTCCTGAAGTCATGACCCTTTTTCTGTTTCAGTTCTATGCAAAGCAGTGGGCTTTGTTAAACAATGCTTAGAGAGCATTTTTGTGTGATTTGAGTTAAACTTGAAGAGAATGACCTGTTTACTTGGCTCTAAGTTCATTAAAAACACTATTTCAAAAGCTGAACTGATTTTCTTATATTATAGTAAAAATATGTATAACTCAATGTTTTAAGCAACTTATTGAAAAAGCTGAATAATAGTTCCAAACTTACTGATTAGCCAGCAATATAATCGACGATTAGTCGATTAATCGTTCTAATAATCGTTAGATTAATCGATTATCAAAATAATCATTTGTTGCAGCCCTAATTTGCATGTATAATTCCAGACGTAGCCTTGTGTTTTAATTTTATCAAATGCCAGCGCTGGCTTTATAGCCAGCAGGCTACTAGTTATGCTATTTTGTGTCTGCGACTAACGCGTACAAAGATTATGGACCTGAATTTTGTATTTTGTATTAATTTTGTACTAATGTTGTAAAAGTATTTTTCATGTATATATACTTTATGACGTTATTTTTCGATTTGATCAAGAACATAAACCAATGCAAACTCTGTTTGTGTATATAACTTTAGTAGCCAGTCAGTTCAGTGCTATTGTGTAAAACAAATGACAGACGTCGCTCAAATGCCTCTGTGCGCAATTGGATAGATCTAAAACCAATCAGAGGATGAAGGAGATGACGTATGAAGGTTTCGAGTATTGTTTTGTATTGAGTATTGTATTGAGTACTGGTCAATCAGAGCAGTGTAGCTCGTGGAAAGGAGGGGTTTAGAGAGGCTGGCGAGTCGTTTGAGAATCATTGAAAATGTGATGACGTGCAAGTGTATATTATGAGAAAATCTAACTTTTTTTAGCTTTGATGGAGGTAAACCTGTTGTAGGAGACTCCAAAACAATATAAGGAAACTTTAAACTAACAATGTTGTGTTGTTGCAAAGTGCCGGACGAGCAGAAAATGATCTTGTCTGAAACCTATTTTGAGAATGAGACGAGGGTGCCCTCTTTCCCCCTTAATTTTTGCTTAATCGAACCCCTTGCCGAGAGTATCCGTTCAGACCCTTTAATTCACGGTTATAAAGCACAAAGATCTATAAATAAAATCACATTATATGCAGATGATGTTTTATTATTTATTTCTCAACCCCAAGTCATAATCTCACAGATACTCGATAAAATTAATTCATTTGGGACCTTTTCTGGTTACAGGATAAATTGGAATAAAAGTGAGCTAATGCTCATACAGTTGCGGATTATTGCCTGGTTACAGAACCTCCCTTTTAGTGTATCCTCAGAAAAACTCATATGTATTTAGGAATTCAGATTAATCTATTTAAGGAGAATTTCCCACCACTGCTGTCTAACTTACAATCAAATATTCAGTTCTGGAAGACTTTGGCAATATCTTTACTTGGCAGAGTGAATGCTATCAAAATGATTTTCTTGCCCCAATTACTATATTTATTTCAGAACATTCCAGTGTTTCTCCCCAAATCTTTCTCTAAATAAATTGACTTGATTGTGCTCCCTTTCTTATGGGACTACAAAACCCACAGAATAAGTAAGAAACACCTCTGCAAATCTAAAATAGAGGGAGGCTTGGCACTCCCGAATTTCTTATCATATTACTGGGCCTCACAGATCAAGATTATGGCGTACTGGCTGGATAACACTGCTACCTCACCAAACTGGCATGAATTAGAATAAGAGGCATTCCATCCCAACTCTATAGGTGCCATCCATCCTTACACTAATGAGAAGTCCTTGTACAATAGCAATGTGATGATCCATAGTACAGTGCGCATTTGGAAACAAATCAAATCACACTTCAAGTTGAAACCTATATTTTATGCATTACCTATCAATGGAAACCCTACATTTCCTCCATCCATCCTTGATAATACTTTTAATCTCTGGATGAACAGAGGCATTCATACAATAGGAGAGCTATACATTATACCTTGCAACTATGTTTGAAACTATGTAAGAAAATATTTTCAAAATTTTTAGATCTTCTCAGGCTCCTATCTTGATCGATGCCTCCGACCCATGTCTTGCTTAGAAAAATTGATATCTTATCATGACACTTTGCAGTCTATCAGTCCAGTGATCTCCACTTCAATAAAAACAAAATGGGAGGAAGAAATGGGCATTGTGATCCCAGACCCTCTATGGGAAAGAAATTTGGAACATACTCATCGATGCTCCAATAATGCTAGGCACTGTCTTATTCACTTTAAGATCCTACATCGTCTTCACTTTTCTAAAGAGAGATTACAGAAAATATACCCTGAGATATTCCCTCTTTGTGACAGATGCCTTGTTGCAGAAGACACGTTGCTTCACAGCTTCGACCTGTGTCCCAAGGTTAAGATCTTTGGTTTTATATCTTTAGTTTAATTTACAAACAGGAGCCTGATCCTCACATTATTATGTTAGGAATTTCAGATGGTTAAACAACTATCAACAATGCCTCCTGTCCTATAGTCTCATTGCCGCAAAGAATCTACTTCTCATGCATTGGAAAAATAAAGAAACACCCAGCACAAAGATATGGCTCAGTGATCTTGTGAAAATCTAACACTCTCTACTTAGAGAGAATCAAATATATTCTTATGGATAAACTCCCACACTTTGAAAAAGTGTGGTCACCTCTCATTCACTATCTCTCTCCTGGAAGTGGAAATTAATGTTTCTCTCTAAACATAATAAAGTAGTATTTAGACGGAAGGATAAGGCTGGGTAGGGTAGGAAAGGATTATTTATGTTAATTATTTATTATAGGGTAGGATTATTTATGTTTGTTTTTTCTGACTGATAGTGTGAATGTAGCCAAGTGAATTACGTCAACATGTTAGCCACAGTCAACGCTTCATTTACACATGTGGCTGACTCTGTGCCTCTCAAAACTACAAACGCCTTCTTTCAGCAGTTTTTAGCACTCTTCTCTTTAACTTTTGACAGTCTATAGAACTCTAAATGTTTTTTCCCGATGGGACCGATTAGTGCAGACCAAAACTCGACCATTTTTCAGCTGCAATAATCAGCCAAATTTGCGAGTCTGTTCAGTGGCATTGTTTACGTTCAGTGCCTCCAAAATGGCCGACTTCAGGATTGATGGCGCGTAGTGAAAACCTTCTACGTCACAACAGACAAGCTCAACGTTGCTTTCATGACGATCATCTTAGCACTGTTCTAGTCAATCAACCGTCTTTGTGCGGCTATGTTCACACTGCAGGGCTTAATGCTCAATTCCGATTTTTTGAAAAAATTCGATTTTTTTTTTTTTTTTGCAAGACTGTTCACATTCCCAATTAAATGCGACCTTTTGTGATCTCCTGTGTGAACGTGAAATGACCCGCATGCCCAGAAGAGTACTCAACGGTCAACGACGTCACTTGTTGTTTGCGGAATAGTTCTTTTTTTCCATATGTTGCTAGCTTTTGTTTTATTATTATTATTGCCACAGCCCATATACACGCGGTGTACACTGGTGGCTGGTGTTGCCAGATCGGGTGTTTTTTCACTACATTTTAAGGCATGTTTACATGTGTTTTAGCCGGGTTTTCGCCTGGAAGGCTCTATAGAAATCTGGCACCCTACTGCACGAAGTTAAAGTGACAGAGAGCGCAAGTTCACAGACACCAGAATGAACGTGTTCACAGTAATGTTCATCAGGCAGTAATACAGTAGGTACATTTATTTTGGGCGAACGTGAACCGTCACGTTCGCCCAAAATATGAACGCATTCATCCATTATCGTTCATTGAACGAGTTCAGGCACAACACTGGGGAAGAGACACGTCTGCAGCAGCAACGCGTTGGAGTTATGGTGCGTTCACACCAAACGCGAATAGAGCGTCAAATACGCGTCTACCGCGTCTAGTTAGACGCTTGAAGATTTCGAACCCATTCGCGCGTCCGTGTCACTCGCGAACAAAAACAACAACACAATTTCTTTCTGGCATAAGTTTGAACCGACATGTCTGAAGTAAAAGATATTGCTGCTCTGTACTTATTGTGGAAACGGAGGAAAGCCAAACGCCAACGTGTCTGGGTTCACAGCACCATTCAGAGGCGAACTCAACTCGGTGAATTTCACCATCTTCTCCAGGAACTGCGCCTGAATGACAGCCGTTTCCAGCGGTACTTGAGAATGACGGGTGCCCAGTTTGATAACCTGCTAGCTAGGGTCGCTGACGGAAACAATCAGCATCTCCTCCATTTTGGACAACAGTGTGATAGACGTGACGTATCGATTAGCTCTTCGTTGATTGGCTGGCGCAACAAAGCGTCATGCGAATCTTCCGCTCAAGTTCAATTTTTCCAACTTGCGCGGAAGACGTTCGCGGCAAAACGCGTCGCCCAATTGGTGTCATTTGCAACGCCCGGCGCGAATGATGCGTCTATTCGCGTCTTTGCATTGACTTTGTATGTAATTTACTCGCGCAAAGGATTAAATTCGCGTTCGGTGTGAACACACCATTAGCGTGTATTGGCTAGCTACAGGTGCGTGCAATGACGTGCGTGTCGGATATATGTGACCTGGCCGTTCAGATTGAAGTCGCGTTTCAAAAGATCGGATACATATCGGATTTGGACCATATACCCAAGTGGCCAACAGAATTATTACAGTATATCTGATGTTCATAAGAATCAGAAACAATACTATAATTTTCTTAAAATGAGAACAATTAACAATAAATCATCTTCTGCTTGAATATATAAGCAGTGTTTCTTTGAATTATTTTGTTTTTGTTCCTTGGAATAACGAAACATGTCCATAGTGTCAAACTTTAATTTAAAAAAGTGTTTTCACAAATCTGTATGACTTTAACAACACACACGTCAGATTGTCACAATCGCTCAAATTGTATTTTTTTTTTTTTTTTGGGGGGGGGGGGGGGGGTGGTGGTGGTTGGGGTTGTAATTGTACTACACACCTTGAGGGGGCACCAAGGACTAATACTATCAGGCATAAAACAGGTGGAGAGAGTAGAAGAAGCAGACTGGTAATGGAGGAATTGCATGGCTTATGAATTCAAACGATCAATGGTCCTGATTAGGAATCTAAGTGTTTTATGCTCAATTGGAAGTAAGCAGTGTTTTTTTTTCTTATGTTGACTGGTGGATGTATATGAATTTATTTGCCTACTGTAATGATTTTGTTTTTGTAGAAGGACTTCACATTCTGGGGGTTTTGTCCTTCTGTTGTTGATGTCTGACTGAGTGTGTTTGAAACTACATGAAGTGAGTTTGGAAAGTCATATGTCTTACTTCTGTTGATCCTGAAATTGGATTATACCTGCATGGTTGTGGATTATGAAGCTGTATTACACCATCTATGTGATTTTGGATCAACAATAAGGTGGACACTGGGAAGATGTGGAATTTGTATTCTTTGTTCAGAGATTGCCTGGACATTGAGTTTGAGATATTGATCAATGAAGTTTCAACGTGATTATCTTTGGCATCGTCTCCTTCGTCATTATCATCATTCAAAAACAGTTTATACTTTCATTTATATGTAACTTGTTATTGAGTAAAAAAAAACCTGTAAGAAGTTTTGTGTGTCCATAAGAGGGTTACAAAATATAAAAGAAATATGCAATGAATGAAAAGTATTTGTTTATTATTGTTTTGCATGTCACAGATTGGTAAAAAGCATTTCCTGTCTAGCTCAAATAACATATAGTTAGTGAAACCCACCATATAAAAACAGATTTATAACTAATTCTTTTGTAAGGTGAAGGAAACGGTTATAACATTACAATTCACAGAAAAAGCTTCAAACCAGACATCCAATAAACCCTATGCAACACTTCATCATTGCTTAAGCCTATGCTACCCATTCTTCATTTAGTTCATTATGCGATATATTCAAATGCACTAATTTAAACTGCTGTGACAAAATCCACATCTTAATACAATTACTTTTTAAAATAATATTGAATGTTAACGCGTCACACAAGAAACCATGACATGGTATATGTGCATGAAAACTATCAGAGAAATGTAAATCTCACTGATGAAAGAGTCCACACTG
Source organism: Cyprinella venusta (assembly GCA_038021265.1). Taxonomy (NCBI): domain Eukaryota; kingdom Metazoa; phylum Chordata; class Actinopteri; order Cypriniformes; family Leuciscidae; genus Cyprinella; species Cyprinella venusta. The sequence continues at coordinate 1,100,821 of CM075874.1, read as the reverse complement.
TTGAGTTCCACGTACATTAGTACAGCAATGCCTCGCAATAATCTTTTAGAACGTTTTGAAAGATTGTAATTTGTTGCCTGTTCTTTTCCACCCTTGTAACGCTGCATCTAATCAATTATTTCACTGAATGAGCTCCCGTACGAAAACCTGATAACATTTATTAAGAGGAAAAGCTTGTACTTCTGTTCCCCCACATTTAATACACAATTAGCATATTGTAGTTAACTCATTGTCTCAGCAAATATATATAAAAAAAGATTTCTAAATTCTGTTCTGAATAATTTAATAGAGCACTATTCTGGTGTTCTCATGTTCATCTGTATTTAGTGTGTGTGTGTGTGTTGCTGTGTGATAATGAAAAGCAAAATCAGTCTGAATCAAAAATTGTAAAGATATTTCTGTTCTCCAAAATGTTGTCGAAATATATCTAACAGCAGTTTCATTTAAAATGCCCAGGACTATTTATATTAAATGTGTTAGTATCTAATGTTAATTCTGTAATACTAGAACAACTCTGATTGGATCAGGATCTCTATCCAGAAGAGTGTAATCTGAGCGTTATTTAACCTGAATTATTTTTCTTTTCAATGCATTTTCCATTCATTTCTATAGAGCGTATAGTGAAGGGGGAGGTGATGAAGCGTGTCACACGTCTTCTCTCGGGCGAGTGTTGTGGGACTCAGACTCGAAAACATCATCTTCCATTCCTTCTTCTATCGGCTTCATAGTCGTGGATGCTTTTGGCAGAGGATTTTTCTCTGTAGAGAGAGAGAAACAACACTAGTTGTCAATGTTCAACGTTATATCATAATAACAGTATCTGGTTACATATTAAGATTCAAGTGTAATGTTTTATAAAGTCATATGGAGGCAAAACGTATCATAGGGTGCATTAAGGGTATTAACTGTTTCCACAGCTCAACAATATCATCACAGTAATGTGAATAAAATCACTCAAACAATAAAATGACCACTCTGTTAAACACACTCTGTGCATGTTATATATCACACTTCTGGTCCTGTTGACTTCATATGCATGTGAACGCGGGCGATCGCAGAATGCTGACCTAGCATTGATTAGCATTGCATTGCAGGAGTGGAGTAGATAGTATTTTTATTTAAATTATTATTTATTATATGTTGCATTTATGGTTCACTGGACCGTTGGAGTGTCTGAAGAAATTCTGCATGCCCAAAGTCCAGTATGAGCCTGGCAGTGTTTTAATAGTGACATTGATAAAAACTGTCTGAAACGCATGCTTTTAGAGTGCATTAGTTTACACACCCCTTTCATTATCTTAAACTTTGCTTTTATTTAGAATTTAAATAAAGAACGATTTTGATCAAGAGCTGTAGTTCCAGCCATGCAAGTTTGCATTGCTTTTTGTGAATGTTCGTTGGAACTGTGGTTTCTGGAACTTGGATAACGATGCTTTGGGTTCGTACAAGGTGATTAAAGTGCTTGAATTTGACTTTTGGAAATTGAAGTCTTGGAGCGCGTCCGAGTGGAGACTGCGCGAGTGCCGCCACATAGGGTGATAGTCACGAAATCTATTCTATTGTCCCGAGTCCGGCCCTAATTGTCTCGAAAATTATTTAAATTATTTAAATTTAAATAATTATTTAAAATAAATTATCAAAGTTACCTTGAGTAGTTATTTGATAAAATATTAACTGTCTGCAGAGGTGGAGTCGGCCCCTGTCGGCGGCTCATTGGCTGCAGCATCTTTTCTGTTTCTTTTTTTGAAGTTCTACAAAGATGTATGCATGAATTTAGATATACATTGATAAGCAAATATTCATTCATTCGTTTCGTTGGCATGGCTGGTGTACTGGAACCACAACAATCCGGTTTTTTTAGTGGCAGACTAAAGACTAATGACAGACTGTTGATCTTAGAAAAAAAGTTTGGGTTTGAAATTCATTTAAAAAACTGTACGGCGTGATGTTATTGGGAAAACTCATCAAATGCAGTTTGCCGTGTGTTAAAGGTTAACTTCATAACAGGTCTGGTTATCAGAATTCACGTATTCTGAGCATGAGAAATGAGTTAATCTACGTTCTGGTTATGTTTCAAAATGACAATTGGGTCATTTTTTTGTGGGGTTGAGGAAGAGAAAGACAGTGAGATATAAAAAGAAAGCATCTTACAGCCCATCATCAGGCCCGATCTGAGGTCACAGCTAGAGGAGAACAGGAGAGACGTCAGGGTTCACACAGCACAGGGGTACACACACACTGACATCACACCTGTGTGAGTGTACTGGACTACTTGCACATCTACTCCTGCATTATACTCATACATCTCACGAGTGTCCGGTGACAGCAGTCAGCACGTTTACAGTCTTTTACCGTTAAAATTACAATAATTTGTTTACAGTGCTTACTAGGGGTGTGCAAAGCAGCCGGTATTTGTATCTGTATTTGTATTTGTTGCGGAGGAAAAGTATTCGTATTTGAGTAATGCCTCCAATGCTCCAATAACCCCTCCAATGCCTGTAGGTTTTTTGTCTACTCCGTTGGCAAAGACCTATAGCTTTAAACCCACTGTCCCCTTCTCCCCCCGGTGAAGGGGGGGACCGGAGCCTACAGGTACCTATCAGGGTTGCAACTCTTGCCACGTGTTTTTCACCGAAGGGGCTTTCAGGTCCACCGAAGCGGACCCGAGGCATTTGATTTTCAGTCCTGGGATGGCTAGGCCTGGAGACCTGTAATGATCCTTCCGCAGGTTCACCTACGGAAACTTTGTTACGACTTTTACTATCTCTAGCTAGTCCATAACCGAATAAAAGGTCCATTCCGCTCTTGGGCCGTAGGCAACCAGACGTGGGTTGGCGGACGAGCGCGCCGACCCCCCAAAATGTTTGGGGGACCGTCCGACGGCGCCCCCGGGCCTCGCCGGGCGTGCAGGTCGGGCGCACCCCTTCTCGATGCTCCGCCAGAACACTGAGGACCTAAGGACCTCACTAAACCACCGAGGTAGCGATGGGTGGTGGGTGGCAGTGCCCCTGTCATGCCGTATGGAGGTCGCCACCCTACTGGGAAGGGTATGATCGAGACCACCCCTTCAGCTGAAACGAAGTCTAGCTTCTTCAGCCCTGACCTCATTGTACCCAAGAAAACCGGTGGGTCCAACCAATCCTGGAGTGTGCGTCTTGGACCTAAAGGACGACTACTTCCATGTCTCCTTCCTTCTTTGACACAGACTGTTCCCTAGGTTTGTTTTTAAGGGGAGGACATTCAAGTACGCGGTTCTCCCATTCGGGCTAGCCATGTCTGCTCGCGGCCCTTGCCTCAGACAATACCACAACATTGCATGACATCTTCCGACAAGGTGGTCTACACTCTCGCCGTTTAACGTAACTCGCCTGCCACCTCCTCTTATGGAGTCAGAAGCATCTGAGGTTGCTTCGAGCCATTATATTCCAGGAACCCTGAATTGTCCACTTGTCATACCTACGCGTTGGATTGGAACCTCTTCGTCAACACTTCTCAATGAGAAGACCCCAGAAAATTCCAAATCAGTGTCGTGCTTTCCTTCCTGCAAGATGGGTTGAAGCGAAGGCTGTCTCCCTCCATCCTGAAAGTCTGTGTTGCCACTATCGCTGCACATCACAATGCATGGAGGGCAAGTCTGTGGGAAAGCACAACCTAATCAGCAGGTTCCTGAGAGGAGCGAGGAGACTGGATCATCCTCGCCCTCCTCTTGTTCCCTCTTGGGACCTCTCAGTGGTTCTAACTGCCCTGCAGAGTGCTCCCTTGAGCCTCTGCAATCAGTGGACTTTAAGATCCTGTCAGTTAAGACAGCCCTCCTGGTTGCATTGGCCTCCATTAGGGGGTAGGGGACCTGCATGCATTTTCCATTGACGAAGCATGCCGAGAATTTGGGCCAGCCTATCCTCACATGATCCTGGCCTGGATCTGTGCCCAAGGTTCCCACCACTCCCTTCAAAGATCACGTGGTGAACCTGCAATCACTGCCCCTGGCGGAGGCAGACCCAGCGTTGCCACTGCTCTGTCCAGTATAGTTCCTCCAACGCTGTTGACGTTAACGCCAGAGCTATGTCTCCGGCAGCTTTCACGATTGGCTAGGTGGGTGACCTAGTGGATGACCCCCTCTGGGTGACCCCCACATGTGTATTTCCACTGTAAGCCTCTCTGAGCATGTGTCTTTCCCTTGGCAAGCCACTCTGTCACCCCTGGGGTTGAAATATTCCACCTTGCAGGCTGGACACCCCAGTGTTCTCCGTATGTACCGTATATAAACGACATAAAAGACATCTCAAACAATGTCATATTTGCATTATGAAGGTGTCATGTCGTGATTATGAAGGTGTCATGTCAGTCTTGTGCACACCCCTTCAAGTAAAGTGTTATGGATTTTTTAAAATATTCTTGCAGACACTCCTTTTAGTTTGCGTTTATTGAACTCGATGGCTACAAGTACATTAAAATATATATATAACCGGAAATAACTGAGATGTATTATATCAAAATGGAAGTGTGTGACGCAGCTCAGTGCAAGTAGCCCGTTCCACAAGTGTAGTGTCTGTGAGCTCACACTGGAACCGGTGGAGATGAAGAATGAGCGTTAGAGAAGTTTATGACAGAGACGTGTGTTGTAGTGTATATCAGCATTTGTGGGCATGAAGGGTCTGATGTCAAGGCATACAGGGGTTAGTAGGGTTGGGTATCGTTTGAATTTTAATGATTTTAATTCCAATAAGGTAATTTTAAAAAGTCTTTGATATCAATTGACATTTAGTCTTACTGCAACAGATTTAATTGTAGCTGAATATCATGAACAAAAATCTACAGGCTATAACACTTACACAAGGAACACTTGCGTGATGTTTAAAATTACCATAGAAGAACGACTAGCTTGACTAAAATACATTTCAAGCGTTATTAAAGACAAGTAAACACTTGTAAAGTGTAAATAACAAAAAGTGCTGTCACTTTAAGAGCTGCAAATCGATAAGAGGAATCGAAATTATAATTTTATTACAAGTATCCGATTCCTAACCTCAAGTGTTCGATTCCCAACCCTAGTGGTTAGTGTTAGTGGTGATTCTGTAGCGAGGGAGACTTACGCAGTGAGGATCCAGTGGATCCGCCTCTCAGGATCTGGTTGAGCACGTCGTCGGTGTCGCTGGTGCTCGCCATACTGTTCCTCATCTGCATCATGGAGAGCTGAGAGCACAGGCTCGGCTGGCGGTCCATCTTCTTCACAGCCTATGGTACAATCAGCATCACTTCAGTTAATCCCAGCACCACACACACGTGAACACACACGTGAACCCAGACAGCAACACAAGCCGCGCTTCCACCGCAGGAACTTTCCCCAGGAACTAGGGACTTTGGGCTGGTTCTCAGTGTGTTTACACAGTAGGAACCAGGGTCTAAATGAAGTTCCGGGATAAATATTTTGGTTGTAGTTCCACCAGAGTTCCACTGGGGGCGATCGTCCGAGTGCAAAATGAATGGGAGCCTATAGCCGCGTTTCCACCGCAGGAACTTTCCCCAGGCACTAGGAACTTTGGGGTGGTACTCAGTGTGTTTACACAGTAGGAACCAGGGTCTAAATGAATTTCCGGATAAATATTTTGGTTGTAGTTCCACCAGAGTTCCACTGGGGGCGATCGTCCGAGTGCAAAATGAATGGGAGCCTATAGCCGCGTTTCCACCGCAGGAACTTTCCCCAGGCACTAGGAACTTTGGGGTGGTACTCAGTGTGTTTACACCGCAGGAACCTGGGTCTAAATGAAGTTGCGGGTAAAAATCCCCCCCCAGAAAGTCCCTGCTGGTGAGGTAGTACTTTTTCAGAGTTCAGGAACTTTCGGGGTGGGACTTGTGCGCTGAACAATGCTGATTGGTTCTTACCACGCTATTCTTTCTGCCCGATGGGGCGCGTTCGTCCTTTTCATCTCACGGTCAATATCCGCTGATAACAAACGTCTACTTTTATATATCTAGCATTACGAGCTTTCTGAATACGTTTTGGGTGCTCGTCTCTTTTCTGCCGTTTTGTTAATTACCTCGTTATTAAACCAATCGCACACAAAAGCAGCAAAGCTTGAATCTCCTCCATACAAAACTCAAAACAAATGCGTAGGCTAGGAAGAGCAGTCGGACGCAGTTTAACGTCACTACATAATCTTTCCGCCTCGGACCGGTACTTTAGTATGCAGTGTAAACACAGTAAGCAAGCGGTCTGGGGAGAAGAAATGTTCCTGTGAAAAAAGTTCCTGGGACAAATAGTTCCTGGCAATTGCGGTGGAAACGTGGCTTATGGGGCTATACGGCTAAATTTGTCTCTTTCACCCGTTTGCCATTGAGAAATCTCAGATTTGATTGTAGGTTTTGCAAGTTCAACATGGTTTATAGGTCGAAAGTTGAATGAATGAGTACTGATGTCGTTTTGATTTCTTACAGGTTGAGTTGTAGTTGCCCATAACACGGCACGCTAGTATTCTGCTAATGAACGCTGATTGGTCAGCGAAGGACTGATTACGACCAGAGATACCGCTTGATGGCATTGTGGCATCCGAAGCAGGACCAGAATGTTAAGAACTTTAGTTGTTCTGGCATGTTTATTTACATGTCAGCTGTCTCGAGAGAGAAAAGAAATAGAGTGCGAAAGCACCAAATTGATGGAAGGACTTTTTGGTGTGTTTGTGCATAAAGGTGTATTTGTGTGTGTGTGTGTGTCTGTTTTGCACTCTTGATGTTTTATAGATTCACTCCTTCACTGTTGTGTGCTTTTTTCAAGATCGTTGCTGATTTGTAGATTGTACGCACAAAAAAACTCAGTATTTTCACATTTTTGCCAATTTCCCATTCATTTCCTATGCTGGTCATTTTTAGACCCGAAGGTCTTGAGTGTGACTATTTTTTTACGACCACTTAAGACTTTTCAAATCCTGTCCCCAATTTTTTTGGGTGTTCATATACCAAGTACCAATAAAGTCACCAAGTTTCGGACCATTCCGATGAAGCTACGATTTTTAACATATTTTTATTTAAACGCTTCGGGTCATTATTGATTTTTTTCGGGTCATTATTGATTTTTAACATTTTTTTTTAATTTAAGAACATCTGTATTATTCCAAACGTTTGACCAGTCGAGAGTAACTGGATCTGACCTTGTCGCTCAGGGTGGGGTCGTTGAGCGAGTAGAGCTTGTTGGTGATGTCTTTGCCGATGAGGTACCGGAAGACCTCGTTCAGGAACGACTCGGACTCCAGGAAGTACGTCAGACGCTCCCTGGACCAGCACAGGAGCTTGCAGTTCTCCTCAGCGGTGATCGTCACCTGGACAGTCCGGCACAGATCAGTATAAAACCCTTTTCAGTTAGTAAACATGATGACGTTTTTGTGGGCGGAGCTTAGGTGGAGGCAGAACGATCCCTCCGGCCACTTCCCTAACATTTTGTTGGCTTGTTTTTTAACAATGCGGGAGAAAATTCGTTTTTATCTTTATGTGCAAGGTTATCCAGCACACACTAGAAGAAAAACATCAAAAATTATATCTGGTGTTTGAATCATTTTTGGTTTGACTGGTAATAACATTAAGCACATATTCAATGGATATTCTGTTGTCACTTTTACCTGAAACCTCTCTCCCCTGTTCAGCTGAGTGGACCTGAACTCCGGCGAGTCGATGAAGGCATTGGTGTAGATATTATGCAAGAAATGCCCGCGGTACGACACCTTCATCCTGTGTGTAGTGCAGAAACCTGGTCATAAGTCACACAACACACAGTATTATAGGAGATCTGCACACTGAGAGACATGACTCACTTCCCCTTGAGGAGAATGCTGAGGCGCTCGTCCACCGACGTCTTGTCTTCGGCCGCGTAGATCTGGCTCTTCTTCAGGGTCTGGATGGTGCAGAACTGGCCCGTCAGTCTCTGAAACAGAGCTTCTCGTACGTGTAGCGGCTCGAACATGCGCTTGTACACCCCCTTCAGCTCGCGGTCAATCTTAATCTGGAGTTAAAGGAGTAGTTCACTTTTAAAAAACTATTGCTGATAATTTACTCACCCCCATGTCATCCAAGATGTCCATGTCTTTCTTTCTTCAGTCGAAAAGAAATTAAGGTTTTTGATGAAAACATTCCAGGATTTTCTCCATATAATGGACTTCAATGGGAACCAAACGGTTCAAGGTCCAAAAGACAGTTTCAGTGCAAACTGTTCAAATATCTTTAAACGACACCAGACGATGAATAAGGGTCTTATCAAGCGAATCGATCGTTCATTCACTGAGGGTTTAAGCTTTCGAATAATAGCTTATTTATTAATACATACAATGTGATAGGATGATGAAAGAAGCCTTGAGTGTGTCAGTGATGTCCAGTTGAACTCACCGGTCTGCGTTTATACAGCAGGAAGAAGAAGTGCATGAAGTTGACCAGCAGGAACACCACGTTCCACACCATCACATCCAGTGTGCATCTGTACAGCGCGGCCCAGGCGATGAGCAGAGAGCAGCCTGAGGTCAGAGGTCACATGATCAAACATCAGCAAGCATGATCACATGAGCAACACCTGTATTGTGCTCCGATCAAACGCCGGCAAACTGCAAAGCTTGCACAGGTATTACACTTTTTTATTATAGAAGGGACATACTTTCTTTCTCATAATTCATTCATTTAGACTGTCAAATATATATATATATATATATATATATATATATATATATATATATATATTAATTTTTAAATTAAATATGTTAAGTTTTAAATATAATTAAGTTTTTACTTATAACTGATTCAAGATGCCTAAATATTTATTACTGTTTCTGTGCGATTAAAAAAAAAAATCTATATAATTTCAGGTAATTTTTCAGACTTTTGTCATTCGAAGATTATTCTGGTTTTGATCATTTGGTGCAAATTATCTTAGGATGTCAAAATTGATCAACAATTTCAAAATCATAGATAATTAAAGCTGCAAGCAGCATTTATCGGTGTTCAAGCAGTTCAGACCTTTAAGGCCGTTAAGCACAAAAGCATCAAAAGGCATTCATTTTTATTCAGCATACATTTATCCACTGACATAATCGATGGAAAACACCATTTACAGCCAATACAGGCAATTTACCATTGAAAATACATGGTTTTTAAGCTTTTTAACAGTTATAGCGCCACCTATAGTCCGATCTCCATGACACTTTGCATGATTTTTAAGGATGATATGACACATATGCTCAAACGGTCTAGGAGTTATGGGCAATTTAGTACTTTTGGTTGCTGTAGCGCCACCTATGGGCCAATCGGGCTCATACTCGGATAGGTTCTCCACAATTTGAGGCCCTACCATCTGACAAAGTTTCAGAGCTCCAGCCCTTACGGTTTGGGCTGCACGATGCGTTTTAGGGGATTTTTGTAGCAAATACAATAGGTTTTCAGCACTTCGTGCTTGAACACCTAATTAGTGTAATTTATGGTTTGGTATTTATTAACTATTTGAATTAGATGTTTTATTATATGTGCTTTGGCTAATTTTATTTGTTACCTGTTTTTAATTATTCAAAGCTTTATTAGGGCCCAAGCCCTGAAAGGGCGAAGGCCCTGTTGTTTTCCTTGCGATTATTATTTTTTTTCTTTTTTTTTTTCTAACGACTATTTGGGCACTTTTGGGGCCCTTAACATGCTCAAAAAAACTTGCACACGGGTGACCTTTCAGAAGGTTGCTCACGCATACTTTGTGGTTAAAATGTGCCCTCAATGTGCACTTTTGCAGAGCCTTCACTGCTGCAAGCTCTTCAGCACACTTTTTTTGACAGTCAAAGCGGGGGTTATGTTTTTGCACGTCATGTAGAATAACCCTAAAAGCACCAAGGTGGCGGTGCCACCGGCTTTATATATAAATATATATATATATATAGCTGCGAGCAGCGATTGCGGGCCAAAGCCGGGGTTGCGGTGCCACCGGCTTGGGCCCGCAATCGCTGCTCGCAGCTATATTTATTAGAATTGTATTTTTTGTAGGGCTGTCAAAACGATTAATCGCATCCAAAATAAAAGTTTTTGTTTACATAATATATGTGTGTGTGCACTGTGTATAATTATTTTATATATATATAAATACACACACATGCTTGTATATATTTAAGAAATATTTTCATATTCTGTATATAGATTAATATATAATTTGTATTATATATAAATATAAATATTTTATATATAAATAATATTTTTTTTTCTTAAATATACATGCATGTGTGTTTTTTATATATATACAAAATAATTATACACAGTGCACCCACATATATTATGTAAACACAAACTTTTATTTTGGATGCGATTAATCACGATTAATCGTTTTGACAGCCCTGATTTTTTGTAATTGTAGAAGACCTATTTCAACTTTCTATTTTCTTTATTTCTAATACTCATATTTTCATTTCAGTTTACTTCAATGACTGAAAACAGAATTGTTACGAGTTTAGGGTATTCCCCCACCTTATCACATGTTTTCAAAATTTCATTTCAAGATTATCCGTTCACGATTAATTTAAATTAAAGGTGCATTGTGTAATATTTAGGAGGATCTGTCATACACACCGAGGGGCTTGGGGGAGAGTAGATAATGGGCTAATATTCATTTTTGGGTGAACTATCCCTTTTACTATATTTTACTTCCAAATAATAAAATTGTTTCAGCTGTATTTGAATGGCATTTTTAATTTTCAAGTAAATAAAATCCAATGTTCTACTTCTAACTTCAGAAAGTAGGGCTGTATTCACGTGCGCGCGCAGGGGAAACTGGGGTGTCGTGATTGTGTGCGCGCGCGCTCTACCCGTGATCAGCAGCAGTCTGAGCAGGATCATGTGCAGTGAGAGGGTGGTGGGGATCAGCAGACCCAGTCCGAGACTCAGGTGGGCCAGGTGGAACAGCAGGTGATGAGACTGGGCCCAATCCTGGCATGACGTGGCGTTCGCGTCCCCGGGGAGCACGGGCACGCTGGAGAAGAGTGGCAGTGAAGTGAAGGACGGAGACACGGACATTCTCTCGAGCTGAAGACGAGATGCAGAAACTCTTACAACACACACATGCATCAAGCACACCAGAACGGTTCCTAGAAGAGCTTTATAGTGCAGTCTATCCACCTTATTTTCGAACGCGGAAGTAACTGTAGGTCCAACTTCCGGTTTTTTGTGCGGCACTTCCGTTTCTTCGCTTTCCTGTGCAAACTAACGTTAGCTTAACTAAGTTGGTGAACTATGTCGTAGGAACATTTCCAAAAATCACTAAACAATCGAAATGGCAGGTCAGTGCCACTCCCTCAAACTATTCACGAGTGGGACGATGACACGAAGAAGTGGCATCATTTAACGTACGAGGACATTTAATTGTTTTATGTTGTCACTTGGTGCGGATGGGTCTACAATGCGCAACTACAAAAGTACCTCCACCGTGGAAAAGTTGGATAACAACATCGATGACCTGGTATTCATGAAGGCTGATGTCCAACCAAGCCAAAGCAAGTTTGACGTTCACTCTGCATGGACTCCCTGTATCGCGGGTCAGGGGAAGTCCTGCAGTCACGCAGCGGCGATCTAATGGAAGGTATGCCAATGCAATGATTTGTCTGTTCAGTTGTCTGTTTTATATACAGTATATAGTTCAGTGCCATAACACACTAGTTGTTGCCTTGTTGTGATTGGATTGCTAGTCATATTTTACATAGCAGTGATACATTTTGGGATTTAACTAACATTGCAATTTGATCTAAATGTTAAGTTAACTGATGCCTACCTCAATGTGTAGGCTTGAAGTTTGGCACATTGTACCAATCTGATGTGTACTCACATAGCTCTTGATGAAAGTTTGTCACATTAAATTTTAAGATAGATTTGCATTGAAGCATCTGATACCCAAACAGTAGGCCTACAAATAAGATAGAAATAAAACTTTTCTTTTTTATTTATACTGTTTGGGTATCAAGTAGAAGAGTGGATGGAAACTTTGGCTTCTAAGGCATTTGGTAAATAAAATATAGTATATGACTAACATTTTTTTTTAATTAACAGATTGTGCACCTTTTCCAGCTAAGCAAAAGTGTAATCTCTTGTTCATTGATGCTGCTTGGGTATGTTCAAGTACGTTCAAGTTTGGGTAAAGTCATATTCTATCAGCACACCACATTTTTGTGAACCACCTCCTTTCTGTGTAGGTACGTATACCAATTCTAATTCATAATTCATGATATGTTTAAATTTAGTGTTGTTTTACATTTTAAAAGTGAATAATTGTAAATACATCAATGTAAACAAATGTCATGAGTTAATAAATTCCATTAGTGAAATACTGTAACTTCTTGTTTCCTTGTCTTCTTTTTTTTTAGTTATTTACATGTGGTTAGGACAACATCCACTCGATCAAAATGACTAAATACAACAAATTACATTAGCAATTCAAATTTATAAAGATAGAAAATTTAAATAATACACATTTCAGTTGGACAAGTTAAATATCATGTTTTTGTATCTGTAAACAATTAAATAGTCTAAAAATAAGTTGATATTATACAATATGTGAAAAGTCATTACAAAATTGAAAACATCAAGGTTTTAAACTCAAACTATTTAGTATAAAACCTGAGATCCAAAACACATTATTGTGTATTATAATTCCATTTTACAATTTACTGGTAAATCAGCAGTGCAGAATATACCTGAAAAAAAAACCTGAAAAATAGAATGTTAAAGACAAATAAAATGTGAAAATGATAGTATAATCAAGGCACTGCAGGCTGTCAAATAATTATTTACAAGTATTATGGAAATTTGAGTTTCATCATGGTCATCAATATTTGATCCATTTCATGCATCTTAAAGTTTGCTTTATAGAACTGTTCCAGATATTTAACATGATCAAAAAAAGGCACTGAGAGATAGGCCTGTGTACAATACACAGGCACATCTAGTGTTGTTCTTCAGGAGAGCATGGGCATGGGTACTTCTCCACCACATTGTGTTTCTCTGTCGCATACATCCTTCATCTTTCCTCCTAGGTGTGTAGGTGTGATCCATCAGTGCCTGAACCTCCCACTGAGTGTCAGCATCTCTACGCAGAGTTGCCTCTGACTGTGGAATGGTCTGGTCAGCCTCCTCATCACAATGGCTGTCATCTGCCAAACATAAGACCGCATTAGCCCAGTTTAGCAAACAACATAAAACATAACGCTAGAATACTTACAACTACCTTAACAGCAAGCTAATAGAGCAACACCTATATTAATGCTCATTCAAATAATCATATTGCATATATTGCTTCCAATTATTACAAATGCCCTGGCTAGCAGGGATGAAAAAAAAAATGCAAATATATCATTAACCCTTGTGCATCCTTATGGACATGTTTCTTATATATATATATATATATATATATATATATATATATATATATATATATATATATATATATATATATATAATTATTTATTTATTATACAGCCAATTTGGGTAAATTACGCAACGATATTTGTGTGGGTGTGTTGGTATGGATGTCAGACTGTGGTTAGTATGTGTGTTACAATATATATACAATATATATATGCTCGTGTGTGTTTGTAATATTGAGAGAGAGACATTCAACAACAAAAAAATAAAATAAAAAAACAACAAATCCAATCACTGTGTGCACTAGTGGAATTTTGCTGGCACCCACTGGAGAACATCTGTTACTGTCTCTAACCAAAATCTTACAAAAAGTTATTTTTTTTTTTAGATTTATGGCTTTGATTTTCTAGCTGTTTTAGAGTTCAACTTGTTTCATAAAATATAGATTTTATATAAAATAATGTTCACGAATAATTTTCATTAACGTAAACCTATCTAACTAAATTTTTACTTCAGCAATGATCGCCCACGGGTCTTCTTTAAAATGATACCAAACTTAAGTCTGTGCTCCCAAGCTTATAATTAAATGACAGTTTTTTGACACGGGCATTTTTGTTCTCTATGTAACTTCTTTTAATTGATGCACAATAGATAAATATACAGAGAGAACAAACTGAAAAGACAGTTGGCTTTATGTGAAAGATATTAATTGTCAAGAGGGACACAAACTGAGAACTAAAAGAGTTAACATTAACTTACCTGTGTCTGCTAACCTCTGGACACGTCTCCTTTGTGTTTTTATTGGGACTTCGTAGTTCGTAGCCCAGCCACTTTTCTGGTATCGGGTGCTCTTCTGGGTCTTTGTGCCCACGAAATTAAAAGAACAAACATACGGTCGCGTCGGTGGTTTCTTCAAATTTAAAGCTTTAAACCACAGGCGAAGGGATTCCTCATTCTTCGGCGGGGGTTGAAAGTCGTAGAGCGCCTTGCATCAACATTCAGCTCTCGTACGCGATCGATGATCAAAACACTCCTGCTCCAAGTAAATCTTTCTTTTGTATCAGTTATTATGACAACCTCTAACTGTCCCGGTTTTCCCCGAAGCCATAACTATGAGTAATTAGTTAATGGAGACTTGTTTGATTAACCGCTAGACAGTTACAGGAAGTGCCAGACCGGAAGTCTCGCACAAAACACCGTCAAAATGGCTGCGTCCGTAATTCCGTTAAAAATAAGGTGGATAACACAGAAACAGTTTATTTCATGTCAGATGCTTCTCGTGGCTTGATCTAAATTGATTCAACTTCGCAAATAGTTTGCTGTGTCCGAAATCACCCATTACTCACCATATAGTGGACTATATAGTGAGCTCGCCATTTTGTAGTGCTGTCCGAATGTATAGTGATGATTATTTTACCCTATATAGTCCACTCAATGTATCCCAGAATGCATTTTGAAAAGTAGTGTACAACCGATGGTCACTAACCTAAGCCCTACATAGAGAGCCTAAGTCCCGCCCCTTCGCTTCCGGCTCATGGGACCTTATTTCGGAAAAAATATGAATGGAAGTCAATGGGGAGAGACAACTTATCTTTTTATTCCGTCTGAACTGTGCCCTGAATTACACATATGATGTTTGTCAATTTAAAAGATGATTCTCAAAGTCAAAAACGTCGCAGTTTGTCATACAGCAGAAGAGTAACATTTAGTTTTATGTGAAAATCACTCTGTGAACTACATCTCCCGGGAAGAGAAACGAGATCCGCTGCTCGTGTGTGTGCAGTCTGGTACAAAACACTCAGTTAGGACGGCGTAACGTTACGATTATAACGTAAGACTGTAGAAATAATGACAGACAGCCTCAGTAAAGTTAGCTTTATTCATTGAGAGAAAATGTGCGCCTTTGGGGTTTGTAGTCTTTGTAATTACGTATTTTCACAGTCTTATACCTCAACGGTTTTACATCAAACTGCGACTTTCTTTACTTTAAAATGTATCTTTTAAATTGACAAACATCATATGTGTAATTCAGGGCACAATTCAAACCAGATCAAAATATTTGTTGTCTCTTGCCATTGACTCCCATTCAATATTTTTTCGAAGTTAGGTCCCATGGTGGTCCACCGGAAGGGGAGGGACTTAGGCTCTCTATACCATCATGCATTGCGCTGATCGTAAAAATAAGTTATAATAATGTGTGGAGTAGCGCATTATAACAAAAACGGCCAGAAATCACTTTTAGTTTTCAAATTTTGGAGAAATAAGCTCAATATAATGTAATGTATTTATTTTAAAAAATATAATTAGCCCAGAGCCGGCTCGGCACCAGGTGACAGATGATGTAATCAACGGCGCCGAGAGACGATCGAGTAGTGTCCGAAAGTGTTGTTCTATTATGCTGGTGAGCTCACTATATAGTGCTCTGCTCTCTCCCCCATATATAGGGGGTAGGGGTTTGAGTGGAGATTTCGGACACAGCAGTTATCTTACGTGCGTAACACACACACACACACACACACACACACACACACACACACACACACACACACACATCAATTTACAACAAAGCATAAAACACGACAGAATGGATCCTTACAGAAGAGCTGGTTACATCTGCTACTTTAATTCAATTCTCATTTATTTATATCGCGCTTTTCACAACACATCATTTCAAAGCAGCTTTAATGAAAATACACGAGTCTGTCCACATTAGTGATTTGTTATCAGACATGTATTCATTTAAACAATGTAATAACGTTTCATGTTAAATGGTTCTCGTTGCTTTATCTAAATTGATTCAACTTCGCAAATATTATCGTACGTGAACAGCACACACACGCACATACGTTTATGCAATAGCCTAAATGTCAGTCTGCGCTCCGCAATTATTGGTGACGTGAATACACTGAAAAGTCACAAATCGAGAACGCGCACAATCCTGGAGATCTGCCAACCGAGCAATGCGGTCAGTCAGTGTCCTTCAGTAAACTTTCTAATGACACACACACACACGTGTATTCGCTGTACTCCGTGTGAATCTCACACAGCTGCAGTTAAAAGAAGATGGTACTTTTAAAATAGCCTACATTATTAGATATTAATAACAGCATTGTCTACTCACCGGAGTTGAGTCTGAAGCTGTAATATGCGCGGTCTGGAGGAATGTCAAGCAGAAGATAACAGATTGTGTTTGTGTGTGTGTGTGTGTGTGTGTGAGGAGCGTAATGACAGGCATTGACTTAAAATGGGCACAAACCAAGCGGCCACTCCTCTGCGCGTGCACGCGACTCCACCGCTAGAGGGCGCCTTTGTCCACAATAGACTATATAATAGGTTTATCTAATCCAACTTACTCTCTCTCTCTCTCTCTCTCTCTCTCTCTCTCTCTCTCTCTCTCTCTCTTTTACACTCACGCTCTCTCTCACACCCACACACAACGAAATTTTTAAGTCAGTCCTGAAATGCACAGTTTGTGTGTAAAGCAAAAGAAAACAACTAGTGAAACCGAACAATCTCAGGTCAATAACAGTGTTATGTTTCATGTGACGGACAATAGATGATGTAATGATAATACAGAGGAAATTAATACGAGAGCTTATATATATATATTCAGCTAAATAATGAAAATTAATCTCTCCAAACATAGCATTTCCACAAACAGACACACATTGCGCAACACACTTCTCGTTCAGAACAGCTGATTCTAGTGATGTTCTAACTTTCATTATGATCCTACAAATAAATAAAACAAGGACAACATTTTGGGGGGTACGTCCCAAGTGCATCCCATATAACTCATCTTTGATCACCAGAGTGACATATTTAAAGTTTTTCCTTGAATAAAAGTATTCATGTCTTAAAATAGACATAATCGGATGGTGTCAGATCCGTGTTATGTGCGTCAGGTCTGAGAGTGACAACACTTGCTGTTGTCTGTGCCATTAATGTTAATTAAAGTACAAAAGACATATCACTGCTCTTGACTGAATCACTTTTGTAGATTTAAAGGCGCAGTACGTGATTTCTGAGACACGATCTAAACAATAAACAACAAGGACAAGATTTTGGGGGAAAACATCCCAAGTGCATTCAAGATTAAAAAACAAAACAACACATGGCAGAAACGAATAATGACAATCGATTAAGACTAGACGTGTGGTGCGCGCTTCTCACGAGTCTCTCTCCGCCGGTGCGGCTTCACTCTCTTCCAGCACTCGTCGGGATTCGCCCGTGTGTTCTCCAGCCGGCTCTGCCGCGTGACAGAAGCTCGGTAAGCGCAGATCGTAGCGGAACCCGCGCGCGTCGAAAGCCCTGTCGTTCAGAGAGAAGAGTTTCTCCGCGATGTCGTTGCGCACGAGCAGCGCGAAGATCTTGGCGATGTAGCGGTGCTGCGCGAACAGCAGGTAGAGCTTCTTCCTCCGCCACGACACGAACCTGGAGCGCGTGTCCGCACGCAACGTCACCTGCACAACACAACACGCCCGTTACACACCCCACAGCGGGAACGCATAATAATGAGCTGTTAATGATCATTCACCTGGAAGAAGCCTTCTTCTGAGGGTCTGAGGGAGTCCCACTCTGGGGAGTCCAGGAACTGAAATGGATGGATGAAGTGCAAAAACTCCCCGTTCACCGTCACCCGGATCCTATAGTGGAGAGAGATATGCGATGTTCAGGACGTCGCCAGTTTTTATACAAAAGTTGGTGTTTCGAGGTGTAAATGACGCGCCAGATAGTTGTTGTGTGATTAGTTGCACTAATTATATAATATACTATAATATATTATATATACTGTGAGATAAGCAATCTTCACAGTATAAATACACGTCTGTGCAGGGATCACTCCATCACGCAAGGTCATTTCAACATGTGTGGGAATACAATGGGTGCATGATCATGTGATTATCGTACGGATACTACTTAAGTCTGTAGTGCAACTTATGTAAGTAATGCGACGCACTGCTGATATTTACGATACACTGATGCACTACTTCTGATGTCATGAGAATCATATGATGGACAGATGCACTTTTATGATGGATTGATGCACTTTTATGATGGACAGATGCACTTTTATGATGGACAGATGCACAATTATTATGGACAGATGCACTTTTATGATGGACAGATGCACTTTTATGATGGATTGATGCACTTTTATGATGGATAGATGCACTTTTATGATGGATAGATGCACTTTTATGATGGATAGATGCACTTTTATGATGGACAGATGCACTTTTATGATGGATTGATGCACTTTTATGATGGATAGATGCACTTTTATGATGGATAGATGCACTTTTATGATGGACAGATGCACTTTTATGATGGATAGATGCACTTTTATGATGGATAGATGCACTTTTATGATGGACAGATGCACTTTTATGATGGACAGATGCACTTTTATGATGGATTGATGCACTTTTATGATGGATAGATGCACTTTTATGATGGACAGATGCACTTTTATGATGGACAGATGTACTTTAATGTTGGACAGATGCACTTTTATTATGAATAGATGCACAATTATTATGGACAGATGCACTTTTATGATGGACAGATGCACTTTTTTGATGGATAGATGCACTTTTATGATGGACAGATGCACTTTTATGATGGATTGATACACTTTTATGATAGATAGATGCACTTTTATGATGGATAGATGTACATTTATGATGGATAGATGCACTTTTATGATGAATAGATGCACTTTTATGATGGATAGATGCACTTTTATGATGGACAAATGCACTTTTATGATGAATAGATGCATTTTTATGATGAACAGATGCACTTTTATGATGGACAGATGCACTTTTATGATGGACAAATGCACTTTTATGATAGACAGATGCACTTTTATGATGGACAGATGCACTTTTATGATGGACAGATGCACTTTTATGATGAACAGATGCACTTTTATGATGGACAAATGCACTTTTATGATAGACAGATGCACTTTTATGATGGACAGATGCACTTTTATGATGGACAGATGCACTTTTATGATGAACAGATGCACTTTTATGATGGACAAATGCACTTTTATGATAGACAGATGCACTTTTATGATGGACAGATGCACTTTTATGATGGACAGATGCACTTTTATGATGGACAGATGCACTTTTATGATGGACAGATGCACTTTTATGATGGACAGATGCACTTTTATAATGGATAGATGCACTTTTATGATGAATAGATGCACTTTTATAATGGACAGATGCACTTTTATGATGGACAAATGCACTTTTATAATGGACAGATGTACTTTAATGTTGGACAGATGTACTTTAATGTTGGACAGATGCACTTTTATTATGAATAGATGCACAATTATTATGGACAGATGCAAGATGCACTTTTATGATGGATAGGTGCACTTTTATGGTTGACAGGTGCACTTTTATGATGGATAGGTGCACTTTTTTGATGGATAGATGCGCTTTTATGATGGACAGATGCACTTTTATGATGGATTGATACACTTTTATGATAGATAGATGCACTTTTATGATGGATAGATGCACTTTTATGATGGATAGATGTACATTTATGATGGATAGATGCACTTTTATGATGAATAGATGCACTTTTATGATGGATAGATGCACTTTTATGATGGACAAATGCACTTTTATGATGAATAGATGCATTTTTATGATGGACAGATGCACTTTTATGATGAATAGATGCACTTTTATGATGAATAGATGCACTTTTATGATGAATAGATGCACTTTTATGATGAATAGATGCATTTTTATGATGGACAGATGCACTTTTATGATGAACAGATGCACTTTTATGATGGACAGATGCACTTTTATGATGGACAAATGCACTTTTATGATGGATAGATGCACTTTTATAATGGATAGATGCACTTTTATGATGAATAGATGCACTTTTATGATGGACAGATGCACTTTTATCATTATATCAGCTTCAATCTGATGTTTGCAATGGTTGATATAAGCTCGGAAGTGTCAGTCAGGGTGTTTAGTAATATAACGCTACTTTATTCGTCTGAAAGAAGAAAGTCATATACACCTAAGATGACTTGAGAGTGAGTAAATCATGGGCTAAGTGTCATTTTAAAGCGAACACTCACCTGCCTGAGACCAGAACTGAGAGTTTGTCTATCGGGGTTTTGCCCTCTATGGCGAAGCATTGCTCTTTGTCTATAGTGTGGATATCGCCATCACAACACTCAACGATCTTCCCAAAGTGAATTAAGGACACCCCCAGCTTCTTGAACATGTAATCGTAGAGATTCTGGAACTCCTTCTCGAAAGTGACTCTGCGCAGTCGGTAGGACACGTGCACGAGCTGCGCGAGACTTAAGACAAAGAGCGCGAAGGTCCACGAGAACGAGTCGCTCGTGCACGGGTCGGACCACGACCAGATCGAGCAGCACAAAAACCCCAGAGTCAAGAAGCAGAACATGTAGAGTAGTCCATAAAAGCCACTGCCTCCCATGAACCCTAAAACCAGCAGGATATGCGCGAGGTGAAACACTGATCCTTCGGGATGTTCCTTCCATTCTGAACACACTGGATACTCCAGAGACTCGGTCGCGTTATTCTCTGGCAAACGAGTCAAAGGATCCATTATGGGGAAGAAGAACCAACACGCGTGCTGTATATTCCTCAACCCCTCTCTCCCTCTCTCTCTCTCTCTCTCTCTCTCTCAGAGATGTGATCAGCTCACTCTCACACACACACACACAGACACAGAGAAACCCGAGCCTGCAGACACACACAGGACAGTTTTGGAAACGGAATGGACTTCCAAGTTCTCAGTTGTCATAGTTCGAGTGTGTGTGTGTGTGTGTGTGTGTGAGAGAGAGTCTGGGATGTGTTTCTCCCGAAATCTCTGCTTGAGATCTAAGTTGTGAATACTTTTGGAACATTAGATCTAATTT
Source organism: Cyprinella venusta (assembly GCA_038021265.1). Lineage (NCBI taxonomy): Eukaryota > Metazoa > Chordata > Actinopteri > Cypriniformes > Leuciscidae > Cyprinella > Cyprinella venusta. The sequence goes on along the minus strand of CM075874.1, from coordinate 1,079,523 downwards.
TAGGATTCTGGCATGAATTAAATCAGCTAAAATACAGAAAAGCCGATTATGTAGCATTGTTCAGTTATTATGTAGCAGTGAATGAAGTTATAGGGCTGTTAAAAATAAAATGTTTTTTTTTCTTTGCATAATATTTTCTGTCATTATCAATAAAAACAATTTTAGCTTTAAATGTATTTGTAACATTTACTAATACATTATTAAAATAGAAAGTAATAGACCTGAGCTAACATAAACTAGCCTAATAAGGAACAGTATTGTTAATTAATACACTAAAATGCCTGGTTCAGATTACACAAATTTAGATTTTGGCGCGATCCGTTTGACGTAGGGTGTCGTGGGGATTTGTAAACGACATTGGGCGTCGGGACGCAAGATTCGATCGTATCATCTTGTTTAGTGTCATAGTGGGTGGCAATCACAACAAAAAGACTAGCATGTTTAATCTTTTTAGCGATGACTGGTCAGGAACCAGTGTAGTCTGACATGTTTCTTGTCCAAGACCAGATTTTAGGAGTCAAAATCGCGTAATCTGACACAGTGACTATCGTAACAGACAAAAAAAAAAAAAAAAAAGTGTAATCTGATCCAGGCATTATAAACTTAACAAAGAGGAACAAATATTGTAACAAATGTAGGCCTATCACTGTTTGTTAGTTAATGCATTAAATGATGTTAATGTAACCGTATCCAAAACTTAAGGCTATAAAAAAATTAAATGTTGGCTAAATTACGCAATACAATACAAAATGAATTCAACTGAATTATGAGATGTAACGAATTTAACTACAAGTAAATGCACATCATTTTTGGACATTTATAGAGCAATACAAACAGACATACTGTAGTTTGTCTTTAATTTCCTGAATACTTCTGTGACAGTCCTCTGGCTACACAGTGTGAAGATTAAAATAATAATCATGTTGATTTGGCTGTGTTAACGATGTTTAATAGGTTACAGATTTTGAGAGAAGAGTTTTTAGGTTCATCCTGGATAAACTAATGAGACCCAAATATATGCAGTGTCTTAAGTCAAATCTGTAGTTTGAAGTAAATCATATTGTATGTGCAGTTTGTGTTCAGCCGTCCTGAGGCCGAGATGATGCAGTCAGGTGAGATGTGCCGAGGCACCTGAGACCAGGAGACCAAGAGACTGAGCAACTCTAGAACACACACACAAACATGCGTTTGTACACACACAAAGTCTGTTGTGCTGTCAAACATCACTCACTGTTCTTCACCCAGGTCCATGTATCGTGGCCCTCTATCAGAATCCAGAGTTTTGAGAAGATTGGAGAAACTTAATTTTTCACCCCCCGAAAAAAAAACATAAGGGGTAAAAACGACAGTGTTACCCCTTATGTTTTTTTTTTCGGGTCAAAACTTTGATATCCGATATCTCGGCTCTGGAAGGGTCTAGAGCCTCCATTTTTGCGCGCTGGTCGAAGTCTTGTGGCCCTCTGTCAGAATCCAGAGTTTCAAGAAGATTGGAGAAAATTAATTTTTCACCCCCCGAAAAAAAAGGTAAGGGGTAACACTGTCATTTTTTTTTCTGGTCGAAATTTTGTGTTTCAATATTTCAGCTCTGGAAGGGTATACAGCCTCAATTTTTGCACCCAGGTCCATGTCTCGAGGCCCTCTCTCAGAATCCAGAGTTTTGAGAAGATTGGAGAAAATTAATTTTTCACCCCCCGAAAAAAAAATGTAAGGGGTAACACTGTAATTTTTTTTCCTGGTCAAAAATTTGTGTTTCAATATTTCAGCTCTGGAAGGGTCTACAGCCTCAATTTTTGCACCCAGGTCCATGTCTCGTGGCCCTCTATCAGAATCCAGAGTTTAGAGAAGATTGGAGAAAATTAATTTTTCACCCCCCGAAAAAAATGTAAGGGGTAACACTGTCATATTTTTTTCTGGTCAAAATTTTGAGTTTTAATATTTCAGCTCTGGAAGGGTCTACAGCCTCAATTTTTGCACCCAGGTCCATGTCTCGAGGCCCTCTCTCAGAATCCAGAGTTTAGAGAAGATTGGAGAAAATTAATTTTTCACCCCCCGAAAAAAATGTAAGGGGTAACACTGTCATTTTTTTTTTTCCTGGTCAAAATTTTGAGTTTCAATATTTCAGCTCTGGAAGGGTCTACAGACTCAATTTTTGCACCCAGGTCCATGTCTCGTGGCCTTCTATCAGAATCCAGAGTTTTGAGAAGATTGGAGAAAATTAATTTTTCACCCCCCGAAAAAAAATGTAAGGGGTAACACTGTCATTTTTTTTTCTGGTCAAAATTTTGAGTTTCAACATCTCAGCTCTATAAGGGTCTACAGTCTCAATTTTTGCACCCAGGTCCATGTCTCGAGGCCCTCTCTCAGAATCCAGAGTTTTGAGAAGATTGGAGAAAATTAATTTTTCACCCCCCCCGAAAAAAAATGTAAGGGGTAACACTAATTTTTTTTCCTGGTCAAAAATTTGTGTTTCAATATTTCAGCTCTGGAAGGGTATACAGCCTCAATTTTTGCACCCAGGTCCATGTCTCGTGGCCCTCTATCAGAATCCAGAGTTTTGAGAAGATTGGAGAAAATTAATTTTTCACCCCCCGAAAAAAATGTAAGGGGTAACACTGTCGTTTTTTTTTTTCTGGACAAAATTTTGAGTTTCAACATCTCAGCTCTGGATAATATCTACACCTATAATAGAATCTATAATATCTACATCTATAATAAAGTCTATTTACATAATGAGATCTACAATATCTACATCTATAATGAAGTATAAGAATCAACATCTATAGTAAAATCTACAATATATACATCTATAATCGTCTCTGTACTAGTTCTACAATATATACATCTTGTCTTGTGTCTTAATCAAGAAAAATTGGGAAAAAAATTAAAATACAATAAATGAAAACTAGACAAAACAACACAAAAAAATTACTTTAATTTTTACAGATTTTTTAAACTTTATTTTTACAAAGACAACATATCACCACTCAGATGTCTTCCTGACTCCAAGATCCTGAAACCATCAGAACTTTTCACTCCCCATGAACAGCCATTGCTGGAGAAAACTGCAGACACCTGAAAAACAGAATAGCCACAAGTCAAACAGCACACTAGCAGCAACTATATTCTCAATGCAAAGAATGCTGTAGACCAGAATCTGCACTGCTGGAGTCAGACACTCACCAACAACTGGAACATCACAGAGCCACAGCTAGAGAGAACTGCAGAGACACATGTCAATTCACACTGGGAAGAATGCTGTACACCAGAATCTGACCTGCTGGAGACAGACACTCACCGACAACTGGAACACCACAGAGACACCTGAAAAATAGAAAAATAGCCACATGTCAAATCTCACTGGGAAGAATTCTGTAGACCAGAATCTCAAGTCACATAGATCTGTTAGGAATGATCAAGGTTAGGAAAGGGAACCATTTGAAAGCTTCAGCGATAAGGGATGACATTTCGCTTACCTTTCCATTAAGCATAGACCCAGGTTTAAAATCAAGTCTTTGGGTCAATTAAGTCACCATTACACCTGCAAGAGAAAATCCAAACAGTGGACAATATCAACTTTGTCACATGCACAATATGCAGAGCAGTGGGTCATGAGGACAGGAGTTGAGAACCACTGTTTTAGTGTGTACAAACCAATCTGAGCCTCTGGATTTAACTTGTGAGAAAGCTGCAACATCAGCCCCGTTGAGGAAACGTTTGTCCACTGACCGATCCAGGTTATTATCTTGGTCCAATAAAACAAATTAAAGAGAAAAGTGCAAAAAGCTGCATTGGCTCCATTCAAAGTCTTACACCGAAGCGAACTCTCCTCCACCACGACCAGATCATACTGCAATAAAGAAAGGAATAATAAACATTTAAAAGCAGTCATTCAAGTTGAAATTTCTGCATCTTAGAAGAAGCTGCATTTCATTTGCTGAAATGGTGAAACATCTGGTCTTACCATTTGATCAAAAGCCACAAATTTGGGATTCATGGAGACACCTCTGAAACTACCTGCAAAGACACAAACAAAATCACATATGTTGCATTTGAAGATCATAGCTTTAACCAAGGGTCATTCACAACTCACCTCTTTGTCCTGGATTGGAAATAGGTTTCTCTGTTTGGATCAAGGTCAATATAGGTAAGGTCTGAACATGAATTTGAGCTCTGAAGACCTTGAACTTCAAACCTTCAGCTTCTGCACCAAATCTCCATCTACCCAAGGAGCCTGTAGAGAATATATTATAAGATATATATATTCCAGGGGACTATAGATGAAAAATAGCCTTTTGGCTAATTCTGGGTTTTTAAAACCATGTTTGTTCATGCGTTTTATTAAATTGCACTGTCCCCTTTTAAATAAACCATAAATCAAATCAAATATATACATATATATATATATATATATGTGTGTGTGTGTGACAGTTGTCTCTGCGATGTTGTCTCTGTACAAAATGCAGACAGAGAAAGATTTTTTTATTTCATACCCAGGCAATGGACAAATTTCTGCACAGATCTCTTTATTGCAAATGAAAGGTTAGACATTAACAGTGAGAAGAAGATAAATAAATAAAACAGAGCGGGGGGGGGGGGGGGGGGGGGTCATTGATTCAGAATGAATTCATTTTGTCTGCTATTTCTTTGCACAGTAGCTAGGTGTCACTAGTGTGCGATGCTGAATGAAGCTTCGAGTAATGAACCTTTTGGTGAAGCAGTGGGCTGCGAGGTCTCATTGGTTCAAAAAGCCTCATTTTGCCATCACTAAAAAAGAGCCACATGCATCAAATGACTATGACCGTTACCTACAAAGCAGACCACAGCAGGAGCAGACTGCAGAGAGCAGTGACTGAACTGATCTAAAACTTGGCTTTTTGAAGAGCCCAGCCACCTGGAGCCACTGACGAGTAGGAGGAGCCACTGACGAGTAGGAGGAGCCACTGACGAGTAGGAGGAGCCACTGACGAGTAGGAGGAGTTCCAAGATCCAATCAGCTGTTGAATCACCAATCAGCTGCTGGAATGGTTACAGAAGCCATCTTATCTTAACCAGTTCTTTGGGCACGTAACAGGGTGAATAAACTCTGAGATTTAATGTTCAGAAATTATGTGTGTGTTAATGAATTCCAACCTGTTGAGCTCTATCCAATGGTGCCAAAAATACCTATCTGAGATCAAACTGTATTGAATAAAGCAACAAAAAGGCGTATCTGACATATTTGATTTTTTTTTATTTGAAAATGTTTTAGAGCATGTTCATTGTGTTATTATGCCATCATTTTTTTTACTTAAATACTTATTCATGTCAGTATGCCTGTGGTTGCAATGTTTGTGGTTTAAGGTTAATAATACAGGTGATTGAAGAGTGGTCAAATTTTTTTTTTGTCTCTCGTGTAAAGTTTGTTGAAAGCCACTTACGCCCCTCTGGCTCCAAGCCCGCGATATAGGCATATATTAAACATTTGATTTGGTTTGTAATATTATTTGTATTGCATTTTCTTGAACATTTACACAACAGTGTACATCACATATCTGTAACATCAAATATAATGTACAAAAATAAAACAAACAACAGAGAATTGGGGAAACTTAATTTTTTGACAAAAAAATAAAAAAAAAAAACATAAGGGGTAACACTGTCATTTTTTTTTTTCTGGTCAAAATTTTGAGTTTCAATATCTCAGCTCTGGAAGGGTCTACAGCCTCAATTTTTGCACCCAGGTCCATGTCTCGTGGCCCTCTCTCAGAATCCAGAGTTTTGAGAAGATTGGAGAAATCTAATTTTTCACCCCCCGAAAAAAAATGTAAGGGGTAACACTGTCCATGCGCAGGAGGAGACCATGCGCAAACTGCAGATAGCATATAATGACTGTCTGAGGATACTGCTGAAGAAGCCTAGGAGCAGCAGTGCAAGTAAGCTTTTTTGTGACTTGAGGGTAAGCTGTTTACAGGCCCTCTTGAGGAACCTAATGTTTAAGTTTATGGGTCGACTTGATGAGTCACAAAACTATATTATAGTAAGCCTCACAAGTCCCAGGTGTAGCTCAGTCCGATACCAATCACACCTATGGAAGCATTGGTATGAGTGCCTTTTAAGATCTTTGTGAAAAAGGGTGTATTGTATATGTTTATGTTTTTTTTTTTTTTTCCTTTCTCTTCCATATTATTTTTTTTTAATTATTATTATTATGTGGTGTATGTACTGTTGTTGGGCCTAGAGCCTGTAATAAAGTTTAACTGTCATTTTTTTCTGGTCAAAATATTGAGTTTCAATATCTCAGCTCTGGAAGGGTCTACAGCCTCAATTTTTGCACCCAGGTCCATGTCTCGTGGCCCTCTGTCAGAATCCAGAGTTTCAAGAAGATCGGAGGGGGTCAAAATTTCGGCCAAAAACGACAGTGTTACCCCTTATGTTTTTTTTTCAGGTCAAAACTTTTACATCCGATATCTCGGCTCTGGAAGGGTCTAGAGCCTCCATTTTTGCGCGCTGGTCGAAGTCTCGTGGCCCTCTGTCAGAATCCAGAGTTTCAAGAAGATCGGAGGGGGTCAAAATTTCGGCCAAAAACTACAGTGTTACCCCTTATGTTTTTTTTTTCGGGTCAAAACTTTGACATTCGATATCTCGGCTCTGGAAGGGTCTAGAGCCTCCATTTTTGCGCGCTGGTCGAAGTCTCGTGGCCCTCTGTCAGAATCCAGAGTTTCAAGAAGATCGGAGGGGGTCAAAATTTCGGCCAAAAACGACAGTGTTACCCCTTATGTTTTTTTTTCAGGTCAAAACTTTGACATCCGATATCTCGGCTCTGGAAGGGTCTAGAGCCTCCATTTTTGCGCGCTGGTCGAAGTCTCGTGGCCCTCTGTCAGAATCCAGAGTTTCAAGAAGATCGGAGGGGGTCAAAATTTCGGCCAAAAACGACAGTGTTACCCCTTATGTTTTTTTTTCAGGTCAAAACTTTGACATCCGATATCTCGGCTCTGGAAGGGTCTAGAGCCTCCATTTTTGCGCGCTGGTCGAAGTCTCGTGGCCCTCTGTCAGAATCCAGAGTTTCCAGAAGATCGGAGGGGGTCAAAATTTCGGCTAAAAATGACAGTGTTACCCCTTATGTTTTTTTTCAGGTCAAAATTTTGACATCCGATATCTCGGCTTTGGAAGGGTCTAGAGCCTCCATTTTTGCGCGCTGGTCGAAGTCTCGTGGCCCTCTGTCAGAATCCAGAGTTTCAAGAAGATCGGAGGGGGTCAAAATTTCGGCCAAAAACGACAGTGTTACCCCTTATGTTTTTTTTTGGGTCAAAACTTTTACATCCGATATCTCGGCTCTGGAAGGGTCTAGAGCCTCCATTTTTGCGCGCTGGTCGAAGTCTCGTGGCCCTCTGTCAGAATCCAGAGTTTCAAGAAGATCGGAGGGGGTCAAAATTTCGGCGAAAAATGACAGTGTTACCCCTTATGTTTTTTTTCAGGTCAAAACTTTGACATCCGATATCTCGGCTTTGGAAGGGTCTAGAGCTTCCATTTTTGCGCGCTGGTCGAAGTCTCGTGGCCCTCTGTCAGAATCCAGAGTTTCAAGAAGATCGGAGGGGGTCAAAATTTCGGCCAAAAACGACAGTGTTACCCCTTATGTTTTTTTTTCGGGTCAAAACTTTTACATCCGATATCTCGGCTCTGGAAGGGTCTAGAGCCTCCATTTTTGCGCGCTGGTCGAAGTCTCGTGGCCCTCTGTCAGAATCCAGAGTTTCAAGAAGATCGGAGGGGGTCAAAATTTCGGCCAAAAACGACAGTGTTACCCCTTATGGTTTTTTTTCGGGTCAAAACTTTGACATCCGATATCTCGGCTCTGGAAGGGTCTAGAGCCTCCATTTTTGCGCGCTGGTCGAAGTCTCGTGGCCCTCTGTCAGAATCCAGAGTTTCAAGAAGATCGGAGGGGGTCAAAATTTCGGCCAAAAACGACAGTGTTACCCCTTATGTTTTTTTTTCAGGTCAAAACTTTGACATCCGATATCTCGGCTCTGGAAGGGTCTAGAGCCTCCATTTTTGCGCGCTGGTCGAAGTCTCGTGACCCTCTGTCAGAATCCAGAGTTTCCAGAAGATCGGAGGGGGTCAAAATTTCGGCCAAAAACGACAGTGTTACCCCTTATGTTTTTTTTTCAGGTCAAAACTTTGACATCCGATATCTCGGCTCTGGAAGGGTCTAGAGCCTCCATTTTTGCGCGCTGGTCGAAGTCTCGTGGCCCTCTGTCAGAATCCAGAGTTTCAAGAAGATCGGAGGGGGTCAAAATTTCGTCCAAAAACGACAGTGTTACCCCTTATGTTTTTTTTTTGGGTCAAAACTTTTACATCCGATATCTCGGCTCTGGAAGGGTCTAGAGCCTCCATTTTTGCGCGCTGGTCGAAGTCTCGTGGCCCTCTGTCAGAATCCAGAGTTTCAAGAAGATCGGAGGGGGTCAAAATTTCGTCCAAAAACGACAGTGTTACCCCTTATGTTTTTTTTTTGGGTCAAAACTTTTACATCCGATATCTCGGCTCTGGAAGGGTCTAGAGCCTCCATTTTTGCGCGCTGGTCAAAGTCTCGTGGCCCTCTGTCAGAATCCAGAGTTTCCAGAAGATCGGAGGGGGTCAAAATTTCGGCCAAAAACGACAGTGTTACCCCTTATGGTTTTTTTTCGGGTCAAAACTTTGACATCCGATATCTCGGCTCTGGAAGGGTCTAGAGACTCCATTTTTGCGCGCTGGTCGAAGTCTCGTGGCCCTCTGTCAGAATCCAGAGTTTCAAGAAGATCGGAGGGGGTCAAAATTTCGGCCAAAAACGACAGTGTTACCCCTTATGTTTTTTTTTCAGGTCAAAACTTTGACATCCGATATCTCGGCTCTGGAAGGGTCTAGAGCCTCCATTTTTGCGCGCTGGTCGAAGTCTCGTGGCCCTCTGTCAGAATCCAGAGTTCCAAGAAGATCGGAGGGGGTCAAAATTTCGGCCAAAAACGACAGTGTTACCCCTTATGTTTTTTTTTTCAGGTCAAAACTTTGACATCCGATATCTCGGCTCTGGAAGGGTCTAGAGCCTCCATTTTTGCGCGCTGGTCGAAGTCTCGTGGCCCTCTGTCAGAATCCAGAGTTTCAAGAAGATCGGAGGGGGTCAAAATTTCGGCCAAAAACGACAGTGTTACCCCTTATGGTTTTTTTTCGGGTCAAAACTTTGACATCCGATATCTTGGCTCTGGAAGGGTCTAGAGCCTCCATTTTTGCGCGCTGGTCGAAGTCTCGTGGCCCTCTGTCAGAATCCAGAGTTTCAAGAAGATCGGAAGGGGTCAAAATTTCGGCCAAAAACGACAGTGTTACCCCTTATGTTTTTTTTTCAGGTCAAAACTTTGACATCCGATATCTCGGCTCTGGAAGGGTCTAGAGCCTCCATTTTTGCGCGCTGGTCGAAGTCTCGTGGCCCTCTGTCAGAATCCAGAGTTTCAAGAAGATCGGAGGGGGTCAAAATTTCGGCCAAAAACGACAGTGTTACCCCTTATGTTTTTTTTCAGGTCAAAACTTTGACATCCGATATCTCAGCTTTGGAAGGGTCTAGAGCCTCCATTTTTGCGCGCTGGTCGAAGTCTCGTGGCCCTCTGTCAGAATCCAGAGTTTCAAGAAGATCGGAGGGGGTCAAAATTTCGGCCAAAAACGACAGTGTTACCCCTTATGTTTTTTTTTCAGGTCAAAACTTTGACATCCGAAATCTCGGCTCTGGAAGGGTCTAGAGCCTCCATTTTTGCGCGCTGGTCGAAGTCTCGTGGCCCTCTGTCAGAATCCAGAGTTTCAAGAAGATCGGAGGGGGTCAAAATTTCGGCCAAAAACGACAGTGTTACCCCTTATGTTTTTTTTTCAGGTCAAAACTTTGTCATCCGATATCTCGGCTCTGGAAGGGTCTAGAGCCTCCATTTTTGCGCGCTGGTCGAAGTCTTGTGGCCCTCTGTCAGAATCCAGAGTTTCCAGAAGATCGGAGGGGGTCAAAATTTCGGCCAAAAATGACAGTGTTACCCCTTATGGTTTTTTTTCGGGTCAAAACTTTGACATCCGATATCTTGGCTCTGGAAGGGTCTAGAGCCTCCATTTTTGCGCGCTGGTCGAAGTCTCGTGGCCCTCTGTCAGAATCCAGAGTTTCAAGAAGATCGGAAGGGGTCAAAATTTCGGCCAAAAACGACAGTGTTACCCCTTATGTTTTTTTTTCAGGTCAAAACTTTGACATCCGATATCTCGGCTCTGGAAGGGTCTAGAGCCTCCATTTTTGCGCGCTGGTCGAAGTCTCGTGGCCCTCTGTCAGAATCCAGAGTTTCCAGAAGATCGGAGGGGGTCAAAATTTCGGCCAAAAACGACAGTGTTACCCCTTATGTTTTTTTTTTTCAGGTCAAAACTTTGACATCCGATATCTCGGCTCTGGAAGGGTCTAGAGCCTCCATTTTTGCGCGCTGGTCGAAGTCTCGTGGCCCTCTGTCAGAATCCAGAGTTTCAAGAAGATCGGAGGGGGTCAAAATTTCGGCCAAAAACGACAGTGTTACCCCTTATGTTTTTTTTTTTTCAGGTCAAAACTTTGACATCCGATATCTCGGCTCTGGAAGGGTCTAGAGCCTCCATTTTTGCGCGCTGGTCGAAGTCTCGTGGCCCTCTGTCAGAATCCAGAGTTTCAAGAAGATCGGAGGGGGTCAAAATTTCGGCCAAAAATGACAGTGTTACCCCTTATGTTTTTTTTCAGGTCAAAACTTTGACATCTGATATCTCAGCTTTGGAAGGGTCTAGAGCCTCCATTTTTGCGCGCTGGTGGAAGTCTCGTGGCCCTCTGTCAGAATCCAGAGTTTCAAGAAGATCGGAGGGGGTCAAAATTTCGGCCAAAAACGACAGTGTTACCCCTTATGTTTTTTTTTCAGGTCAAAACTTTGACATCCGAAATCTCGGCTCTGGAAGGGTCTAGAGCCTCCATTTTTGCGCGCTGGTCGAAGTCTCGTGGCCCTCTGTCAGAATCCAGAGTTTCAAGAAGATCGGAGGGGGTCAAAATTTCGGCCAAAAATGACAGTGTTACCCCTTATGTTTTTTTTTCAGGTCAAAACTTTGTCATCCGATATCTCGGCTCTGGAAGGGTCTAGAGCCTCCATTTTTGCGCGCTGGTCGAAGTCTCGTGGCCCTCTGTCAGAATCCAGAGTTTCAAGAAGATCGGAGGGGGTCAAAATTTCGGCGAAAAATGACAGTGTTACCCCTTATGTTTTTTTTCAGGTCAAAACTTTGACATCCGATATCTCGGCTTTGGAAGGGTCTAGAGCCTCCATTTTTGCGCGCTGGTCGAAGTCTCGTGGCCCTCTGTCAGAATCCAGAGTTTCAAGAAGATTGCAGGGGGTCAAAATTTCGGCCAAAAACGACAGTGTTACCCCTTATGTTTTTTTTTTCGGGTCAAAACTTTTACATCCGATATCTCGGCTCTTGAAGGGTCTAGAGCCTCCATTTTTGCGCGCTGGTCGAAGTCTCGTGGCCCTCTGTCAGAATCCAGAGTTTCAAGAAGATCGGAGGGGGTCAAAATTTCGGCCAAAAACGACAGTGTTACCCCTTATGGTTTTTTTTCGGGTCAAAACTTTGACATCCTATATCTCGGCTCTGGAAGGGTCTAGAGCCTCCATTTTTGCGCGCTGGTCGAAGTCTCGTGGCCCTCTGTCAGAATCCAGAGTTTCAAGAAGATCGGAGGGGGTCAAAATTTCGGCCAAAAACGACAGTGTTACCCCTTATGTTTTTTTTTCAGGTCAAAACTTTGACATCCGATATCTCGGCTCTGGAAGGGTCTAGAGCCTCCATTTTTGCGCGCTGGTCGAAGTCTCGTGGCCCTCTGTCAGAATCCAGAGTTTCAAGAAGATCGGAGGGGGTCAAAATTTCGGCCAAAAATGACAGTGTTACCCCTTATGGTTTTTTTTTCGGGTCAAAACTTTGACATCCGATATCTCGGCTCTGGAAGGGTCTAGAGCCTCCATTTTTGCGCGCTGGTCGAAGTCTCGTGGCCCTCTGTCAGAATCCAGAGTTTCAAGAAGATCGGAGGGGGTCAATATTTCGGCCAAAAACGACAGTGTTACCCCTTATGTTTTTTTTTCAGGTCAAAACTTTGACATCCGATATCTCGGCTCTGGAAGGGTCTAGAGCCTCCATTTTTGCGCGCTGGTCGAAGTCTCGTGGCCCTCTGTCAGAATCCAGAGTTTCCAGAAGATCGGAGGGGGTCAAAATTTCGGCCAAAAACGACAGTGTTACCCCTTATGTTTTTTTTTCAGGTCAAAACTTTGACATCCGATATCTCGGCTCTGGAAGGGTCTAGAGCCTCCATTTTTGCGCGCTGGTCGAAGTCTCGTGGCCCTCTGTCAGAATCCAGAGTTTCAAGAAGATCGGAGGGGGTCAAAATTTCGGCCAAAAATGACAGTGTTACCCCTTATGTTTTTTTTTTCAGGTCAAAACTTTGACATCCGATATCTCGGCTCTGGAAGGGTCTAGAGCCTCCATTTTTGCACGCTGGTCGAAGTCTCGTGGCCCTCTGTCAGAATCCAGAGTTTCAAGAAGATCGGAGGGGGTCAAAATTTCGGCCAAAAATGACAGTGTTACCCCTTATGTTTTTTTTCAGGTCAAAACTTTGACATCCGAAATTTCGGCTTTGGAAGGGTCTAGAGCCTCCATTTTTGCGCGCTGGTCGAAGTCTCGTGGCCCTCTGTCAGAATCCAGAGTTTCAAGAAGATCGGAGGGGGTCAATATTTCGGCCAAAAACGACAGTGTTACCCCTTATGTTTTTTTTTCAGGTCAAAACTTTGACATCCGATATCTCGGCTCTGGAAGGGTCTAGAGCCTCCATTTTTGCGCGCTGGTCGAAGTCTCGTGGCCCTCTGTCAGAATCCAGAGTTTCCAGAAGATCGGAGGGGGTCAAAATTTCGGCCAAAAACGACAGTGTTACCCCTTATGTTTTTTTTTTCAGGTCAAAACTTTGACATCCGATATCTCGGCTCTGGAAGGGTCTAGAGCCTCCATTTTTGCGCGCTGGTCGAAGTCTCGTGGCCCTCTGTCAGAATCCAGAGTTTCAAGAAGATCGGAGGGGGTCAAAATTTCGGCCAAAAATGACAGTGTTACCCCTTATGTTTTTTTTTTCAGGTCAAAACTTTGACATCCGATATCTCGGCTCTGGAAGGGTCTAGAGCCTCCATTTTTGCACGCTGGTCGAAGTCTCGTGGCCCTCTGTCAGAATCCAGAGTTTCAAGAAGATCGGAGGGGGTCAAAATTTCGGCCAAAAATGACAGTGTTACCCCTTATGTTTTTTTTCAGGTCAAAACTTTGACATCCGAAATCTCGGCTTTGGAAGGGTCTAGAGCCTCCATTTTTGCGCGCTGGTCGAAGTCTCGTGGCCCTCTGTCAGAATCCAGAGTTTCAAGAAGATCGGAGGGGGTCAAAATTTCGGCCAAAAACAACAGTGTTACCCCTTATGTTTTTTTTTCGGGTCAAAACTTTTACATCCGATATCTCGGCTCTGGAAGGGTCTAGAGCCTCCATTTTTGCGCGCTGGTCGAAGTCTCGTGGCCCTCTGTCAGAATCCAGAGTTTCAAGAAGATCGGAGGGGGTCAAAATTTCGGCCAAAAACGACAGTGTTACCCCTTATGTTTTTTTTTCAGGTCAAAACTTTGACATCCGATATCTCGGCTCTGGAAGGGTCTAGAGCCTCCATTTTTGCGCGCTGGTCGAAGTCTCGTGGCCCTCTGTCAGAATCCAGAGTTTCAAGAAGATCGGAGGGGGTCAAAATTTCGGCCAAAAATGACAGCGTTACCCCTTATGGTTTTTTTTCGGGTCAAAACTTTGACATCCGATATCTTGGCTCTGGAAGGGTCTAGAGCCTCCATTTTTGCGCGCTGGTCGAAGTCTCGTGGCCCTCTGTCAGAATCCAGAGTTTCAAGAAGATCGGAGGGGGTCAATATTTCGGCCAAAAACGACAGTGTTACCCCTTATGTTTTTTTTTCAGGTCAAAACTTTGACATCCGATATCTCGGCTCTGGAAGGGTCTAGAGCCTCCATTTTTGCGCGCTGGTCGAAGTCTCGTGGCCCTCTGTCAGAATCCAGAGTTTCCAGAAGATCGGAGGGGGTCAAAATTTCGGCCAAAAACGACAGTGTTACCCCTTATGTTTTTTTTTTCAGGTCAAAACTTTGACATCCGATATCTCGGCTCTGGAAGGGTCTAGAGCCTCCATTTTTGCACGCTGGTCGAAGTCTCGTGGCCCTCTGTCAGAATCCAGAGTTTCAAGAAGATCGGAGGGGGTCAAAATTTCGGCCAAAAACAACAGTGTTACCCCTTATGTTTTTTTTTCGGGTCAAAACTTTTACATCCGATATCTCGGCTCTGGAAGGGTCTAGAGCCTCCATTTTTGCGCGCTGGTCGAAGTCTCGTGGCCCTCTGTCAGAATCCAGAGTTTCAAGAAGATCGGAGGGGGTCAAAATTTCGGCCAAAAACGACAGTGTTACCCCTTATGTTTTTTTTTCAGGTCAAAACTTTGACATCCGATATCTCGGCTCTGGAAGGGTCTAGAGCCTCCATTTTTGCGCGCTGGTCGAAGTCTCGTGGCCCTCTGTCAGAATCCAGAGTTTCAAGAAGATCGGAGGGGGTCAAAATTTCGGCCAAAAACGACAGTGTTACCCCTTATGTTTTTTTTTCAGGTCAAAACTTTGACATCCGATATCTCGGCTCTGGAAGGGTCTAGAGCCTCCATTTTTGCGCGCTGGTCGAAGTCTCGTGGCCCTCTGTCAGAATCTAGAGTTTCAAGAAGATCGGAGGGGGTCAAAATTTCGGCCAAAAATGACAGCGTTACCCCTTATGGTTTTTTTTCGGGTCAAAACTTTGACATCCGATATCTTGGCTCTGGAAGGGTCTAGAGCCTCCATTTTTGCGCGCTGGTCGAAGTCTCGTGGCCCTCTGTCAGAATCCAGAGTTTCAAGAAGATCGGAGGGGGTCAAAATTTTGGCCAAAAACGACAGTGTTACCCCTTATGTTTTTTTTTCAGGTCAAAACTTTGACATCCGATATCTCGGCTCTGGAAGGGTCTAGAGCCTCCATTTTTGCGCGCTGGTCGAAGTCTCGTGGCCCTCTGTCAGAATCCAGAGTTTCAAGAAGATCGGAGGGGGTCAAAATTTCGGCCAAAAACGACAGTGTTACCCCTTATGTTTTTTTTTCAGGTCAAAACTTTGACATCCGATATCTCGGCTCTGGAAGGGTCTAGAGCCTCCATTTTTGCGCGCTGGTCGAAGTCTCGTGGCCCTCTGTCAGAATCCAGAGTTTCAAGAAGATCGGAGGGGGTCAAAATTTCGGCCAAAAACGACAGTGTTACCCCTTATGTTTTTTTTTTCAGGTCAAAACTTTGACATCCAATATCTCGGCTCTGGGAGGGTCTAGAGCCTCCATTTTTGCGCGCTGGTCGAAGTCTCGTGGCCCTCTGTCAGAATCCAGAGTTTCAAGAAGATCGGAGGGGGTCAAAATTTCGGCCAAAAACGACAGTGTTACCCCTTATGTTTTTTTTCAGGTCAAAACTTTGACATCCGATATCTCGGCTCTGGAAGGGTCTAGAGCCTCCATTTTTGCGCGCTGGTCGAAGTCTCGTGGCCCTCTGTCAGAATCCAGAGTTTCAAGAAGATCGGAGGGGGTCAAAATTTCGGCCAAAAACGACAGTGTTACCCCTTATGTTTTTTTTTTCAGGTCAAAACTTTGACATCCGATATCTCGGCTCTGGAAGGGTCTAGAGCCTCCATTTTTGCGCGCTGGTCGAAGTCTCGTGGCCCTCTGTCAGAATCCAGAGTTTCAAGAAGATCGGAGGGGGTCAAAATTTCGGCCAAAAATGACAGTGTTACCCCTTATGTTTTTTTTCAGGTCAAAACTTTGACATCCGATATCTCGGCTTTGGAAGGGTCTAGAGCCTCCATTTTTGCGCGCTGGTCGAATTCTCCTGGCCCTCTGTCAGAATCCAGAGTTTCAAGAAGATCGGAGGGGGTCAAAATTTCGGCCAAAAACGACAGTGTTACCCCTTATGTTTTTTTTCAGGTCAAAACTTTGACATCCGATATCTCGGCTCTGGAAGGGTCTAGAGCCTCCATTTTTGCGCGCTGGTCGAAGTCTCGTGGCCCTCTGTCAGAATCCAGAGTTTCCAGAAGATCGGAGGGGGTCAAAATTTCGGCCAAAAATGACAGTGTTACCCCTTATGGTTTTTTTTCGGGTCAAAACTTTGACATCCGATATCTTGGCTCTGGAAGGGTCTAGAGCCTCCATTTTTGCGCGCTGGTCGAAGTCTCGTGGCCCTCTGTCAGAATCCAGAGTTTCAAGAAGATCGGAAGGGGTCAAAATTTCGGCCAAAAACGACAGTGTTACCCCTTATGTTTTTTTTTCAGGTCAAAACTTTGACATCCGATATCTCGGCTCTGGAAGGGTCTAGAGCCTCCATTTTTGCGCGCTGGTCGAAGTCTCGTGGCCCTCTGTCAGAATCCAGAGTTTCCAGAAGATCGGAGGGGGTCAAAATTTCGGCCAAAAACGACAGTGTTACCCCTTATGTTTTTTTTTCAGGTCAAAACTTTGACATCCGATATCTCGGCTCTGGAAGGGTCTAGAGCCTCCATTTTTGCGCGCTGGTCGAAGTCTCGTGGCCCTCTGTCAGAATCCAGAGTTTCAAGAAGATCGGAGGGGGTCAAAATTTCGGCCAAAAACGACAGTGTTACCCCTTATGTTTTTTTTTTTTCAGGTCAAAACTTTGACATCCGATATCTCGGCTCTGGAAGGGTCTAGAGCCTCCATTTTTGCGCGCTGGTCGAAGTCTCGTGGCCCTCTGTCAGAATCCAGAGTTTCAAGAAGATCGGAGGGGGTCAAAATTTCGGCCAAAAATGACAGTGTTACCCCTTATGTTTTTTTTCAGGTCAAAACTTTGACATCCGATATCTCAGCTTTGGAAGGGTCTAGAGCCTCCATTTTTGCGCGCTGGTGGAAGTCTCGTGGCCCTCTGTCAGAATCCAGAGTTTCAAGAAGATCGGAGGGGGTCAAAATTTCGGCCAAAAACGACAGTGTTACCCCTTATGTTTTTTTTTCAGGTCAAAACTTTGACATCCGAAATCTCGGCTCTGGAAGGGTCTAGAGCCTCCATTTTTGCGCGCTGGTCGAAGTCTCGTGGCCCTCTGTCAGAATCCAGAGTTTCAAGAAGATCGGAGGGGGTCAAAATTTCGGCCAAAAACGACAGTGTTACCCCTTATGTTTTTTTTTCAGGTCAAAACTTTGTCATCCGATATCTCGGCTCTGGAAGGGTCTAGAGCCTCCATTTTTGCGCGCTGGTCGAAGTCTCGTGGCCCTCTGTCAGAATCCAGAGTTTCAAGAAGATCGGAGGGGGTCAAAATTTCGGCGAAAAATGACAGTGTTACCCCTTATGTTTTTTTTCAGGTCAAAACTTTGACATCCGATATCTCGGCTTTGGAAGGGTCTAGAGCCTCCATTTTTGCGCGCTGGTCGAAGTCTCGTGGCCCTCTGTCAGAATCCAGAGTTTCAAGAAGATTGCAGGGGGTCAAAATTTCGGCCAAAAACGACAGTGTTACCCCTTATGTTTTTTTTTTCGGGTCAAAACTTTTACATCCGATATCTCGGCTCTTGAAGGGTCTAGAGCCTCCATTTTTGCGCGCTGGTCGAAGTCTCGTGGCCCTCTGTCAGAATCCAGAGTTTCAAGAAGATCGGAGGGGGTCAAAATTTCGGCCAAAAACGACAGTGTTACCCCTTATGGTTTTTTTTCGGGTCAAAACTTTGACATCCTATATCTCGGCTCTGGAAGGGTCTAGAGCCTCCATTTTTGCGCGCTGGTCGAAGTCTCGTGGCCCTCTGTCAGAATCCAGAGTTTCAAGAAGATCGGAGGGGGTCAAAATTTCGGCCAAAAATGACAGTGTTACCCCTTATGGTTTTTTTTTCGGGTCAAAACTTTGACATCCGATATCTCGGCTCTGGAAGGGTCTAGAGCCTCCATTTTTGCGCGCTGGTCGAAGTCTCGTGGCCCTCTGTCAGAATCCAGAGTTTCAAGAAGATCGGAGGGGGTCAATATTTCGGCCAAAAACGACAGTGTTACCCCTTATGTTTTTTTTTCAGGTCAAAACTTTGACATCCGATATCTCGGCTCTGGAAGGGTCTAGAGCCTCCATTTTTGCGCGCTGGTCGAAGTCTCGTGGCCCTCTGTCAGAATCCAGAGTTTCCAGAAGATCGGAGGGGGTCAAAATTTCGGCCAAAAACGACAGTGTTACCCCTTATGTTTTTTTTTCAGGTCAAAACTTTGACATCCGATATCTCGGCTCTGGAAGGGTCTAGAGCCTCCATTTTTGCGCGCTGGTCGAAGTCTCGTGGCCCTCTGTCAGAATCCAGAGTTTCAAGAAGATCGGAGGGGGTCAAAATTTCGGCCAAAAATGACAGTGTTACCCCTTATGTTTTTTTTTTCAGGTCAAAACTTTGACATCCGATATCTCGGCTCTGGAAGGGTCTAGAGCCTCCATTTTTGCACGCTGGTCGAAGTCTCGTGGCCCTCTGTCAGAATCCAGAGTTTCAAGAAGATCGGAGGGGGTCAAAATTTCGGCCAAAAATGACAGTGTTACCCCTTATGTTTTTTTTCAGGTCAAAACTTTGACATCCGAAATCTCGGCTTTGGAAGGGTCTAGAGCCTCCATTTTTGCGCGCTGGTCGAAGTCTCGTGGCCCTCTGTCAGAATCCAGAGTTTCAAGAAGATCGGAGGGGGTCAATATTTCGGCCAAAAACGACAGTGTTACCCCTTATGTTTTTTTTTCAGGTCAAAACTTTGACATCCGATATCTCGGCTCTGGAAGGGTCTAGAGCCTCCATTTTTGCGCGCTGGTCAAAGTCTCGTGGCCCTCTGTCAGAATCCAGAGTTTCCAGAAGATCGGAGGGGGTCAAAATTTCGGCCAAAAACGACAGTGTTACCCCTTATGTTTTTTTTTTCAGGTCAAAACTTTGACATCCGATATCTCGGCTCTGGAAGGGTCTAGAGCCTCCATTTTTGCGCGCTGGTCGAAGTCTCGTGGCCCTCTGTCAGAATCCAGAGTTTCAAGAAGATCGGAGGGGGTCAAAATTTCGGCCAAAAATGACAGTGTTACCCCTTATGTTTTTTTTTTCAGGTCAAAACTTTGACATCCGATATCTCGGCTCTGGAAGGGTCTAGAGCCTCCATTTTTGCACGCTGGTCGAAGTCTCGTGGCCCTCTGTCAGAATCCAGAGTTTCAAGAAGATCGGAGGGGGTCAAAATTTCGGCCAAAAATGACAGTGTTACCCCTTATGTTTTTTTTCAGGTCAAAACTTTGACATCCGAAATCTCGGCTTTGGAAGGGTCTAGAGCCTCCATTTTTGCGCGCTGGTCGAAGTCTCGTGGCCCTCTGTCAGAATCCAGAGTTTCAAGAAGATCGGAGGGGGTCAAAATTTCGGCCAAAAACAACAGTGTTACCCCTTATGTTTTTTTTTCGGGTCAAAACTTTTACATCCGATATCTCGGCTCTGGAAGGGTCTAGAGCCTCCATTTTTGCGCGCTGGTCGAAGTCTCGTGGCCCTCTGTCAGAATCCAGAGTTTCAAGAAGATCGGAGGGGGTCAAAATTTCGGCCAAAAACGACAGTGTTACCCCTTATGTTTTTTTTTCAGGTCAAAACTTTGACATCCGATATCTCGGCTCTGGAAGGGTCTAGAGCCTCCATTTTTGCGCGCTGGTCGAAGTCTCGTGGCCCTCTGTCAGAATCCAGAGTTTCAAGAAGATCGGAGGGGGTCAAAATTTCGGCCAAAAATGACAGCGTTACCCCTTATGGTTTTTTTTCGGGTCAAAACTTTGACATCCGATATCTTGGCTCTGGAAGGGTCTAGAGCCTCCATTTTTGCGCGCTGGTCGAAGTCTCGTGGCCCTCTGTCAGAATCCAGAGTTTCAAGAAGATCGGAGGGGGTCAATATTTCGGCCAAAAACGACAGTGTTACCCCTTATGTTTTTTTTTCAGGTCAAAACTTTGACATCCGATATCTCGGCTCTGGAAGGGTCTAGAGCCTCCATTTTTGCGCGCTGGTCGAAGTCTCGTGGCCCTCTGTCAGAATCCAGAGTTTCCAGAAGATCGGAGGGGGTCAAAATTTCGGCCAAAAACGACAGTGTTACCCCTTATGTTTTTTTTTTCAGGTCAAAACTTTGACATCCGATATCTCGGCTCTGGAAGGGTCTAGAGCCTCCATTTTTGCACGCTGGTCGAAGTCTCGTGGCCCTCTGTCAGAATCCAGAGTTTCAAGAAGATCGGAGGGGGTCAAAATTTCGGCCAAAAACAACAGTGTTACCCCTTATGTTTTTTTTTCGGGTCAAAACTTTTACATCCGATATCTCGGCTCTGGAAGGGTCTAGAGCCTCCATTTTTGCGCGCTGGTCGAAGTCTCGTGGCCCTCTGTCAGAATCCAGAGTTTCAAGAAGATCGGAGGGGGTCAAAATTTCGGCCAAAAACGACAGTGTTACCCCTTATGTTTTTTTTTCAGGTCAAAACTTTGACATCCGATATCTCGGCTCTGGAAGGGTCTAGAGCCTCCATTTTTGCGCGCTGGTCGAAGTCTCGTGGCCCTCTGTCAGAATCCAGAGTTTCAAGAAGATCGGAGGGGGTCAAAATTTCGGCCAAAAACGACAGTGTTACCCCTTATGTTTTTTTTTCAGGTCAAAACTTTGACATCCGATATCTCGGCTCTGGAAGGGTCTAGAGCCTCCATTTTTGCGCGCTGGTCGAAGTCTCGTGGCCCTCTGTCAGAATCTAGAGTTTCAAGAAGATCGGAGGGGGTCAAAATTTCGGCCAAAAACGACAGTGTTACCCCTTATGTTTTTTTTTCAGGTCAAAACTTTGACATCCGATATCTCGGCTCTGGAAGGGTCTAGAGCCTCCATTTTTGCGCGCTGGTCGAAGTCTCGTGGCCCTCTGTCAGAATCCAGAGTTTCAAGAAGATCGGAGGGGGTCAAAATTTCAGCCAAAAACGACAGTGTTACCCCTTATGTTTTTTTTTTAGGTCAAAACTTTGACATCCGATATCTCGGCTCTGGAAGGGTCTAGAGCCTCCATTTTTGCGCGCTGGTCGAAGTCTCGTGGCCCTCTGTCAGAATCCAGAGTTTCAAGAAGATCGGAGGGGGTCAAAATTTCGGCCAAAAACGACAGTGTTACCCCTTATGTTTTTTTTTTCAGGTCAAAACTTTGACATCCAATATCTCGGCTCTGGGAGGGTCTAGAGCCTCCATTTTTGCGCGCTGGTCGAAGTCTCGTGGCCCTCTGTCAGAATCCAGAGTTTCAAGAAGATCGGAGGGGGTCAAAATTTCGGCCAAAAACGACAGTGTTACCCCTTATGTTTTTTTTCAGGTCAAAACTTTGACATCCGATATCTCGGCTCTGGAAGGGTCTAGAGCCTCCATTTTTGCGCGCTGGTCGAAGTCTCGTGGCCCTCTGTCAGAATCCAGAGTTTCAAGAAGATCGGAGGGGGTCAAAATTTCGGCCAAAAATGACAGTGTTACCCCTTATGTTTTTTTTCAGGTCAAAACTTTGACATCCGATATCTCGGCTTTGGAAGGGTCTAGAGCCTCCATTTTTGCGCGCTGGTCGAATTCTCCTGGCCCTCTGTCAGAATCCAGAGTTTCAAGAAGATCGGAGGGGGTCAAAATTTCGGCCAAAAACGACAGTGTTACCCCTTATGTTTTTTTTCAGGTCAAAACTTTGACATCCGATATCTCGGCTCTGGAAGGGTCTAGAGCCTCCATTTTTGCGCGCTGGTCGAAGTCTCGTGGCCCTCTGTCAGAATCCAGAGTTTCAAGAAGATCGGAGGGGGTCAAAATTTCGGCCAAAAACGACAGTGTTACCCCTTATGTTTTTTTTTTCAGGTCAAAACTTTGACATCCGATATCTCGGCTCTGGAAGGGTCTAGAGCCTCCATTTTTGCGCGCTGGTCGAAGTCTCGTGGCCCTCTGTCAGAATCCAGAGTTTCCAGAAGATCGGAGGGGGTCAAAATTTCGGCCAAAAACGACAGTGTTACCCCTTATGTTTTTTTTTCAGGTCAAAACTTTGACATCCGATATCTCGGCTCTGGAAGGGTCTAGAGCCTCCATTTTTGCGCGCTGGTCGAAGTCTCGTGGCCCTCTGTCAGAATCCAGAGTTTCAAGAAGATCGGAGGGGGTCAAAATTTCGGCCAAAAATGACAGTGTTACCCCTTATGGTTTTTTTTCGGGTCAAAACTTTGACATCCGATATCTCGGCTCTGGAAGGGTCTAGAGCCTCCATTTTTGCGCGCTGGTCGAAGTCTCGTGGCCCTCTGTCAGAATCCAGAGTTTCAAGAAGATCGGAGGGGGTCAAAATTTCGGCCAAAAACGACAGTGTTACCCCTTATGTTTTTTTTTCAGGTCAAAACTTTGACATCCGATATCTCGGCTCTGGAAGGGTCTAGAGCCTCCATTTTTGCGCGCTGGTCGAAGTCTCGTGGCCCTCTGTCAGAATCCAGAGTGTCAAGAAGATCGGAGGGGGTCAAAATTTCGGCCAAAAACGACAGTGTTACCCCTTATGTTTTTTTTTTCAGGTCAAAACTTTGACATCCAATATCTCGGCTCTGGGAGGATCTAGAGCCTCCATTTTTGCGCGC
Source organism: Cyprinella venusta (assembly GCA_038021265.1). NCBI lineage: Eukaryota > Metazoa > Chordata > Actinopteri > Cypriniformes > Leuciscidae > Cyprinella > Cyprinella venusta. The sequence goes on along the minus strand of CM075874.1, from coordinate 1,056,859 downwards.
TGGTCGAAGTCTCGTGGCCCTCTGTCAGAATCCAGAGTTTCAAGAAGATCGGAGGGGGTCAAAATTTCGGCCAAAAACGACAGTGTTACCCCTTATGTTTTTTTTTCAGGTCAAAACTTTGACATCCGATATCTCGGCTCTGGAAAGGTCTAGAGCCTCCATTTTTGCGCGCTGGTCGAAGTCTCGTGGCCCTCTGTCAGAATCCAGAGTTTCCAGAAGATCGGAGGGGGTCAAAATTTCGGCCAAAAACGACAGTGTTACCCCTTATGTTTTTTTTTCAGGTCAAAACTTTGACATCCGATATCTCGGCTCTGGAAGGGTCTAGAGCCTCCATTTTTGCGCGCTGGTCGAAGTCTCGTGGCCCTCTGTCAGAATCCAGAGTTTCAAGAAGATCGGAGGGGGTCAAAATTTCGGCCAAAAACGACAGTGTTACCCCTTATGTTTTTTTTTTCAGGTCAAAACTTTGACATCCGATATCTCGCCTCTGGAAGGGTCTAGAGCCTCCATTTTTGCGCGCTGGTCGAAGTCTCGTGGCCCTCTGTCAGAATCCAGAGTTTCCAGAAGATCGGAAGGGGTCAAAATTTCGGCCAAAAACGACAGTGCTACCCCTTATGTTTTTTTTTTCAGGTCAAAACTTTGACATCCGATATCTCGGCTCTGGAAGGTTCTAGAGCCTCCATTTTTGCGCGCTGGTCGAAGTCTCGTGGCCCTCTGTCAGAATCCAGAGTTTCAAGAAGATCGGAGGGGGTCAAAATTTCGGCCAAAAACGACAGTGTTACCCCTTATGTTTTTTTTTCAGGTCAAAACTTTGACATCCAATATCTCGGCTCTGGAAGGGTCTAGAGCCTCCATTTTTGCGCGCTGGTCGAAGTCTCGTGGCCCTCTGTCAGAATCCAGAGTTTCAAGAAGATCGGAGGGGGTCAAAATTTCGGCCAAAAACGACAGTGTTACCCCTTATGTTTTTTTTTCAGGTCAAAACTTTGACATCCGATATCTCGCCTCTGGAAGGGTCTAGAGCCTCCATTTTTGCGCGCTGGTCGAAGTCTCGTGGCCCTCTGTCAGAATCCAGAGTTTCCAGAAGATCGGAGGGGGTCAAAATTTCGGCCAAAAACGACAGTGCTACCCCTTATGTTTTTTTTTCAGGTCAAAACTTTGACATCCGATATCTCGGCTCTGGAAGGGTCTAGAGCCTCCATTTTTGCGCGCTGGTCGAAGTCTCGTGGCCCTCTGTCAGAATCCAGAGTTTCAAGAAGATCTGAGGGGGTCAAAATTTCGGCCAAAAACGACAGTGTTACCCCTTATGTTTTTTTTTCAGGTCAAAACTTTGACATCCGATATCTCGGCTCTGGAAGGGTCTAGAGCCTCCATTTTTGCGCGCTGGTCGAAGTCTCGTGGCCCTCTGTCAGAATCCAGAGTTTCAAGAAGATCGGAGGGGGTCAAAATTTCGGCCAAAAACGACAGTGTTACCCCTTATGTTTTTTTTTCAGGTCAAAACTTTGACATCCGATATCTCGGCTCTGGAAGGGTCTAGAGCCTCCATTTTTGCGCGCTGGTCGAAGTCTCGTGGCCCTCTGTCAGAATCCAGAGTTTCAAGAAGATCGGAGGGGGTCAAAATTTCGGCCAAAAACGACAGTGTTACCCCTTATGTTTTTTTTTTCAGGTCAAAACTTTGACATCCGATACCTCGGCTCTGGAAGGGTCTAGAGCCTCCATTTTTGCGCGCTGGTCGAAGTCTCGTGGCCCTCTGTCAGAATCCAGAGTTTCAAGAAGATCGGAGGGGGTCAAAATTTCGGCCAAAAATGACAGTGTTACCCCTTATGTTTTTTTTTCAGGTCAAAACTTTGACATCCGATATCTCGGCTCTGGAAGGGTCTAGAGCCTCCATTTTTGCGCGCTGGTCGAAGTCTCGTGGCCCTCTGTCAGAATCCAGAGTTTCAAGAAGATCGGACGGGGTCAAAATTTCGGCCAAAAACGACAGTGTTACCCCTTATGGTTTTTTTTCGGGTCAAAACTTTGACATCCGATATCTCGGCTCTGGAAGGGTCTAGAGCCTCCATTTTTGCGCGCTGGTCGAAGTCTCCTGGCCCTCTGTCAGAATCCAGAGTTTCAAGAAGATCGGAGGGGGTCAAAATTTCGGCCAAAAATGACAGTGTTACCCCTTATGGTTTTTTTTCGGGTCAAAACTTTGACCTCCGATATCTCGGCTCTGGAAGGGTCTAGAGCCTCCATTTTTGCGCGCTGGTCGAAGTCTCGTGGCCCTCTGTCAGAATCCAGAGTTTCAAGAAGATCGGAGGGGGTCAAAATTTCGGCCAAAAACGACAGTGTTACCCCTTATGTTTTTTTTTCAGGTCAAAACTTTGACATCCGATATCTCGGCTCTGGAAGGGTCTAGAGCCTCCATTTTTGCGCGCTGGTCGAAGTCTCGTGGCCCTCTGTCAGAATCCAGAGTTTCCAGAAGATCGGAGGGGGTCAAAATTTCGGCCAAAAACGACAGTGTTACCCCTTATGTTTTTTTTCAGGTCAAAACTTTGACATCCGATATCTCGGCTTTGGAAGGGTCTAGAGCCTCCATTTTTGCGCGCTGGTCGAAGTCTCGTGGCCCTCTGTCAGAATCCAGAGTTTCAAGAAGATCGGAGGGGGTCAAAATTTCGGCCAAAAACGACAGTGTTACCCCTTATGTTTTTTTTTTTGGGTCAAAACTTTTACATCCGATATCTCGGCTCTGGAAGGGTCTAGAGCCTCCATTTTTGCGCGCTGGTCGAAGTCTCGTGGCCCTCTGTCAGAATCCAGAGTTTCAAGAAGATCGGAGGGGGTCAAAATTTCGGCCAAAAACGACAGTGTTACCCCTTATGTTTTTTTTTTCAGGTCAAAACTTTGACATCCGATATCTCGGCTCTGGAAGGGTCTAGAGCCTCCATTTTTGCGCGCTGGTCGAAGTCTCGTGGCCCTCTGTCAGAATCCAGAGTTTCAAGAAGATCGGAGGGGGTCAAAATTTCGGCCAAAAACGACAGTGTTACCCCTTATGTCTTTTTTCAGGTCAAAACTTTGACATCCGATATCTCGGCTCTGGAAGGGTCTAGAGCCTCCATTTTTGCGCGCTGGTCGAAGTCTCGTGGCCCTCTGTCAGAATCCAGAGTTTCAAGAAGATCGGAGGGGGTCAAAATTTCGGCCAAAAACGACAGTGTTACCCCTTATGTTTTTTTTTTCAGGTCAAAACTTTGACATCCGATATCTCGGCTCTGGAAGGGTCTAGAGCCTCCATTTTTGCGCGCTGGTCGAAGTCTCGTGGCCCTCTGTCAGAATCCAGAGTGTCAAGAAGATCGGAGGGGGTCAAAATTTCGGCCAAAAACGACAGTGTTACCCCTTATGTTTTTTTTTTTCAGGTCAAAACTTTGACATCCAATATCTCGGCTCTGGGAGGATCTAGAGCCTCCATTTTTGCGCGCTGGTCGAAGTCTCGTGGCCCTCTGTCAGAATCCAGAGTTTCAAGAAGATCGGAGGGGGTCAAAATTTCGGCCAAAAACGACAGTGTTACCCCTTATGTTTTTTTTTCAGGTCAAAACTTTGACATCCGATATCTCGGCTCTGGAAAGGTCTAGAGCCTCCATTTTTGCGCGCTGGTCGAAGTCTCGTGGCCCTCTGTCAGAATCCAGAGTTTCCAGAAGATCGGAGGGGGTCAAAATTTCGGCCAAAAACGACAGTGTTACCCCTTATGTTTTTTTTTCAGGTCAAAACTTTGACATCCGATATCTCGGCTCTGGAAGGGTCTAGAGCCTCCATTTTTGCGCGCTGGTCGAAGTCTCGTGGCCCTCTGTCAGAATCCAGAGTTTCAAGAAGATCGGAGGGGGTCAAAATTTCGGCCAAAAACGACAGTGTTACCCCTTATGTTTTTTTTTTCAGGTCAAAACTTTGACATCCGATATCTCGCCTCTGGAAGGGTCTAGAGCCTCCATTTTTGCGCGCTGGTCGAAGTCTCGTGGCCCTCTGTCAGAATCCAGAGTTTCAAGAAGATCGGAGGGGGTCAAAATTTCGGCCAAAAACGACAGTGTTACCCCTTATGTTTTTTTTTTCAGGTCAAAACTTTGACATCCGATATCTCGGCTCTGGAAGGGTCTAGAGCCTCCATTTTTGCGCGCTGGTCGAAGTCTCGTGGCCCTCTGTCAGAATCCAGAGTTTCAAGAAGATCGGAGGGGGTCAAAATTTCGGCCAAAAACGACAGTGTTACCCCTTATGGTTTTTTTTCGGGTCAAAACTTTGACATCCGATATCTCGGCTCTGGAAGGGTCTAGAGCCTCCATTTTTGCGCGCTGGTCGAAGTCTCGTGGCCCTCTGTCAGAATCCAGAGTTTCAAGAAGATCGGAGGGGGTCAAAATTTCGGCCAAAAACGACAGTGTTACCCCTTATGTTTTTTTTTCAGGTCAAAACTTTGACATCCGATATCTCGGCTCTGGAAGGGTCTAGAGCCTCCATTTTTGCGCGCTGGTCGAAGTCTCGTGGCCCTCTGTCAGAATCCAGAGTTTCAAGAAGATCGGAGGGGGTCAAAATTTCGGCCAAAAACGACAGTGTTACCCCTTATGTTTTTTTTTTCAGGTCAAAACTTTGACATCCGATATCTCGGCTCTGGAAGGGTCTAGAGCCTCCATTTTTGCGCGCTGGTCGAAGTCTCGTGGCCCTCTGTCAGAATCCAGAGTTTCCAAAAGATCGGAGGGGGTCAAAATTTCGGCCAAAAACGACAGTGTTACCCCTTATGTTTTTTTTGGGGGTCAAAACTTTTACATCCGATATCTCGGCTCTGGAAGGGTCTAGAGCCTCCATTTTTGCGCGCTGGTCGAAGTCTCGTGGCCCTCTGTCAGAATCCAGAGTTTCAAGAAGATCGGAGGGGGTCAAAATTTCGGCCAAAAACGACAGTGTTACCCCTTATGGTTTTTTTTTCGGGTCAAAACTTTGACGTCCGATATCTCGGCTCTGGAAGGGTCTAGAGCCTCCATTTTTGCGCGCTGGTCGAAGTCTCGTGGCCCTCTCACAGAATCCAGAGTTTCAAGAAGATCGGAGGGGGTCAAAATTTCGGCCAAAAACGACAGTGTTACCCCTTATGTTTTTTTTTCAGGTCAAAACTTTGACATCCGATATCTCGGCTCTGGAAGGGTCTAGAGCCTCCATTTTTGCGCGTTGGTCGAAGTCTCGTGGCCCTCTGTCAGAATCCAGAGTTTCAAGAAGATCGGAGGGGGTCAAAATTTCGGCCAAAAACGACAGTGTTACCCCTTATGTTTTTTTTTCAGGTCAAAACTTTGACATCCAATATCTCGGCTCTGGGAGGGTCTAGAGCCTCCATTTTTGCGCGCTGGTCGAAGTCTCGTGGCCCTCTGTCAGAATCCAGAGTTTCAAGAAGATCGGAGGGGGTCAAAATTTCGGCCAAAAACGACAGTGTTACCCCTTATGTTTTTTTTTTCAGGTCAAAACTTTGACATCCGATATCTCGGCTCTGGAAGGGTCTAGAGCCTCCATTTTTGCGCGCTGGTCGAAGTCTCGTGGCCCTCTGTCAGAATCCAGAGTTTCAAGAAGATCGGAGGGGGTCAAAATTTCGGCCAAAAACGCCAGTGTTACCCCTTATGTTTTTTTTCAGGTCAAAACTTTGACATCCGATATCTCGGCTCTGGAAGGGTCTAGAGCCTCCATTTTTGCGCGCTGGTCGAAGTCTCGTGGCCCTCTGTCAGAATCCAGAGTTTCAAGAAGATCGGAGGGGGTCAAAATTTCGGCCAAAAACGACAGTGTTACCCCTTATGTTTTTTTTTTCGGGTCAAAACTTTGACATCCGATATCTCGGCTCTGGAAGGGTCTAGAGCCTCCATTTTTGCGCGCTGGTCGAAGTCTCGTGGCCCTCTGTCAGAATCCAGAGTTTCAAGAAGATCGGAGGGGGTCAAAATTTCGGCCAAAAACGACAGTGTTACCCCTTATGTTTTTTTTTCGGGTCAAAACTTTGACATCCGATATCTCGGCTCTGGAAGGGTCTAGAGCCTCCATTTTTGCGCGCTGGTCGAAGTCTCGTGGCCCTCTGTCAGAATCCAGAGTTTCAAGAAGATCGGAGGGGGTCAAAATTTCGGCCAAAAACGACAGTGTTACCCCTTATGTTTTTTTTTCAGGTCAAAACTTTGACATCCGATATCTCGGCTCTGGAAGGGTCTAGAGCCTCCATTTTTGCGGGCTGGTCGAAGTCTCGTGGCCCTCTGTCAGAATCCAGAGTTTCAAGAAGATCGGAGGGGGTCAAAATTTCGGCCAAAAACGACAGTGTTACCCCTTATGGTTTTTTTTCGGGTCAAAACTTTGACATCCAATATCTCGGCTCTGGAAGGGTCTAGAGCCTCCATTTTTGCGCGCTGGTCGAAGTCTCGTGGCCCTCTGTCAGAATCCAGAGTGTCAAGAAGATCGGAGGGGGTCAAAATTTCGGCCAAAAACGACAGTGTTACCCCTTATGTTTTTTTTTCGGGTCAAAACTTTGACATCCGATATCTCGGCTCTGGAAGGGTCTAGAGCCTCCATTTTTGCGCGCTGGTCGAAGTCTCGTGGCCCTCTGTCAGAATCCAGAGTTTCAAGAAGATTGGAGGGGGTCAAAATTTCGGCCAAAAACGACAGTGTTACCCCTTATGTTTTTTTTTCAGGTCAAAACTTTGACATCCGATATCTCGGCTCTGGAAGGGTCTAGAGCCTCCATTTTTGAGCGCTGGTCGAAGTCTCGTGGCCCTCTGTCAGAATCCAGAGTTTCAAGAAGATCGGAGGGGGTCAAAATTTCGGCCAAAAACGACAGTGTTACCCCTTATGGTTTTTTTTCGGGTCAAAACTTTGACATCCAATATCTCGGCTCTGGGAGGGTCTAGAGCCTCCATTTTTGCGCGCTGGTCGAAGTCTCGTGGCCCTCTGTCAGAATCCAGAGTTTCAAGAAGATCGGAGGGGGTCAAAATTTCGGCCAAAAACGACAGTGTTACCCCTTATGTTTTTTTTTTCAGGTCAAAACTTTGACATCCGATATCTCGGCTCTGGAAGGGTCTAGAGCCTCCATTTTTGCGCGCTGGTCGAAGTCTCGTGGCCCTCTGTCAGAATCCAGAGTTTCAAGAAGATCGGAGGGGGTCCAAATTTCGGCCAAAAACGACAGTGTTACCCCTTATGTTTTTTTTTCAGGTCAAAACTTTGACATCCGATATCTCGGCTCTGGAAGGGTCTAGAGCCTCCATTTTTGCGCGCTGGTCGAAGTCTCGTGGCCCTCTGTCAGAATCCAGAGTTTCAAGAAGATCGGAGGGGGTCAAAATTTCGGCCAAAAATGACTGTGTTACCCCTTATGTTTTTTTTCAGGTCAAAACTTTGACATCCGATATCTCGGCTTTGGAAGGGTCTAGAGCCTCCATTTTTGCGCGCTGGTCGAAGTCTCGTGGCCCTCTGTCAGAATCCAGAGTTTCAAGAAGATCGGAGGGGGTCAAAATTTCGGCCAAAAACGACAGTGTTACCCCTTATGTTTTTTTTTCAGGTCAAAACTTTGACATCCGATATCTCGGCTCTGGAAGGGTCTAGAGCCTCCATTTTTGCGCGCTGGTCGAAGTCTCGTGGCCCTCTGTCAGAATCCAGAGTTTCAAGAAGATCGGAGGGGGTCAAAATTTCGGCCAAAAACGACAGTGTTACCCCTTATGTTTTTTTTTCAGGTCAAAACTTTGACATCCGATATCTCGGCTCTGGAAGGGTCTAGAACCTCCATTTTTGCGCGCTGGTCGAAGTCTCGTGGCCCTCTGTCAGAATCCAGAGTTTCAAGAAGATTGGAGGGGGTCAAAATTTCGGCCAAAAACGACAGTGTTACCCCTTATGTTTTTTTTTCAGGTCAAAACTTTGACATCCGATATCTCGGCTCTGGAAGGGTCTAGAGCCTCCATTTTTGAGCGCTGGTCGAAGTCTCGTGGCCCTCTGTCAGAATCCAGAGTTTCAAGAAGATCGGAGGGGGTCAAAATTTCGGCCAAAAATGACAGTGTTACCCCTTATGTTTTTTTTTCAGGTCAAAACTTTGACATCCGATATCTCGGCTCTGGAAGGGTCTAGAGCCTCCATTTTTGCGCGCTGGTCGAAGTCTCGTGGCCCTCTGTCAGAATCCAGAGTTTCAAGAAGATCGGAGGGGGTCAAAATTTCGGCCAAAAACGACAGTGTTACCCCTTATGTTTTTTTTTTAGGTCAAAACTTTGACATCCGATATCTCGGCTCTGGAAGGGTCTAGAGCCTCCATTTTTGCGCGCTGGTCGAAGTCTCGTGGCCCTCTGTCAGAATCCAGAGTTTCCAAAAGATCGGAGGGGGTCAAAATTTCGGCCAAAAACGCCAGTGTTACCCCTTATGTTTTTTTTTCAGGTCAAAACTTTGACATCCGATATCTCGGCTCTGGAAGGGTCTAGAGCCTCCATTTTTGCGCGCTGGTCGAAGTCTCGTGGCCCTCTGTCAGAATCCAGAGTTTCAAGAAGATCGGAGGGGGTCAAAATTTCGGCCAAAAACGACAGTGTTACCCCTTATGTTTTTTTTTTACGTCAAAACTTTGACATCCGATATCTCGGCTCTGGAAGGGTCTAGAGCCTCCATTTTTGGCGCTGGTCGAAGTCTCGTGGCCCTCTGTCAGAATCCAGAGTTTCCAAAAGATCGGAGGGGGTCAAAATTTCGGCCAAAAACGCCAGTGTTACCCCTTATGTTTTTTTTTCAGGTCAAAACTTTGACATCCGATATCTCGGCTCTGGAAGGGTCTAGAGCCTCCATTTTTGCGCGCTGGTCGAAGTCTCGTGGCCCTCTGTCAGAATCCAGAGTTTCAAGAAGATCGGAGGGGGTCAAAATTTCGGCCAAAAACGACAGTGTTACCCCTTATGTTTTTTTTTTCGGGTCAAAACTTTGACATCCGATATCTCGGCTCTGGAAGGGTCTAGAGCCTCCATTTTTGCGCGCTGGTCGAAGTCTCGTGGCCCTCTGTCAGAATCCAGAGTTTCAAGAAGATCGGAGGGGGTCAAAATTTCGGCCAAAAACGACAGTGTTACCCCTTATGTTTTTTTTTCGGGTCAAAACTTTGACATCCGATATCTCGGCTCTGGAAGGGTCTAGAGCCTCCATTTTTGCGCGCTGGTCGAAGTCTCGTGGCCCTCTGTCAGAATCCAGAGTTTCAAAAAGATCGGAGGGGGTCAAAATTTCGGCCAAAAACGACAGTGTTAGCCCTTATGTTTTTTTTTTTCAGGTCAAAACTTTGACATCCGATATCTCGGCTCTGGAAGGGTCTAGAGCCTCCATTTTTGCGCGCTGGTCGAAGTCTCGTGGCCCTCTGTCAGAATCCAGAGTTTCAAGAAGATCGGAGGGGGTCAAAATTTCGGCCAAAAACGACAGTGTTACCCCTTATGTTTTTTTTTCAGGTCAAAACTTTGACATCCGATATCTCGGCTCTGGAAGGGTCTAGAGCCTCCATTTTTGCGCGCTGGTCGAAGTCTCGTGGCCCTCTGTCAGAATCCAGAGTTTCAAGAAGATCGGAGGGGGTCAAAATTTCGGCCAAAAACGACAGTGTTACCCCTTATGTTTTTTTTTTAGGGTCAAAACTTTGACATCCAATATCTCGGCTCTGGGAGGGTCTAGAGCCTCCATTTTTGCGCGCTGGTCGAAGTCTCGTGGCCCTCTGTCAGAATCCAGAGTTTCAAGAAGATCGGAGGGGGTCAAAATTTCGGCCAAAAACGACAGTGTTACCCCTTATGTTTTTTTTTCAGGTCAAAACTTTGACATCCGATATCTCGGCTCTGGAAGGGTCTAGAGCCTCCATTTTTGCTTGCTGGTCGAAGTCTCGTGGCCCTCTGTCAGAATCCAGAGTTTCAAGAAGATCGGAGGGGGTCATTTTTCGGGCCAAAAACGACAGTGTTACCCCTTATGTTTTTTTTTCAGGTCAAAACTTTGACATCCGATATCTCGGCTCTGGAAGGGTCTAGAGCCTCCATTTTTGCGCGCTGGTCGAAGTCTCGTGGCCCTCTGTCAGAATCCAGAGTTTCAAAAAGATCGGAGGGGGTCAAAATTTCGGCCAAAAACGACAGTGTTACCCCTTATGTTTTTTTTTTCAGGTCAAAACTTTGACATCCGATATCTCGGCTCTGGAAGGGTCTAGAGCCTCCATTTTTGCGCGCTGGTCGAAGTCTCGTGGCCCTCTGTCAGAATCCAGAGTTTCAAGAAGATCGGAGGGGGTCAAAATTTCGGCCAAAAACGACAGTGTTACCCCTTATGTTTTTTTTTCAGGTCAAAACTTTGACATCCAATATCTCGGCTCTGGGAGGGTCTAGAGCCTCCATTTTTGCGCGCTGGTCGAAGTCTCGTGGCCCTCTGTCAGATTCCCAGAGTTTCAAGAAGATCGGAGGGGGTCAAAATTTCGGCCAAAAACGACAGTGTTACCCCTTATGTTTTTTTTTTCAGGTCAAAACTTTGACATCCGATATCTCGGCTCTGGAAGGGTCTAGAGCCTCCATTTTTGCGCGCTGGTCGAAGTCTCGTGGCCCTCTGTCAGAATCCAGAGTTTCAAGAAGATCGGAGGGGGTCAAAATTTCGGCCAAAAACGACAGTGTTACCCCTTATGTTTTTTTTTTCAGGTCAAAACTTTGACATCCGATATCTCGGCTCTGGAAGGGTCTAGAGCCTCCATTTTTGCGTGCTGGTCGAAGTCTCGTGG